>JAVJIF010002901.1:0-331547 GCA_038442645.1 Agave tequilana
ATATAAGATACCAAGACATGTTCGCTAAATAATCAATCTTAATAATACCAATAAACAAGTAACATAGAGATGACAAATTGTCCAACAGCATTTGTCTCATCACCAGAAAATCGGTGTGGCTTCCAAAAAAAATGATCCATCCAGTACATCATTGTCACAGAAGGCCACAATTTTCCTGTGGTCTTACACACCTTAATGAGCACTGGAGGTCCAAGGATTTAGCTATTGGAAGCTTAGCAGTTAGCACACATTGTCGGCCCACAACCTATCACCTTGAAGCTTTGGGAGAAGTTTTTACCTAACATAGTATCAGTGCACAAGGTGTTAAGGGTTCCCATATTCAGACTCGCACTTGACACATCTAAAAACAATTTTATTCACCCACCAATTTATTTCCTATTTTGAGGCCTTCCTCATGGCCCAAATGCAGGCAAGTGGTTCACTTATTCTGTCCTCCAAAGAGAGTACTAGATAGCTTGAAGCTTTTGTCTGAAATAGTTATCTACTACTAGTCACGGCATATAAGAGTTAAAAGGGATAATACTAAGAACCTGAAACTGAAATCATATAGCAGGTTTGACCTCCACAGATCACAACCATGTATTGTTTATCTCATGCCAAGTATCAACTGTGTCAATTGACAAACTTGAAGGCGAGTAACTGATCATAATCAGCATGTGACGGTGAGCACCTAAACCAAATTATATCCAAACAGCTAAGGGACACAAACAACACATTTTTAACATGTTTAAACTCTTTAAGCCCAAACTGAGCTTCACTTTTCTCTCCCATTTCCTCAAGTGGGGTTAGGTATTGGGAAATGAGATAAGGTGGGAAGTTTGGTTTCAGTTGCCCTACTATTCTTATACCTCATATATCTTATCATATAGAAGATGTACACCATTTAGTACATACTCCATAAATAAGATATAAACAGGACTATAAGATATAAAGAAGAGGCACACTTAATAAGGCATCTAGTCGGTGTTTAAATATCGGATATCGGCGATATACCGGTCGACAAAATTATATACCGGATACCAGGTGATATATCGCGATACGGTACTAAATACCGGTAGATATATCAATAGTCAATACATAAGACATTATTAAAAGAAATAAGTTATTCTTGAAATATCAAATAAAAACATCATTTGAAGTACCACAGAATAAAATAAAATGATCTCTCAAGTAAAAAAAAATAATTATCCAAATAAGTAACTATATCGGCCACCATATCGGATATTTCATCTCCGATATCGGCCGATATATCGGCCACGTGGCGATATATCGGCCAATATCAGTCCAAAACGATATACGATAAATTTTTGCACTTATCGTATCGTTTTAGATAAAATACCGATATATCAGCCGATATACTGGTATATCGGCCGATATTTAAAACAATATGTCTAATTGATCTACTTTTCAGCAGGTGAGCCTATAAACACCTAGGCTATGTTTGGCAGCAAGAGTAAGATGAGGCTAAGGACTAATTTTTGCCAAACAACCTTGAAATACAAGAGTTATAGGTTAAAGAGTAGAGGCAAATTTGGGATTTTTAGAGAAAAAATATGCATCCCCCACTTTTTCGGGGCAAACCCTTAACTCTTATTTTGGTAGTTTCGTTACCCCCCAACACTCTTAACTCTTGAGGCCAAACACAGCTACCGACAAAACATTGGACCAAAGTGAAGATGAATTAAGAAAATAAAAAATGATATGGCAGTTGCATAGAATTAATAAAAAGTGATATGGCAGTTGCATAGAATAGCCCTTAATATACCCTAGTGGAGAAATGGAACTAGTGGAGTTGACCATGCAAATTTGAAAATAAGGCTTTGGGTTTATGGTGGTGTTGTGCTTTTTTTTTAACAAATCCCATACCCTTGATTTAAACCTCTGACTTTCCACAATTGTCGTGCTTGTCGTACTTGATTTTTGCTATCATTGTTGCTATACGTATCATGCACACCTAAATAACCATATTGTGTAAATTTTTGCTCTTGTTACATAATCACGAAGTCCTAAATCAATTTTAAACTGTACATAAGTTATTGGTATTAAACATATCTCAACTTGTCAAACATGTTTATGCCTAAACTATTTCTTTACATTAAGATTATCAGTTCAATAGTCTGATAATACACCAAAATGGTATCTTAGGGAAAACCAATAACATAAACAAAGCCGTAAAAAAATAAATAATTTACCAACAGAAAATTACTGTTACACCATTAGAAAATGTAGCCTTTGGAGAAGTAGGATATCCAACCATAAGTTAAAGGAAACAACCTATTAAAGGCAACCAAAGATGCAGAAAATCTTGAGTGGACAACTGCTAATTCATTCTTCACCAAAAAGAAGCCCACGTGAACCAACAATGATTGAACTGCAACTTTTTAACAGATAACCCACACTAAGTCGTCAGCATATTAAATTGCAGATCTTAATTAGTACATATAACATGATGAGAACAACTCTTAATCACTAACCTTCTGAGTCAAATTGTGCTCTAGAGCCTCTATTACTTGGTAAAAGGCATGGGCGCGCTGAACTAAAACAATGAAAGCACAAAGGATATGGGACAGATGCTTCTGTAAAAGCCCATGTTTTGTTCTTAACCAAATGCAAATTATAATTGCCAGAAAATAATGGATTATAAGTAACTAATTGTTTTAAATTTATTTGGGTGAGTAAACAATTAACTGGAAGCATCTCGCTTGCCAAAATATCCAATCCATAACCAAATCTAATTCCCAAGAACTAACCCATCCCCATAATACACCTAATAGCACCAGAATATGTCTCAAAGCAGCACTACCAGATGACAGCAATTTGGAATGTCCGGAAAACATAAAACTGCAATTATATCATGATATAAAGAGACAGGAAACTCACATCAAATTGAGTTATGGGCAAGAATTCAAAATCCTAGATGTTTCCAAAAAAAATATGGTACTTTAATTGTTTCAGTATATAAAAAAAGGAGTACTAAAGGTTACCCACAAAAGCTCAGGAAAAAAAAAAAGTTGCGCCCTAAGTCTGCACAAGAAACACCAAAGTCGATCTTCAAACAGCCAATATTAAGTTCAAGTCACACAATTTTCAAGACTAGTTGAATTGTTGAGTTGCAAGAAATCAATAAACATAATGCTCCTAATATATGAACATAGAAACAAAATAATAAAAAAATAACGAAAAAGAAAAGAAATAAAGAATAGAAACCCTTACCTATTCTTTCCGGGCGAAATGAGAACCACTTGTAGCGGCCAGAGAATCTGCCGTCTATTTGCTCCATTAACGCCGACTGCGAGATCGAAGGGGGCAAGTGCCGAAGCACGACTTTCGTCCTATTCAACGGATCCTTCATCACAGAAAACCCTCGAAAAATTCTCCACAAAATTAGCTGTTAAGCTGTTGAATTCACTGGTTCCTTCAACGATGTCACATCTCTCCTCCCGCAATTGCCTTCGATCTCCATGTTAGTGTTAGGGTTTTGGGGGTTAATTAGGGTTTCGATTCAACAACATTGAGAGCCGAGAGCCAAATACTAAGAAGAACACTTGGAGAGGAGAAAATTACTCGAACAGGGAGGAAGACAGAATAGCGATGGTAAGTTTGCACGGACATCCAATGATTTATAATATTTGTAACTTTTCCTCATGTTTTTTAAAAGGTTGCACTTGCACCTTTCGTCAAGGGTCATCAGCTAGCTCAAAATGAGGGAAGCATCTACAGACGCAAATTTAAACTTGAAGTGTATCTTCCTGCAAAATACTCGAAAAAGAAAAACTCGATGCCGGGAGACGGCGAATTTTTGCACTGAGAACAAACCTCAGAAAACCAACCAGTGTGGCCTCTTGAGCTCTCGTACACAGTCAGAAATTGACCGACGGTGACTAAGAGGTGGGGATTGGGATGATGACTCCAAGAAGAAGAGGAAGGAAGGAGGAGCGGAAAGAGCTCGGAGAAGAGAGAATCTGAGAGGGAGAGAAGGGGGCGGCGAAGCAGAGAAAAGGAGGGAGAGGAGGAAAGCAAACGAGAGGACGGACGGATACAATTTTAAAAAAGTCATGAGAAATGTAAATGATTGAAATATCAAACTTAAATTTAAATTCTATAACGAGTTAGGGCCTGTTTGTTTCGTTGCAAAATGTCGCAAGTCTTAAGTCGTAAAATGAGAATGAAAAAAGTGAACTGTAGTAGAGAAAATATATTGTGTTTTACGGTGTTTAGTTGATAAAGTGAAGTGTAAATAGAAAAGTATATTGTGTTTTACGGTGTTTGGTTGATAAAGTGAAAGTGTAAATGGTAAAGTATATTGTGTTTTACGGTGTTTGGTTGGTAATGTAAAATTGTAAGTGGAAAAGTTGACCACAAAATTAACTGTAGCAGTGATTTAAATATTATAAATATTATTAAATTAAAGCTACATTGCAAATTAAATTGTATTAATAAATTTGAGATAAAAAATTAATAATCTTAATATTTTATTTATAACAATAATATTAATAAAATATTAGTATAAATAGTAAAATATTACTAAAATATTAACTAAATAAATAATATAAAATTTAAGAAAATCTAAAGAACATTAATAAAATTTTAAGAATACTAATAAAATATAAATATTAGAAAATCTTACAAAAATAATAAAATATAGTTATAATATTATAATATTAAAAATACTTGAAAATTATTATAATATAAATTTTATTATAATATTAAAAAATCTTACAAAAATAATAAAATGTATTTATAATATTATAATATTAAAAATACTTGAAAATTATTATAATATAAATTTTATTATAATATTATTGTAATATTATAGAAATATAAAATTAACAAAGTAAAATATAATTATAATTTAATAATAAATTATCATTATAGTATTATTATATTGAATTATTATTATAATATTAACATAATAAAATATTAATATAATAATAAAATATATTATGATATTAATAAAGTAATTTTTTATATTAAAAAATAAATAATTAAATATATAATAATTTTATATTAAAGTATATTATTGTTATATTAATAAAATATTAACTCTAAATAAAATAATAAAAAATGGAATTTAAGTATTAATAAAATAATAAAGTATTAAATAAAATAGTAAATTAAATAGTAAAATATTAAATATTAAAACAATATTAAAAACAATAAAAAAATTAAAGATCAAAAATATAAAATAATTAAATAATTAGATAAGAAATTGAACTCTATTTAAAATATTAAATATTTAATAATATTAAATTATATATTGATTATCAAGTAATTGTTTTGAACTGTAAGTGTACTACAAGTGAGAGTTAAATGACCACCAAATTAACTGTAGCAACTGCAAGTGGAAAAATATGAGTGTAAAAGTAATATTTACATGACCACAAATTTAACTGTAGCAACTGCAAATGGGAAAAGAAGAGTTGCATTTGCAACTTGTTTTTCAGCGAAACAAACAATGGAAAATGGAAAAGAAGTTTTACGACTTGCGTTTTGCGGCGTTTTGCGGCGAAACAAACACGCCCTTAATTTCAAACCAATAATGGATAAGCAGACTTATAATGACCCAGCTTTTAACAGTTTTTACACTTTCGTTACTTGACTTCCTTTTATGATAGAGAATCTGCAAAACTAGACTTTAGCCTGGATGTACATTTAAGCCTCCCATTAGTTAGTTCAGGATCAGTTGGATCACGTATAGTCAATTATTCACCATCTCGCAAAACCACAACTGATCCACTGAAACCAACATTTGTTTCAGACTGTGATGATTGACCATTTACTATCCTGAATTTGTATTCATTAGTATCTACAGCAAATCTTTCCAACACAGCATCCAACTTTAAAAGATGGATATCCGATTCGGACACCATTTCAAGAATTGCATTACATTTACATCGCAGTGTACACAGTCTAGCAGTCCCTCGCATACCTTGATTGGGAAAAGGTCTAATACCGTTTTCAATTGCAATATTCTTGTAACGATTATCCAACCTCCATCTCTGTAGTATATACGATTCCGATATATGTATAACATGATTGCACCACAAAATGCACAGAATATGTCTACAAAGGATACCCTCTGTTTCGAATAATGCGCAGCTATAAGACACGTTAAGTTCACCAGAATCCTCATAACTGATCTTTTCCTAAGTGTCTTTTGATTTTAAAAATTCACCAACAAAATAATTTGCTCTTGGTTCATCATATTCCAGCTCTTTCGAAAAGAGTGTCATTATAACTGCTCATTTATTTTGAAACAACTAAAAAAACTTCGTGGTATGAAATTTTAAAACTTGTATCTCATATGAATTCGATGTACAGTTGGGCACACAATTCAAACTCCGAAAGTCTTGTTGAGTTTCAGAACTACGATGGGCTGCAACAGCTTTATCGTATTGGTGGACAAAATCAACTAATTTTATGTTTGCAATCACAAAACCATCAAAGAAAAAAATAATACTCTCAGACCTTTGACTGGTTGTCATTCCAGCACAGAAAATATCCTTTAGATAAGTATTGACCCGGTGTCCACGCAATCTGTATATCTTCAACAACCAACTGTCTTCTTCTTCTATATGATATTTTTCCTTCATCAATCCCCATCGTTCCTCGTATGTACTTATATCACTGGAGGTGTACCACAGATGGAAATCAGAGACAAAATTTTTTCCATACTTGTTCATCAGGAGGATTTGTTGCTCGGCAATATATTTTCTTACATACCAAAAACAGTAACGGTACCGAGTAGGTAGAAATACCATCTCGATAGCATTGCCTATCTGGGCATCCTGATCAGTAATAATCACTTTTGGTGCAACTCCGTGGATGCGTTTGAGCGATTTATTGAATAACCAAACAAATATATTCTTCTGCTCGTTCGCAAGCAATGCACAACCAAACAAAATTGACTGTCAATGATGATTCACTCCAGTGAGTGGAGCAAATGGCGAATTCAAGTGATTAGTCATGTATGTTGTGTCAAAAACAATCACATCACAAAAACTCAAATACGAGGAGATTGCTCTTCCATCAACCCAAAAAATACTTCTAAGTGTGCCCGCATTATCAACTTTACTTGCAAAGAAAATTTCTGAATCGGATTCAGCTTTTTAATATTTGATGACCAAAATAAACTTCTGGCCAATGTTATTTCTCCGGCGTCGAATAAAATTAATAACTTGTTGCGGGATTACTTCTTCACAACGTTCTCCGTAGTTCATTGCATTAACAACACAGAAAATATTTGAAGGACGAATTCCTACATCAACCAAATTGGTGATAATACTTCTGCTAATCTTTGATTGATGTGTCTGGTGAGAGTAACAGTGATGGACCTTGTCCGGGCTTGATAAATCATGTGAATGAGAATCAACAAACTTAGTGACAACCCAAAATCTTTGGTGTGGTAATAAATGAAGACGTACATATATCTCAGCAGGACACTCAACTCTAGTGTCGATTCGATGGTTAACTGTAAGCCTATCTTATCATTTGTCAGACAACTTCTTCACACCATCCTTATTGCAATAAAATTTTTTACAAATAACTTCATGAGGAGGCCTACATAACTTATCTATTCTTTTTCTTCTCACGCCAAAACCTCTGTTCCTTGCATTAGCATTGTAAAAGTTGCATGTTTTATCTTCTGTAAAAAAATTGTTGTCCTAAAAGAATAACTAAGCTTTCAGATATTTCTCCATGTAAATTCAGATCCTACCAAAATAATTGTTGAACTGAATAAAAAGAAATAATTAAAAATCACACGTCTGAACTATAATAAATAAAACTACTACTAAGTCGCAGTTGTAAAGATAGTCATGACTATTGAATAAAAGACTGCGACCGTAGTCGCAACTTTCAGGATGCTCAGGTTTTTTGCAAAAAAAGTGATATTTAATAATACTGCGATCTCTGTCTAAGTCCTTAATATATCAAAGAACTGCGCAAAAGGTCGCACATGCAAAATAATTACGAGCTGCAGGTAAGGTCGCAGTTATATAAATACTGAGACATAGTTTATTAAAAACAACGACCATAATCGCATACTTTAGGATGTTTATAATAACTGAAAAAAAATATTTTAATAAATACTGCGACCTTAGTCACAGTGCTTACAAATTAGTGACCATGAGAAAAAAACAGGTAATTTTAAATTAAATAACTGAGACTGAGGTCGCAGTAAACGAAACTGTGAAATTGTTAACTGAAAAATGACGATTTTTGTAAAAGTGATTCTTGCTCTGTAAAATGTAAACTGGGTCGCAGTTTCATCTGCGTTACCCAAGTTTTTTTACATATAAAAAATTATGAGAAAAAAATTAAAAAAAGAAAAAAAATGAAAACCTCTTGATCATCATTCAAAGATCTCAACCTTCAAGATTTTTAATATTCTGTGAAAAAGTTGAACACGATGATATATCATTCATATTTAGATCGGGAGAAAGAGACCGGGACGACGGCGACCTGAATTGGCAGGAGATTTGTTCTGGTCGGCGGTCGACATTAAAACAGAAAAGGAGATCCCGATGAAGAGCTTGGAGATCTAGGTTTGCAAAGAAAAAAAAAATCTGATCCGAATCTCGCTTTTTTTTAGAAAAACTTTATGAGCGAAAACTCGAACCTATATTTGACAGTGCGCGAAACAAGAAAAAGGAGGGGAAATAATAAAAAATAATAGCAAGACCACTACCTTTTACCGCAAGGAGATTTAGTAATTTCACTTGTTCCAATAGGCGAGCCGCAACTTATCGGTGTGGTTAATATTGTGCCATGTCACCGCAAGCTGAGAGACACTCTCAGCTGTCGGCTGAGGTACATATTTCTGTGTGTGCGTGTGCGCGCGTGTGTGTATAATTTTTCAAATGAGAAACTTTCTCAAATAAGCTTCGTAAGAAAACTATATAGGAGCGACTCCGTGGATGATCCGAACCATTCAACTTGATCTCCATACTCTAGTTAGGCTATCAATAAAAAATCACGCAATTTCTAGCCTTTTTAACCATGCATCAAATGACATCTTTATTCCACGGCTAATGTAATGTATGTTTTGTAACCACTTGTTGTATGAGTTAAAAAAGCTCGGAATCATGTGATTTTTTATTGGTAGCCTAAATAAAGTATGTAGATCGCTCCTATATGATTTTCTCACGGTCTAAGTGTGAGAAAGTTTCACACACGAAAACCCCTATATATATATATGTATGGACTCTCTCAGCTGGCGCGACGTGACTGAATCTCAGCCATAAATCTTGGCGCAGCGCTACCATGTCGCAGTTTTTTTTGAGGACTGCTGTCATGGTCGCAATTTTTTGCGAGAGGTCGCAGTCTTAATTACACTGAGAATGAGTTCTTTAGGACCGCGACCATGTCGCAGTGGACTGCGACCATGTGAAGCGCCACTGCAACTATGTTGAAGCGCCAGCCGAGAGAGTTCTTTCTGCTGACGGCTGAGGTACAGATAGCTATATATATACATATACATACATAGATACATATGTATGTATACATACATACATACCATATGTATGTGCGTGTATATGAGTCAAGTGCTCCTAGTAGGTCTCCTTAGATTACAATCTAAGGAGACGGCTTAAAACTCTAACATCCGATTTTTTTTCACGATCCGACAGCACATTATCATATTCATGTTATAAGTTGTACGCATATAAAAAATCACGTGATTTGAAGTTCATTTACTCATTGATTTAATCGTTCCATTTTGTTCTACTGTTTAAAAACCGTTAATGTTTGAACCCAAAGAAAATAGAATAAACAAACTTTGAATCACGTGATTTTTTTATATGCGTACATCTTATAACATGAATATGATAATGTGCGGCCGGATCGTGAAAAAAATTAGGATGTTGAAATTTTAAGCCGTCTCCTTAGATTACAATTTAAGGAGACCTACTAGGAACATTTTTCCCTATATATATATATATATATATATATATATATATATATATATATATATATAAATATATATATATATATATATATATATATATATATATATATATAAAGAGAGAGAGAGAGAGAGAGAGAGAGAGAGACTTGTGTCCTTCCAAAAGGATTTGAGGCTGAATCCTTCCCACTCAAATTCAACCCTCTGACATCCGAATACAAGATCCACTCCGTTGAAGTTGATCTATATTATTTCAAGTACCTTTAAACCAAAAATCGTGTTTTGAATACTTTTTGCCCATTCATCAAGTAGGAAAAAAACAGACGGCATAAATAGTGAGTTGGTTAGTTTAACAGTGTAGAACATTTGAAACCTAACAAAAATTAGTTTGTATGGGGTTTTAAAATGTTTAGATCATAATGAAATGGCCGGATCGAGAATTTGTATGTCTAAAGACATAAATCTCACCAACTCACTACTTTCGCCCGTCCATTTTGCACTGCTTGATGGATGGGCAAAAAGTATTCAAAACACTTGATTTTTGGTTTATAGATACTTGAAATAATATAAATCAACTTCAACAAAGTGGATCTTGTATCGAAAGTCGGAGGGTTGAATTTGAGTGGGAAAGATTCGGCCTCAAATTCTTTTAGAACGACACAACTCTGTTTTCCATCGAAAATATTAATGGTATTCGTGGTAAACTTACAAAAAAAAAGGGTAAAGAAGCAAAATTACAGGTAATTAACAGAAATTACAGGTAGATCTCCTCTTTGATTTCTGGGAAAATGTGCCGGTAGGAATCTGATCAGCGCGCGATCACTTTATCCCTTTAACGATACAATCGATCTGTCAATACACTGCCTCCTGATAGGATTTCCTTCTCGCTTGGTTCTGAAAATCCAAGATTTGAAGGCAGAAGAACCGAAGAACCCTCTTTGCTAAGATTTCTTCTGGCAATTTGTAGTCGATCTCCTTTCTGTCCGTGTGTGTCTTCCTTGGCTCAGCAAGGGACTTTTTATAGCAAATGTGAAGTGTAACCGCCCCTTGAATTCAGCAAAGCTAAATCAGTCTTTAGTTTTGCCATGTCGTCTACATAATAATTTCAATATTAGTCCCAAGTATCAACATGTCGTCTACATAAGACAAACAATGATACATGCATTTCCAACTGTTTTAGTGTAAACACACTTATCGCATTCATTTATAGTGAATCCATCTTTGATCATGACACTATCGAATTTCTCATGCCATTGTTTTGGAGCCTGCTTTAGACCGTATAAGGATTTTACTAATTTACACACTTTGTGTTCTTGATTCTTGACTATAAATCCTTCAGATTGCTCCATATATATTACTTCATTTAATTTACCGTTTAAGAATGCAGTATTGATATCCATTTGATGGATATCTAAGTTATGCAATACTGCAATTGCAATCAACATCTGAATAGAGGTTATTCTTATTATTGGTGAATAAGTATCGAAGTAGTCAAGTCCTTGTAATCATCTAGAGGGGGTGAATAGGTGACTAGCTAATCTAATGGTCAATTAATGCGGAATTAAAACTTATTTAATGCAAACTAAAACTACTTAAACTAAACACCAAGTATAACATAAGAGTGTAGCCGGATTCCGTGAAGGGCTCTGGACTAACTCCTCAAGATTCCTCTAAATAAGAGTTGAGGTGCTGCGTTGGCTCTCTTGGTTAAATACAAATGTTAGCAAACAAACCCCAAGCATATAACAATTAAGCACACAAATATATATCAAGCATATAAAGATGAAAGCAATATAAGCATGGAAGATATAAACAAGTAAGAGATAGAGAGAGCAATCGCAAACATGAGATATTTGTTTCGAGGTTCGAGCACACTTGCTCTACGTCCCCGCCTTCAACACTTGAAGGATTTTCACTAAAATCGATCCCACAGAATCACTCGCTGCCACAACACCTACAAGGCGAGTTCACACTTGAACTCCTTGGACTCTCTAGTCCCTTTACTCGTTCCCGCAAGAACAAACACACCGCAAGCCCACTAGCTCGCCGAGGCCGCACCTCAAACACCGAGTTCACACTAGAACCCGAAGCAATGCGAACACACACGTCCGCCTCCTTAAAGCAAAGATGAGGTCTTTGGTGATCACAACACTTTGATCACCTAAAAACAATCTCACAACAACTCTCCTATAGGTAGATATAGCAATGGATAGCTCAAGTGTTTGTGAGAAAAACTAGGATGGAAGTTATGATGGAAAACACAAGAAAATCACTTTTGAAAACTCTTGATAAACTCTCCTTTTGAATGGAAGTATTTGGCTCTTAAATAAGTGGAAAAAACCTCTCAAAAGGGTAAGAAAAACTGGTGCAAAAACCCACTTAAAATCTTATCTCAAACAGCCCAAAACAACCTCATTTAAATAGGCTCCAAAAACTAGCCGTTGGGAGCCAGGATGACTTGTCGGTCGATCGCCCGGTCGACCGGCCAACGGTCAGAATTCTGATCGTTGTGCCAGTGGTCGACCGACCGGTCGACCGTGGCATGGATATAGATGGCTGAGCTCTCTGCCGGTCGACCGCCCAGTCGACCGGGGCCATTTTCAGAGAGCAGACACTATCTGGCGGTCGACCATGCGGTCGACCAGTCCATCCTGTGCACGTCTGTGCACGTCGGTCGACCGTTCCGGTCGACCGGCTCCTGGTCCGGTCGACCGATCGGTCGACCGCCAGACCTGGCAGGCCATTTTCAGGATTTAAAACTTGGGTATTTTATTTTTAATTAAATCCCATAAAATCTCTAAAAATCCACAAATTTAGTTTCAGTATTATACTTTGATATACAAACATGTTTGAGTAAAATCAAGACATGTTACAAACATTTTGAGCTATTTTGTAGCTTAGAAATTTTGGCTAAAAATAAAATCCGTATTTTTCCAAAATAGATTTTTCTAAAACTTCTCCAAATACAAAAACAAGATATTTTAAACACTTTTAAAGCATTGTGTGTATAGATATGATCCACTACACATAAATGATGAAATATCTATGTTTTTGATAATAAGCTCTAAAATAAGTTTGGTCAAAGACATGTATACTTTGTATTCCAAAAATCAAACCGGTATTTTTCCAAAATGAAAATCCTTTTATGAAAACTCATCTAAATCAAGTGTGTGTGTGTGTGTATGGTATACTTGAGCAATCCACTAACTATTCTATCCTTTACATTTTATCTAAAACAAAATCTTAATAAAAACAAACCTAGACACAAGTCTTGATCTTGAAGGTCTTCAATTGAAGTCTTCTCATCTTCTTGACTTGGTCCAAACTTGATCCAAAGAGCTAGACTTCTCTTAAGTACTTGATGTGGTCTTGATGCACAAGCTCTTGAATCAAACCGTGTGAGCTCCAAAACTTGACTTTAAATCCTTTGTTGAAGCTACTCACCTACTAAGATCTTGATCATAAATCTGAGACTAATTAAACACAAGATCATTAGTACTATAACTACATAAGTTGATCATCATTAAAACTAGAGTGATGGGCCTTTGGGCCAACAATCTCCCCCTTTTTGATGATGACAAAACTCATGGAGTTATATATGCATGAATTAAAGTAAAGCTTCAAAGAAGCTCCCCTTAACTCATGCATAACAAATAAGTAATAAGATATGACAATAAAGCACATAAAACTAAACAACTAAACATGCATCAACAAGGTGAGAGACATAAAACATAAATCCAAAATCCTTTTCCAAAAACTTTCTCCCCCTTTTGTTTAAACTTTTAAAAACATTCTTCCCATTTTCTAAAACACAAGATGTATAAACTCAATATATGCAAAAACAAAAATATGCATAAATAAACTCAAAATCTTTCTCCCCCTTTTTGTCATTCATCAATAAAGGGGTTAAAGCAAACACAAAACAATGTTCTCCCCCTTTTTGTCAGAAACAAAAATCAATAAAGGGGTGAAATCAAATCAACCAATAAAGAGATATATGCGATATATATTCATGAAGAGGAAGACGCTAAGTTAACTTCTCTACATACATGCATTACATGAAGAAGGGATGACAAGCCCTAATTCACATAACACATAATATGCAATGCATAAGAGGAGATGTGAGCTCCCCCTACACACGTGTATCGCATAAAGAAGAGTTGTCAACCTCTTCATTATAACATACACTCAATATGAATCTATATGTAGAAGAGATGTTAAGCTCCCCTTGCATATAGGCAATACATATCAAAACATTTTTTTTTAAAAAATCCAATTGTAACTAAACAATACAAATTTTAAACATAAATTTTGAATTTTAATTGTAATTGAAATATTTTACCAATTGAAATAACAATGAAATTTTGATACCAATGAAAGAAAATATTTTATATTTCGATACCAAGTTAAATTTTCATGAATACCAATTGAAATAAATAGTTCAATAGATACCAACTGAAATATATTGTAAAAAAAGAATACCAATGATAAAAAAAATACTAATTGAAGATAATGCATAAGCTTATATAAAAAGTATCAATTAAGAAGTCAATTGAAAAATTAAGATTTGAATTAAGCTTAGCATAAACATACTTTGTTCTTTAAACATGTAAATATCTTGACAATCAAACACAAACAAATCATATATATGTATGAAAAGAGAATATCAATAGAAATTGATATTATTTGAAATAAAGCATACATATATTAAAAAACAAAATATGAGTATATACAAAATAAGTATCAATTAAGATACCAATTGAAAATAACAATGTAAATCAAGTATATAACTCATAATTATCACCCTTTTCATGCACAAGATAAAGGTTTTTCAATAAAGCTTACAAGGCATACTCACCCATCCGTCCTCCCTTAAAGGGGTAGGTAGGGGTTTTCAAAAACTAGAGTTTGAAAATATTTTAGTATTGAAAATACTACCAAATGAAGAATACATAACTAGTTAAAATAATTTTTGAAAAACTAGTTAAAGATCCTTCAAAAACATGAAACCAAATCATATATATATCATAAAGCATACTAAATACATAAAGTTTGATACTCGAAATTTATAAGGCTAAAAAATAATCATGAAATAAAGTCATGAATAAACAAATAAAGTGAGAGTGTACAAGAATCATGTAACTAACATTTTCTATGAAGATAATCAATGAAGCTCAAAATAAACATGAATATTATCACAAATCATAAAAATCATGAAAATTTATTTTTCATATGAAGATGAAAATCATATAAAAAAATTCATTTTTCATCTAAAAACAAACTTCTAGGTATATATATGTTTTTATCCAAAACTAACAACATGCATACATATCCCAAACATGAAAAGAGTCCATAATATAAATTGCATGAAGACAAATGACTCAAGGGGCATACATATATATTATTAATTTGAATAAAAATTGCATATACATGAAGCAAAACATGAAAATAGGCAAAACAAGTGTAAATGAGGAAATCATCAAAACTAGGCTATACAGGTGCACGTAGTGAATACAAATGAACAATGAAGTGCAAACGTATATGAATCAAATGTTGCTCACTACTTGTACAAGTATATATCCAAGTTTTGATAAAAGCTACATTTAAACAAGTATTCACCACATGAAGCACAAAAACATAAAACATGAATATTTTAACAAACACTAAAACATGCTAAAAATAACATCAAATGAAAGCATGTAAATAAATTAGAGTTTAGAGATAGTTACCAAACCTGAGAACTATGCTCTAAGTCTCCAAAACATGGTGGTTGTCCCATCAAACCTCCTTGATAGCGGTGCATCAAACGTGTGTCCATCAAGTCCATGTGCATCCACTACTAAGGCACCAATTCTCTCACGTCGTGTGAGAGCCCGCACCTACATCAAATACACAAGGTGGGGACTTTGGTACCCATTTTTTTTAGGTCCATGAGGATTAGCATTATAAGGAACCCAAACATTTTTATTAGCAAAAATTAAAGCATTTATCTTATCATAACAGAATTTTGCTAAATGGCCTTTGCGGTCACAATGTGTACACTTGTACACTCTAGTATGCACATGTGAATGAGTATGATCATGACGTGCAAAATGTGCATATGCATGATGTGGGTGTTGTGCATGAACATGGGGAACTTGTTTCTTTTGAAATAAGGATTCCAATCTTTTATGGTTAAATGCACAATTGTTCAAAGTTGAGCTTAAACAATCAATTCTATTTTTCAAAAATTTAACTTTATTTTGATTAATAGTGGCATGTAAAGCATGGTGAGATTGAGAATTATTATTCTTTTTCTTTTTAGAAACATTTTCTTTTTCTTTTTCAACAATTTTTCTTTTCAAAGAAGTGTTTTCATTTAAAACAATCTCTTTTTGTTTTTCCACCAAAACAATCTTATTTTTCAAAGTAGTGTTTCCTTCACAAAGATCATTCAATTTAGAAAGCAAGAAAACATTTTCATTTTTCAAACTTTCATTTTCTTTTTCAATGCATGCAATTTTATTTTTAAAAGAATTATTTTCTTTTAACATGCAATCAAATTTCTTTTTCAAATTCTTGTTATCCTTTTTAAGCAATTCATATTTTTCTAAGAGTTGTTGACAAAAAGATTCAAGTTCATTATATGACATATCAACATTCTCTTTTAGCTCGGATTCGGTAGTTACCTCAAGGGGGTTATCCCCTTGGACCATGTAGCACACGTTGGAACGTCACTTTCAACATCCGAGTCGCTCCCCGCATAATATTGTTCATTTTCGTCAAGGGAGATGATGGTGTTTCAAACTACAAAAGCCGAGTCAATGTTAGCAACCCTACATAAATAATCATTATTTAGGGTACTCTTCAAAGCATGAATGACTTTTGAGTTAGCCTCAATATACTTGCTATTGTTATCATATGAATCTTTAATAGTAGTAAGATAAACATGAATGCCTAGGCCTTTGAGGTACATAGACATCTTAACCTTCCAAGTTTGGATGTTAAGAATGTCAAAGGTGGAAGGTGACACGAAATCCATGGTGTGTGTACAAATATTATGATTAGCTATAAAATGAGGATATTTAACTCTAGGTTATTAGACCCAAATCAAGAGCACGTGGCTCTGATACCAATTGTAATCACCTAGAGGGGGGTGAATAGGTGACTAGCTAATCTAATGGTCAATTAATGCGGAATTAAAACTTATTTAATGCAAACTAAAATTACTTAAACTAAACACCAAGTATAACACAAGAGTGTAGCCGGATTCCCCGTGAAGGGCTCTGAACTAACTCCTCAAGATTCCTCTAAATAAGAGTTGAGGTGTCGTGTTGGCTCTGTTGGTTGAATACAAGTGTTAGCAAACAAACCCCAAGCATATAACAATTAAGCACACAAATATATATCAAGCATATAAAGATGAAAGCAATATAAGCATGGAAGATATAAACAAGTAAGAGATAGAGAGAGCAATCACAAACACGAGATATTTGTTTCGAGGTTCGAGCACACTTGCTCTACGTCCCCGCCTTCAACACTTGAAGGATTTCCACTAAAATCGATCCCACTGGATCACTCGGTACCGCAACACCTACAAGGCGAGTTCACACTTGAACTCCTTGTACTCTCTAGTCCCTTTACTCGTTCCCGTAAGAACAAACACACCAAGCCCACTAGCTCGCCGAGGCCGCACCTCAAACACCGAGTTCACACTAGAACCCGAAGCAACGCGAACACACACGTTCGCCTCCTTAAAGCAAAGATGAGGTCTTTGGTGATCACAACACTTTGATCACCCAAAAACAATCTCACAACAACTCTCCTATAGGTAGATATAGCAATGGATAGCTCAAGTGTTTGTGAGAAAAACTAGGATGGAAGTTATGATGGAAAACACAAGAAAATCACTTTTGAAAACTCTTGATAAACTCTCCTTTTGAATGGAAGTATTTGGCTCTTAAACAAGTGGAGAAAACCTCTCAAAAGGGTAAGAAAAACTGGTGCAAAAACCCACTTAAAATCTTATCTCAAACAGCCCAAAACAACCTCATTTAAATAGGCTCCAAAAACTAGCCGTTGGGAGCCAGGATGACTTGTCGGTCGATCGCCCGGTCGACCGGCCAACGGTCAGAATTCTGACCGTTATGCCAGCGGTCGACCGACCGGTCGACCGTGGCATGGATACAGAGAGCTGAGCTCTCTGCCGGTCGACCGCCCGGTCGACCGGGGCCATTTCCAGAGAGTAGACACTCTCTGGCGGTCGACCGTGCGGTCGACCGGCCCATCCTGTGCACGCCGGTCGACCGGCTCCTGGGCCGGTCGACCGCACGGTCAACCGCCAGAGCCTGGCAAGCCATTTTCAGGATTTAAAACTTGGGTATTTTATTTTAATTAAATCGCATAAAATCTTTAAAAATTCACAAAAATAGTTTCAGTATTATACTTTGATATACAAATATGTTTGAGTAAAATCAAGACATGTTACAAACATTTTGAACTATTTTTGTAGCTTAGAAATTTTGGTTAAAAACAAAAACTGTATTTTTCCAAAATAGATTTTTCCAAAACTTCTCCAAATACAAAAATAAGATATTTTAAACAATTTTAAAGCATGATATGTATGGATATGATCCACTACACATAAATGATGAAATATCTATGTTTTTGACAATAAGCTCTAAAATAAGTTTGGTCAAAGACATGTATACTTTGAATTCCAAAAACCAAACCGGTATTTTTCCAAAATGAAAATCCTTTTATGAAAACTCATCTAAATCAAGAGTGTGTGTGTATATGGTATACTTTCCGCCAACTATTCTATCATTTACATTTTATCTAAAACAAAATCTTAATAAAAACAAACTTAGACACAAGTCTTGATCTTGAAGGTCTTCACTTGAAGTCTTCTCATCTTCTTGACTTGGTCTAAACTGGATCTAAAGGCTAGACTCCTCTTGAGTACTTGATGTGGTCTTGATGCACAAGCTCTTGAATCAAATCGTGTTAGCTTCAAAACTTGACTTTAAATCCTTTGTTGAAGCTACACACCTACTAAGATCTTAACTATAAATCTGAGACTAATTAAACACAAGATCATTAGTACTATAACTACATGAGTTGATCATCATCAAAACTAGAGTGATGGGCCTTTGGGCCAACAGTTCTTCCTTTTGTCGATAGCCCTTGGCTACTAATCTAACCTTGTACTTATTTATAGATCATCAGGTTTTAATTTTCTTTTGAAAATCTACTTACACCCAATTGGTTTTGCTGCCATGAGGCAAGTTTGCCAATTCTCAAGTATGATTACTTAGTATAGATTTTATTTTGCTATTTATAACTTCTTTCCACATTTGTACTTCTGGGGTAGACATAACCTCCTTAAATGTTTGAGGCTCGCTTTCAATAGCGTATGCTATGAAATATAAACCAAAAGATTTTGAGATTCTAGATATCTGACTTCTTCTTGGTTCAATTTCCACATTAACAATTGATTCTTCAGGGCTTTCGTTCCTGAACGCCATCTCATGTGTTCTTTCCCCAGAAGTCTTATCTGTTTCCCATTTGTATGGAAAGATGTCTTCAAAGAACACATCTTTAGATTTAATAATCATGTTTATATGAATATCTGGTATTTCTGATTTATGAACCAGAAATCTGTAGGCACTACTATTCAAGGCATAGCCTATGAATATGTAGTCCATAGTTCTTACTTCCAACTTAGTCTTTTTAGGTAATGGTGCTAGTACATTTGCAAGACACCACCACATTTTGAGGTAATGGTAGGAAGGTGTCCGTCCATGCCATAACTCAAATAATATAAGACCAAATTTCTTGTAGGGTACTCTGTTTAGAATATAATTTACAGTTAACAGAGCTTCCCTCCACAAGTTCTGCGGAGCTTCAGAACTTACGAGTATGAAATTGACCATCTCCTTCAAAGTTCTGTTCTTCCGATCAGCAATTCTATTTTGCTGAGGAGTATATGGTGCTGTAGTTTGATGTATTATACAATATTTAGCACATAATTCACTAAAATCATTTGATTCACATTCTCTACCTCGATCGGATTTTAGAATCTTGATATTTTTGTTGAGTTGATTCTCAACTTCGGCTTTATATATTATAAACATATTCATTGCCTCATCCTTACTGTTTAGAAGATACACATAATAGTATCTTGTACAGTCATCAATAAAAGTAATAAAATTCTTTTTCCCGCCTCTAGTTGGCATAAATTTCAAGTCACACCGATCGCTATGTATTAACCCAAAAGATTCTGTATTTCGATCAATTGAGTGAAATAAATTTTGGCCTCAACACAAATCTCACACTTGCGAATTTCTTCCAAGTTGAGTTTAGGAATATATCCTAAATTAGACAAGTTTTTAAAGACTTGTAATTTACACGCCCTAATCTAGCATACCATAAAATAAGAGACTCAAGCAAATAAATAGAAGACTTTTCTTTATTTATAAGCTTAGGGTACAAATACACGGACCTTTTGTCCATCACTGTAACATTGGTTTTAAAAAGACCATCAACAATCCCACATGAAGTTCACCTAGAGGGAGGTGAATAGCTAATTTAATGATGTATTAATGCGGAATTAAGAACTATTTATGCAAATTAACACTATTAAGTTAAATACACGAGGTATAACACAAGAGTGTAGCTGAATTCCCGATGAAGGGCTCTAGACTATCTCCTCAAGATTCCATTAGATAAGAGTTGAGGTGCCGCTATAGCTCTCATGGTTGAATATAAGTGTGAGCAAACAATCCAAAGCATATAACAATTAGGCACAAGATATATGAAGCATATATAGAGATAAACAATATAAGTATGAAAGATATAAACACAAGTAAAAGATAGAGAGAGATCAATCGCAAACACGGAAGATTTGTTTCGAGGTTCGACCACCCTTGCTCCACGTCCCCACCTTTAACACTATGAAGGTTCCACTAGAATCGATCCCATCGGATCACTCAGTGCCGCAATACCTATAAGGAGTTCACACAAGAACTCTTGGACTCACTAGTCCCCTCACTTGTTCCCGCAAGAACAACACACGCAAGCACACTAGCTTGCCGAGGCCGCACCTCTACACCGAGCTCCCACTAGAACTCGAAACAACACGAACCCGCAAGTTCGCCTCCTCAAATACAAAGTAGAACACTATGGTGATCTCAACACTTTGATCACCTCAAACACTCTCACAACAAAGATCCCTAAAGGATTGATATAGTAATGGATACCTCAAGTATGTGTGAGAAAACAAGATAGAATGGTGGAGGAAAAACTCAAGAAATCTCTTTTGCAAACCACTCTTGAAAACTCTCCTTTTTATATTGAAGTTTTAGCTCTAAAATAAGTGGAGATAAACACTTAGAAAGGTTGGAAAAACTAGCTTGAAAAATCTCCTTGAAAACTTGTAGAAAACAGTCCAAGTGAACCCTAATTTATAGGCTCCCAAAATATGACCGTTGGAGGCCAAATCAGCAGTTGACGCTGCTGTCGGTCGACCGCCCAGTCGACCGGCCAACAATGGAATTTCCGATCGTTGTGCCACCGGCCGACCGAGGCTTGGATACATAGAGTAGAGCTCTCTGTCGATCGCAGGTCGACCGGGGCCAGATCCAGAGAGCAGAGCTCTCTGGCGGTCGACCGGGTCGGTCGACCGGCCCTCTAGCCAAACTGCCTGTGCACGTTTGTGCACATCGGTCGACCGACTTCTATCTCAGTCGACCGTCCGGTCGACCGGCAGAAGGCCTGGTCACATCTTTTTAGGGATACTTTTTACCTTTAACAAAATCCCATAAATTCTCATAAATTCTACAAAAATAAGTTCATTGATATATTTTGATATACAAACATGTTGGATTAAAAATCAAAACATATTACAAACATTATGAACTATTTTTGTGATATAAAAATTTTGGCTTTAAACAAAAATCGTATTTTTCAAAAACAATCTCAAAATTAAAAAGTGATTTTTTTCAAAACTTCTCCAAATACAAAAATAAGATAAACACTTTTGAAGTTTAGTGTGTATGGATATGATCCACTACACATATATGATGAAATATCTATGTTTTTGACATTAAGCTCTAAAATAAGTTTTGATAAAACACATGTATATTTTGAAGCTTAAAAATCAAAAAGGTATTTTTTAAAACACATATAAATTTTTTGTAAGTGTAAATGAATTTGAACAATCCACCAACTAATTTATCCTTTACATTTTATCCAAAACAAAATCTTAACACTTACAAACACGACACAAGTCTTCTTGAAAATCTTCTCTTGAAAATCTTCTTCTCCTTCTTGACTTGGTCCAATCCTTGATCCAATGAGTTAGACTCCTCTTGAGTACTTGATGCGATCTTGATGCGTAGACTCTTGAATCGACACGTACTAGCTCTAAAATTTGACTTCAAATCCTTTGTTGAAACTAAACACCTACTAAGATCTTGATCAAATATCTGATACTAATTAAACACAAGATCATTAGTGTTCGGAAGGATTAATTGTATTGAGAAAGGGTTTAGAGTAAACCTTTGATGTCCGTGTGCCGATGATCAAAAACTCTGAATGTATATGTAGGTTTACTTTACTCCTTCTGAATCACCATTCGTAGTATAAGCTAGGACGGGTCATATCCGCAGGGAGAGTTAACTATAGAAGCATTCAAGATTTTTATATTAAAATTTTCGTGAAGAAAAACGAAGGTTCTTCTTTGTTTAAGAAATGAAAAACAAAACGATATAGAAAGTGAGTGGAAAATCTTTGTGGGTTTTGTAGAGGAAAGGAAGAAACGAAAATAAAGATGGAAGAAAAACATAGATATTTGAGAAGAGAAAGTTTTCAGAAGAGGAGTTTTTAAGTATGATAGAAAGAAAAGCCATGACTAACTAACATTCTAATTTACTAACTTACTACTCTCATTGGGTGATGCATGCCTCATATTGATTCATCGGCAATGGTATGTCTTGCTTTGTCAAGTCCTTGTATTGTCCCATATCGAGGGTGTTTCTCATCTAGGCTAGGCTAGTTGCCTCCTTGACATTGGCTCCCTAAATAGATTTTCAACAATGAAACAGGGATAGTCACTCTTAAGGATGCTAAGAAAACATGCAAGATTCATTAGTCCATCAAAGCTATAATCAAGCGAGCATAAAATAAGAAACTTGTAATATAGTCATAAGCATAGTGAAGTGCTCCATCTTCATGTTCCATCAAGGCACTTGTTCTAAAGACAAGGCTCTAAGTGAGGCTCACATGAATCATATGGAAGGGGAACATAGAATTTGCAAAGAATAAAAAGTAACTCATCTTCATTGGGGGTAAGATAGACTTGTAATTTGCAAGATTAAAAAGAATAAAGCATACAATGATTCATATAAGTTAGCAATCACCCAAGAGTTAGTAGTTAGTAAAATTAAAAGTTAGTTAGTCATGTTAATAAATTAGCTAGACATGAGAATAAAGAACAAGCAACAATTCATTGTAGAAATCAAATAGAAGAAAGTAAAAGCTTAAAGAAAATAATACACTAGAATAAGAAAAGATTGGAAGATTAAAAGCTTGATCCTTGTATTGCGTTGTCACCTTCTCCAATTACAAAGATTGCTTACTCTCACTCTCTCTTTTCTGGATTTTAGAAGAAGAAAAAGAAAATTACATAAGAGATTAAAAGAAAACCTAGACCCTAACAATTACACTATAAACAATGCTCTTTTCTCCTCCCTGATTACAGAGGCTCTACGGGTCTATTTATAGTCTTCATGAGAACAGACCATCCCACCTCAGCCTCCGGATCAAACGCTGAAATAACAGCCAGAAGATTGCCGCCGTTCCACGGCAAGTGTCGCGTTTCCGCGGCCGTATCTTGGCCATTGCGCTAGCGGATTTTTGTGTCTTTCTGTTGTATCTCGTATCCCCAGCTGGATCTTCTAGAAAGTGAGAATACGCTTTGGATCTGTTCTGACCTGGGCTTTCTTCTTGTGGGCTTCTAAATTACTCTTTAATTTCTCAAAAATCATAATTGTTGGGCCTTCTTCTTCATTAAACATTAGACCTGAAAAAAGAGAGAAAAAGCAATAAAAATCCAATATTTATTCAGATAAAGCATAGCATGGTGGCAGAAAATGATGCATAAATGAACTCCAATCACACCCCCATACCTAGCTTTTGCTCGTCCTTGAGCAAAATAAGCAAAGAGAAAAATCCTAACTAAATTATTACACCACTTTCGTTAGTGACACGATTGCACTGAGCTCGTGCAACAAACCTTTAAACCTCTAGGTTACCCTAGAGGAGGAGTGTTGTCTCCTGAGGGTTTTCAGCGGATTGCACCCACAAAATCCCAAAAAAAAAGAAAATATTAGTGAAAAAGTAAAGAGAAACATTTTATTATGATGCATTTTCTTCAAGATTTTCGGTGATCTATCGGTTTCGGATATTCTAAACTTTTCCTTCTTTTTATAAGTTTTCATTTGAAATCTTGTTTTCAACTTAGGTTTAGTTTCCAAGAATAGAGAGAAAACTGGATTTTGTATCAGGCCTAACACATATACATATGTATGAGGAATTTTTCTTAGACTTTAGTTCATTTGTTCACATATATATATAATAAATATATATAAATATATATATTTTTATTATTTTTATATATTTTATTTTTTTATATTATATATTTACATTTTCTTAGCTTCATTAGGCTTTCTAATTTACCCATGTAGCGAGCCTTTTACCGATGACTCCCAGACCAGATTGTCTTAGGGCACCAGATGAAGATACATCCCTAAGGTTCAAGGTCTCAAGTAAACTAGGCCACGAATACTAAGGACTCAACCACTTTTAGGCGTGACTGGTCATGCTTCTTAAGGCACAACCAACCAGCTTAATTAGTGATCAAGTTTTATTTATGAATTTTTTTAATTTTTATATATATATGTAAACAAAGTCACTAAGTCCTTGATTAACCCCTCAACATGCAAATGTATATAGTGCTTAGAAAAAAAATTCAAAATCTAGCTATCTTTTCTATTCTTTTCTTTCTTAACCTAAAAATCCAACAAAATTTCTTATTTGGACTTATATTAAGAAATCTTAGCTTAGAATTTTCTTAATACCTAAGATCAAGTTAATTCTTTTCAAAAAATGGATCAAAAATTTTTTCCCTTTTTTTAACCTAAAAATAAAGAAAAAGTCTAGAAAAATCCTATGTTAGTAAGAAAAGAGAAACCTAAGAAATCTAAAAGAAAGATCAAATTTTTTTTATCTTTTATCTTTTTTTTAATATATATAAGAAAAGAGAAACCTAGAAATCTAAAAGAAAAAGTCTAGAAAAATCCTATGTGAGTATCTACCCCCTATACCTATCACATGCATTGTCTTCAATGTATGCAAGAAAATATATGCATGAAATAGGTAAAGAAAAGGTGTCACCCCCGACTTGGACCAGCGGTGGTGCTAGGTCCGGCCGACTGTGATCGCCGCAGACCCTCCTCAATGCGGTCTAGGCGAGATGTCTGCTCCTCAACCTGTTTGCGTAGTCTAATCTGCCCCCGAAATATCTTCTTCATGCCTCGCCAAATGGTAGACATGAAGGCGCGTGAATCAGCTGGGGGGTCCTATTGCCAAAAGGCCGGCTCATCCTCCTCCTCTAAAAGTTCCTCCGAAGAGGACTCCACAGGGACATCTTCGGACTGGACACTAGGAGTCTAGACCGCATGAAGACAACTATTGTAAGCGCTAGTCGTCTCTCTTGTGCAACGAACACCCTATCATATGAGTCAAAAACTGCATCTGGTAAGAAAGTCTTACACAGACGAGTGATCAAAACTAGGTGCGAGTACTTTGCACCGCGTGTGCGGCAGGAGTTGGTGATGATACTATGAAAGATGATCTTGTTAATACAGATAGTGTGCTATCGAGTCATCAGGTCGCGTATAATCTGCAGCACCGGCCTGTTAAAGGAGGTCATGTGGTCAAGCCCTAAAATGTTGCGTTGAATCCAGCGACCAACGCAATATACGTTTCTAAATGTAGTACTGGCTTTGAGCCCCCTATCTTGTTCCGTACAGCGAGCCCCCATGACAGTCATGTAATCGATTTAAGGTAGGGGTCGCTATGATGTGGGTTGCAAGGGACATGTGTAAGTTCCTCTAGCAGTGGAAGCGTGATAATAATATCCCCAGTGGGCATGTGCACCAAGATCTGGTAGTGTCAAAATTGATAGATGCGGGATCTATAGAATTGTAGAAAAGTTTAACGAGCTCAGGACGATAGTAAGACTTGTGATCTGAGTTATCATAAACTAATCTATACCAATCCCATGCACGAATACGATCTAAAAATATATGACCATAACTGTTAACATCGCTAAGAATTCTAGCAAAATCCTTTTCAGCAAAAATAGACGGTGCCATGATGAATAATATGAAGCAATGAGAAGGGATACGCAAACCTCCCCCGGACTACGTGGGAGGAAAACTTAAACGAGATTGCAGAGAGGTATCAGTGATGGTGGCAGATGTGTAAATGGTAGATCGGGGGGCTTCAGACGGCCGCGTCTGCAGAGAAATTTGACGGCGGCCCAGGTTCTTCCAGATTGCCGCGGAGACGCGGCAGATGCCATGAAAACGCGACAATATAGAGGAGAGAGGGGCTCAGAAAAATTTGGGGGCAGCGCTGGCTGATTGCGTTTCAGATCTGAGATGGAAACTAATGAAGAGAACACGAGAAGGGGGATATTTATAAGGAAATGAGAAGGACGGAATCCCCAAATTGCCCAAGTGGAAACTAGGAATTTACAACCCTAGATTATTGAAAAAGGAAAGGGAGTGTATGAAGAGATAAAAAAAACCTAGGTGCTATTTAGAACCTAAGTCCCTTTTTTTTATTTTATTTTATTTTTTATTTACAAAGGAGGTCCCAACATGATGTACAGGAGACACCGGGAAAAGTGTAAAATTACGTGATCACATATAGACTGGGTCACAAAGACCTGGTTCAATAACATTGTGTGACTCAGACTCCGTGGTGAAAAATAGCTTTAAGTGTTGACTATTGACTTTGAAAGTGTTGCCATCTTTGGGATCTAAAATTTCAATGGCACTATGAGGAGAGACGTTCTGGACGACGTATGGGCCTGACCACCTGGTTTTTAGTTTACCAGGAAAAATGTGGAGCCTAGTGTTGTACAAAAGAACTTTTTGTCCTGAGATAAAATTTTTCCTATGAATTGATTTATCATGGAAAAGCTTAGCTCTGTGTTTAGATATCCGAGCGTTATCGTATGCATCATTTCGTAGCTCTTCTAACTCGGATATTTACAGTTTTCTCAAATCACCAGCTTTGTCTAAGTCCAAATTCAGCAGTTTTAGTGCCCACATAGCACGGTGCTCTAACTCCACAGGCAAATGACAAGGTTTTTCCAAGTACAACTCGATATAGAGACATACCGATGACAGTCTTGTAGGCGGTCCGATATGCCTATAGGGCATCAATGAGTTTGATGGACCAATCCTTACGATTTTGTCCGACAGTTTTCTCCAATATCGGTTTAATTTTTCTGATGGTGACCTCCACTTGCCCGTTCGTCTGAGGATGATAGGCCGTGGATAATTTATGATAGATAGAGTACTTCCGCATTAGGGCTTCAAGAGCCCGGTTGCAGAAATGACTCCCGTTGTCACTAATTATCGCACGGGGGGCCCGAAGCGAGAAATGATGTTTTCACGTAAAAACTTGATGACAACTTGGTTATCATTTGTCCTAGTCAGAATAGCTTCAGCCCATTTAGAAACGTAGTCTACGGCCACCAAAATGTATTGGTTGCCATAAGACAGAGGAAAGGGTCCCATGAAATCGATGCCCCACAAGTCAAAAATTTCTACCTCAAGGATCGGTGTAAGGGGCAACATGTCTCTATGTGTGATTCATCCCATCATTTGACATCTGGCACAGAGCTTGCAGAAAGTATAAGCGTCCTTAAAGAGAGTGGGCCAATAGAACCTACTCTGAAGGACTTTCTCAACAATCTTTTGTGGACCAAAGTGTCCACCACAAGCTAGCTCATGACAAAATGTCAATACGCTATGATGTTCATCCTCAGAAAGACACCTTCTAATTATCTGGTCAGGGAATATTTGAATAAAAACGGTTCATTCCAAAAGAAAAACCGTACTTGTTTCACAAAGCGATGCTTGTCCTGACCTGACCAATTTGAAGGTGTTTGCCCGTTTGCAAGATAGTTTGCTATATCAGCATGCCAGGGCTCTTTACACATCGTAAGGATGTGTTCGTCAGGAAAGTTTTCATTGATAGGTATAGTCTCAATTGGTGCATTTGGAATTCTCGAAAGGTGATCTACCACCACATTTTCAACGCCCTTTTTATCTTTAATTTTCAAATCAAACTCTTGCAAAAGAAGTATCCATCGAATCAGTCTGGCCTTTGCATCCTTCTTTTGTATTAAGTATCTTAGGGTGGAGTGATCAGTGAAAATCGTTCTTAGACCCTAGCAGGTATTGGCGAAATTTTTCCAACACAAACACAACTGCTAAAAATTCTTTTTCAGTTGTTGTGTAATTTAGTTGGGCCTCGTTAAGCGTCCTACTAGCATAGTAAATCACGTGTTGCCTGTTATCAGTACGTTGTCTGAGAATAGGGCCTATGGCATAATCGGAGGCATCACACATAATTTCAAAAGGCCTAGTCCAATCAGGCGCTGAGATTATTGGCGCCGAAATAAGTCTGTGTTTAAGCTCCTCCCAAGCTTGTAGACACTCTTTATAAAAATTGAAGGGCACAACTTTTCCTAAGAGATTTGTTAAAGGTCTAGCAATTTTGCTAAACTCCTGAATAAATCTTCTATAGAAGCCAGCGTGCCCTGAAAATGATCTAATGTCTTTTAAGCATTTTGGCTCAGGGAGCTTTGTTATAACTTTCACTTCGATCTATCAACCTCAATTCCTTTGTTTGAAACTTCATGCCCCAGGACAATTCCTTGCTTGACCATAAAGTGACACTTCTCCCAATTGAGTGTCAAGTTTTTCTCCATGCATCGTTGTAAAACTAACTTAAGATGGTGCAAGCATTATTCAAAGGAATCACCATAAATAGAAAAATCATCCATGATAATCTCCAAAAAATTTTCTACCATGTCGGAAAAAAGACCAAGCATGTAACGTTGAAACGTTGCAGGTGCGTTGCATAGGCCGAAGGGCATTCTTCGGTATGCAAATGTTCCAAAGAGACAGGTGAAGGTAGTCTTGTCTTGATCCTCGAGAGTGATAGGGATTTGATTGTATCCTGAATATCCATCCTGGAAACAGTAATATTCATGTCCAGCTAGTCTCTCGAGCATTTGATCTATGAACGGAAGGGAAAAGTAGTCTTTACACGTGGCAGCATTTAATTTTCAGTAATCAATACAGACTCGAATCTTTGTTGGAAGACGAGTTTGTACTAATTCTTTGTTATCGTTTTCTACCACGGTAAACCCGGCTTTCTTTGGTACAGCGTGGACTGGACTAACCCACTGGCTATTGGATATGGGATAGATGATCCCATTGTCTAATAGCTTCAAAATTTCAGCTCTAACAGCCTCTTGCATGATCGGGTTTAGTCTACGTTGTGGGTCACGTTTAGGTTTTGCATCTTCCATCAAATGAATCCGGTGTTGCACAATGGATGTACTGATTCCCTTTATATCAGCCATGGTTCAACCAATGGCTTCTCGATTTTCCCTTAATACTACAAGAAGATCCTCTTCTTGTTGTTCCGTAAGATGGGACGCAATTATCACGGGAAATGCTTCCTTTTCACCTAAGTACTGATACTTGAGATGACTAGGAAGAACCTTAAGCTCGGAAGAGGGCACTTGATCTATCAATGGTTGTTCCTTGTGTAAGGGAAGGATAGGGGCGGCATCTGTTGCCCACTCCACTGTGGGTTCAATTATTTGATCACGGTTGAAGTCATCAGACTTCAATTCAAATTCTCTATCAGACTCATATTCAATCTCCATTTCATGTTCACTTGCTAATCCCTCGATCAAGTTCACTTCAAATGACTCATTATCCAAATCTCGATGTTGTTTTCCCATGTGGAAACCTCTTTTGTCATATCTCCAAAAGTTAGACGCATTGATCCATTCCTACAGTTGATGATTGCGTTTGCAGTGGCTAGGAAGGGTCGTCCTAGAATGACAGGTGTCTGAGCTTTGGGATTATGTACGGGTTGCGTCTCTAGAACAATGAAATCCATGGGGTAAATGCATTCCCCGACCCGAATGAGAACATCTATAATCTCCCCCTTTGAAATCTTTACAAATCGATCAGCCAGTTGTATAGTAACTCTGGTTGGACGGAGGTCGCCTAACCCGAGTTGCTGATACACAGAGAAAGGAAGAAGATTGATGCTGGTTCCTAGATCAAGTAATGCCCTATTTATCGTGGTCTGTCCTATAATACAAGAAATAGTTGGACTCCCTGGGTCTTTATATCTCATAGGAATTGGCCCAGTTAGCAATCACTTATATTAGAAGCAAGGAAGACCTTCTTTGGGACATTTGTTTTCCTTTTCTTAGTGCACATATCTTTTAAGAACTTGGCATATGAGGGGACCTGTTGTATGGCATCAAGAAGGGGTACATTGATCTGGACCTGATTAAACATTTCTCTAATTTTCTCCATTTGAGCATTAATCTTTTGGTTTGCTAGCCTATTAGGGAATGGTACAATAGGCTTGTATGGTAGCTCGTCTGCTTTGTCTTTATTATTTGATTTGGAGGTTGAAGGTTGTGAACTTGAAGATGGATCATTTTTAGTTGGTGGTACTAGAACAGGAGATGTTGACATTGATTTATTTAGAACAAGATGACTAGAAACTGTTGGCCCAAAGGCCTATCACCCTAGTTTTGATGATGATCAACTCATGAAGTTATGTTTACTAATGATCTTGTGTTTAATTAGTGACAGATTCATTATCAAGATCTTAGTAGGTGCATAGCTCAACAAAGGATAAAATGTCAAGATTTGGAGCTAGCACGGTGTGATCCAAGGAGCTTTTGGATCAAGCTTGGACCAAGTCAAGAAGATGAGAAGCCTTCAAGTGAAGACTTCAAGAAGATGAAGACTTGTGTCTAGGTATAAGATTTTATTTTTGTTTTTAGATAAAATGTAAAGGATAGATAGTTGGTGGATTGCTCAAGTTTATATCACACACACACTCTTGATTTACTTATCTTTTCATAAAAGATTTTGTAGTTTAGAAAAGATTTTTCTTTGTGACAAAATACTATTTGGATTTTGGTATTTTCATATATACATATCTTTATCCAAAACCAAGTTTAGAGCTTTATGACAAAAACATAGATATTTCATTATGATTGTGTAGTGGATGATATCCATACACACTATGCCTTAAAAGTATATCTTGTTTTTGTATTTGATGAAGATTTGGAAAAATATGTCTTGGAAAAATATGTTTTGGAAAATATTGTTTTGGAAAAACAGTTTTTATCATAAGCCAAATATTTCTAAGTTACAAAAATAGTCCAATCTTTTATAACATGCCTTGATTTTGTGCAAGCATGTTTGTTTATCAAGTATATGGTTAAAACTATTTTTGTAGATTTTTATATATTTTATGGAATTTTATTTAAGCCAAAAAGACAAACTTTTTAATCCCAGAAAAAATGTTTTCAGGCTTCAGCTAGTCGACTTGCCTACCTTTATAGTCGACTAGTCGTGAAGTCGGTCGACCGGGTCGGTCGACCGACGTGCACAAACGTGCACGCCTTTGTGTACTGGTGTTCGGTCGACCGTTCCGGTCGACCGCTCCAGAGAGCAGTGCTCTCTGGAAAGTTCGGTCGACCGCACCGGTCGACCGTGGTTCCAAAGGTCAGAAATCCGACCGTTGCCGGTCGACCGGGCCGGTCGACCGGCAGTACTGACAGATTCTAACGGCTAGTTTTCTGGCAGCCTATAAATTGGGGGTCTTGTCATTGTTTTGAGATAAGATTTTGGAGTCTCTTAGAGCCAGTTTTTCCTAGACTTTTAGAAGAGTTTTCTCCACAAAATAGAGAGCAAATATTTCCTATCTAAAGGGAAGTTTTATCAAGAGTGTTAAAAGAAAGTCTTTGAGTTTTCCTCCACCTTTCACATCCTTGATTTTCTCACACCACACTTGAGCAACCATCGATTATACATCCTATAGGTGTGTTGTAGTGATAGTGCTTTAGGTGATCAAAGTGTTGTGATCACCAAAGATCTTTTCTTTGTTCTTTGAGGAGACGGGCAAGTGTGCTCGTCGTTGTTTTGAGTTCGAGTGCGGACTCGGTTGTTTGAGGTGCGGCCTCGGCGAGCCGGTGGGCTTGCGGTGTGTACGGGACTAGGGAGTCCGAGGGCTTGTAGGTGTTGCGGCACCGAGGAGAGATCCATTGGGATCTTGCATAGTGGAAATCCTTCGTGTGTCGAAGGCGGGGATGTAGAGCAAGTGTGCTCGAACCTCGAAACATACCTTTGTGTTTGCGGTTGCCTTTTCTCTCTCTCTCCCTTGTTTATATCTTGCATTCAATTATTGTCTATCTTTATATGCTTGATATATTCATTGTGCTTAATTGATATACTTGCGTGGGATTGTTGCTAACACTTGTATTCAACCAAGAGGGCCAACGCGGCACCTCAACCCATTCAAGGGGAATCTAGAGGAGTTTGTCCAGAGCCCTTCATGGGGAATTCGGCAACACTCTTTGGTTATACGTGGTGTTTAGTGTAAAAGTTTTAAATTGGTCATAATTGTTTTTAGCTTCCGTATTATTTGCATCATTTGCCATTAAGTGACCATTAGATTAGCCATCACCTATTCACCCCCCCTCTAGGTGAACCTACAATTGGTATCAGAGCTTGGTACTCTGATTTGGGTCTAACAACCTAGAGTTAAAGATCCTCATTTTTAGGCTAATCACAAGATTTGTACACACACCATGGACTTCATGTCACCACCCACCTTTGACATCCTTAACATCCAAATTTGGAAGGTTAAGATGTCATTGTACCTCAAGGCCTTAGGCATTCATGTATATCTTGCCACTACTAATAATGCATATTCTTTAGATGGTAAGAATTTTGAGGCTAATGCAAAAGCCCTTCATGCTATCAAGTCAATCCTAAATGATGATTATTTATCTAGGGTTTCTAATGTTGAATCGGCTTTTGTAGTATGGAACATCATCACCTCCCTCGGCGAAAAAGATCTATACTATGCGGGGAGTGACTCGGATGTTGGAATCGACACCTCCAACAAGTGCTACATGGTCCAAGGGGATAACCCCCTTGAGGTAAACTCCGAATCCGATGATGAAGACATGTCATATGATGAGCTTACTACCTTTTGTCATCTTGTGCTTGAAAAATATGACATGCTTAAAAGGAAGAATAATAATTTGAAAAAGAAACTTGATTGCATGCATGTAGAACATGATACATTTAAATCTAACATTGCATGTTTAGAAAAAGATAACAAAAATTTGAAAAAGAATTTTGATGCCATGCTTAATGAAAGAGATTCTTTAGAAAATAAAATGGCATACTTAGAAAAAGAAAACAAAGATTTGAAAAATGAGAATGTTTCCTTGCTTACAAAATTGAATGATTTATGTGAAGGAAACACTATTTTGAAAAAGAAAGTTGATTTGGTGGAAAAACAAAAAGAAGTTGTTTTTCAAGAAAATATTACTTTGAAAAAAAAATTTGTTGAAAAAGAAAAAGAATTTGTTTCTAAAAAGAAAAAGAAAAATGATTCTATATCTCACCATGCCTTACATGCCACAACTAATGAGATTAAGAATTTGAAAAATAAAATGGATGGTTTGAGTTCAACTTTGAACTCTTGTGCTTTTAATCATTCTAAGTTGGAGTCAATGTTTTCAAAGAAACAAACTCCACACATTCATGCATATCATAACCATGCATTTGCTTATGTTGCACAACATGATCACACTCCTACACATAAGAATACTAAGGTGTACGTATGTACACATTGTGCCGCAAAGGCCATTTAGCAAAGTTTTGTTATGACAATATTAATTCTCTAAATTTTGCTAATTATAAAAATGTTTGGGTTCCTTACAAGACTAACCCCAAAGGACCCAAGAAAATATGGGTACCAAAACCCCCACCATTTGCTTTTGATGTAGGTGAGGGCTCTCACAAAACGTGAGAGAATTGGTGCCTTGGTAGTGGATGCACTTGGACATGATGGACATACTCTTGGGATGCATCACTACCAAGGAGCTTGGTGGGACAACCACCATACTTGAAGCTTTGGAGTTGGTAACACTCTCTAAACTCCTACTTTTATGTACATGCTTTTAAATTCATAATATTCATAGCATGTTCATGTTTTATGATTTATTGTGCTTCATGTGGTATGAACTAGTTTAAATGTAGATTTTATCAAAACTTGCATATATACATGTACAAATAGTGAATTACAATTGACTCATATGATTGAACTTCATGCTCATTTGTATCCACTATATGCATATGTATAGACTAGTTTTGATGATTCTCTTTTATACATGTTTTACCTATTTTATGACTTTACTTCATGTATATGTATTTTTAATTCACATCTAATAAATATACATGTATACCCGTGAGTCTCTTGCCTTCATGCAAACGTCTTTAATAGACTCTTTTATATTTGGGATATGTATGTGTATTGTTAGGATTGGATTAATCATACATATACCATGAAGATTAGTGTTTTTGATGAAAAATGATTTTTCGTGCTTTTATTAAAAATGTGTCTTATGATCTTTTTGAGCTTCATTGACTATTTTCATAAAAATGCTATTTACATGATCATTTAACACTCACACTTTTGTTAAAAATTATTTTGAGCTTTATAGACCATGAGTGCTTAAAGTTTTATGTATCTAGTTATGTTTATGAAAAACATAAGATTTGATATATTTGAAGGATCTTTAACTAGCTTTTCAAAAACAAGTTATACTAGTTATTTATTCTTCAAATAATTTTTAAGATTGACACATGATTCTATTTTTCTCAAAATTTGATGCTTCATGATTTGAATATTAGTTTATATGTTAGTTTTTGTCAACACTAGGATTTATACTTGTACATATCGAGGGCCACAAATAAATCTATTTATATTTGTGCTTGAACGCTTATTTGAACCCATGAAATGTGCTTGTATTGCTTAGTTTTGATGATCCATACATTTTTAAACTTGTATTCTCCTTTTGGATTTAATTTATGATCATGTGTTTTTCATTTCATGTATATGTGTATTTTGCCAAACTTTAAGATATGCATGTATACCTCTTGAGTCATTTGCCTTTAATGCAAATCTATTTATATGGACTCAATTGTGTTTAAGAGATAAGTATGTATACTTATTGTGTTGTCAAAACATACATATATCTTGAAATATAAATTTCGTTTTTAATATAAAAAAAAAAATGTTTACTTGATATCTCAAAATGTGTTTTATTAAGAAAGTTCAAAATTTTGTTTAAGAAAAATTCAAAATTTTTGAGTTGTATTTCCTATATGCAAGGAGAGCTTAACATCTCTCTTACATATGGATTCATGTTGAGTATATTATAAATTGAGGAGCTTAACAACTCTTCTTTATATGATATACGTGTGTAGGGGGAGCTTCACATCTCCTCTTATGCATTACATAATATGTGTTATGTGAGTTAGGGCTTGTCATCCCTTCTTCATGTAATGCATATGTGTAGGGAAGTTAACTTAGCGTCTTCCTCTTCATGGATGTATATCGCATATAAATCTTTATTGATTGATTTGCTTAACCCCTTCTTGATCTCTTTGTTTTTGACAAAAAGGGGGAGAAAAATTTGTTTGATTTGATTTTACTTTGAACCCTTTGTTGATGTTGACAAAAAGGGGGAGAAGTATTTGAGTATATATGCATATTTTCATTGCTTAAGGGGGAGTAGTATTTGTCTTTCTTATTATTTATGCATATATATGTTTTGTTTTGCAAATAGGAGAAAAAGATTTATTTTGTTTCTTCTCCATCATTTGCATACATATTTATGAGCTTCATTGTCATATATTATTATTTATGTCTATGCATGAGTTAAGGGGGAGCTTCCTTGAAGCTTTACTTTAATCCATGCATATATAACCTCATGAGTTTTGTCATCATCAAAAAGGGGGAGATTGTTGGCCCAAAGGCCTATCACCCTAGTTTTGATGATGATCAACTCATGAAGTTATGTTTACTAATGATCTTGTGTTTAATTAGTGACAGATTCATTATCAAGATCTTAGTAGGTGCATAGCTCAACAAAGGATAAAATGTCAAGATTTGGAGCTAGCACGGTGTGATCCAAGGAGCTTTTGGATCAAGCTTGGACCAAGTCAAGAAGATGAGAAGCCTTCAAGTGAAGACTTCAAGAAGATGAAGACTTGTGTCTAGGTATAAGATTTTGTTTTTGTTTTTAGATAAAATGTAAAGGATAGATAGTTGGTGGATTGCTCAAGTTTATATCACACACACACTCTTGATTTACTTGTCTTTTCATAAAAGATTTTGTAGTTTAGAAAAGATTTTTCTTTGTGACAAAATACTATTTGGATTTTGGTATTTTCATATATACATATCTTTATCCAAAACCAAGTTTAGAGCTTTATGACAAAAACATAGATATTTCATTATGATTGTGTAGTGGATGATATTCATACACACTATGCCTTAAAAGTATATCTTGTTTTTGTATTTAATGAAGATTTGGAAAAATATGTCTTGGAAAAATATGTTTTGGAAAATATTGTTTTGGAAAAACAGTTTTTATCATAAGCCAAATATTTCCAAGTTACAAAAATAGTCCAATCTTTTATAACATGCCTTGATTTTGTGCAAGCATGTTTGTTTATCAAGTATATTGGTTAAAACTATTTTTGTAGATTTTTATATATTTTATGGGATTTTATTTAAGCCAAAAAGACAAACTTTTTAATCCCAGAAAAAATGTTTTCAGGCTTCAGCTAGTCGACTTGCCTACCTTTATAGTCGACTAGTCGTGAAGTCGGTCGACCGGGTCGGTCGACCGACGTGCACAAACGTGTACGCCTTTGTGTACTGGTGGTCGGTCGACCGTTCCGGTCGACCGCTCCAGAGAGCAGTGCTCTCTGGAAAGTTCGGTCGACCGCACCGGTCGACCGTGGCTCCAACGGTCAGAAATTCGACCGTTGGCGGTCGACCGGCAGTACTGACAGATTCCAACGGCTAGTTTTCTGGCAGCCTATAAATTGGGGGTCTTGTCATTGTTTTGAGATAAGATTTTGGAGTCTCTTAGAGCCAGTTTTTCTCAGACTTTTAGAAGAGTTTTCTACACAAAATAGAGAGCAAATATTTCATATCTAAAGGGAAGTTTTATCAAGAGTGTTAAAAGAAAGTCTTTGAGTTTTCCTCCACCTTTCACATTCTTGATTTTCTCACACCACACTTGAGCAACCATTGATTATACATCCTATAGGTGTGTTGTAGTGAGAGTGCTTTAAGTGATCAAAGTGTTGTGATCACCAAAGATCTTTTCTTTGTTCTTTGAGGAGACGGGCAAGTGTGCTCGTCGTTGTTTTGAGTTTGAGTGCGGACTCGGTTGTTTGAGGTGCGGCCTCGGCGAGCCGGTGGGCTTGCGGTGTGTACGGGACTAGGGAGTCCGAGGGCTTGTAGGTGTTGCGGCACCGAGGAGAGATCCATTGGGATCTTGCATAGTGGAAATCCTTCGTGTGTCGAAGGCGGGGATGTAGAGCAAGTGTGCTCGAACCTCGAAACATACCTTTGTGTTTGCGATTGCCTTCTCTCTCTCTCTCTCTCTCCCTTGTTTATATCTTACATTCAATTATTGTCTATCTTTATATGCTTGATATATTCATTGTGCTTAATTGATATACTTGCGTGGGATTGTTGCTACCACTTGTATTCAACCAAGAGAGCCAACGCGGCACCTCAACCCATTCAAGGGGAATCTAGAGGAGTTTGTCCAGAGCCCTTCACGGGGAATTTGGCAACACTCTTTGGTTATACGTGGTGTTTAGTGTAAAAGTTTTAAATTGGTCATAATTGTTTTTAGCTTCCGCATTATTTGCATCATTTGCCATTAAGTGACCATTAGATTAGCCATCACCTATTCACCCCCCCTCTAGGTGAACCTACAGAAACCTGATTGTCTATCTGCTTTTCAGGTCTCAAAATATGAACAGTATTACACTGACTTGGACCTATGTCTTCAGCTTCATGAATAGGGAAGGGGTTCTTAGGATTGGGCACTGGTTGGCTTGGCAATGTTCCCTTTTGTCTTTCATTTAATGAGCTAGCCAGTTAACCTATCTGAACCTCTAACCTATTGATAGCTTGATTGTGGGTGTTCATCATTGAAGCCTGGGTTTTAGATAAGGTTTCAATCATTCTTTCCAAATCTGACAATTTTTTATCAGGATGATTTTGTGTTTGTTGTTGCTGATATGTGGGGCTGGAAGTTATGTTGGAAGCTTGTTTGAAAATTTGGTGGACTCTGGTGGAAACTGGGTTGATGAGACTAAGCAGGATATTAGTGTGGAAATGATGGTCTTGGTTGCTCATGACCAGACTGACTCTAAGAGAGATTTGAATGGTTCCTCCATCCCGGGTTGTATGTTTTGAAGTATGGATTGTAATTAGGTCTGGTGTATGCTGCATTCATATTCTCAGGGTACAGTTGAGCTTGGTAGACAGGACACTCCTCAAACAGGTGGTTAAGAGCATGGCAGTAGTTACAATCCGGGTTGATCACAGGTGGTGGGTTGACCTGATTCACAGAATTTGGTTCCCTAGCCTCGAGCAGTTCTAACCTTTTCATCAATTGAGTTATCTTTGCCTCGGCAGCTATAGAAGATTCAATCGAATGCATACCAGCTCTGGAAGTGGTGGGATTGGTTTTCTCAGGGCAAGACTCTCACTGAATGGTTTTTTCTACTAAAGCCTCAAAGAGATCCCAACCCTGATTCTCATCTTTCTTTAAAAATTCCCCTTGACACATAGTCTCGAGGAGTGTCTTAGTTTGGTAATTTAGTCCGTCATAGAGAATTTGGCACTGTCGCCACTTCTCTATGCCATGATGAGGACATTGAGCTAATAAATCTTTAAATCGTTCAAAATACTTTCAAAATGGTTCACTTGATTCCTACTTAAACTGCATTATGTTTTTTTTGATGAGGGCCGTTTTATGAATGGGATAGAATTTCTTAAGAAAGACTTTGACAAATTCATCCCATGTCGAGATAGAACTGGCAGGAAGATTGTATAGTCACTTCTTGGCTATATCCTTAAGCGCGAAGGGAATGAACCTTAGTCTAACAGCGTCTTCCCCCAGTTGGAGAATTCTCATCATCAAGCACACTTCTTCAAACTCACGAATGAGGAAATATGCGTCCTCGGATTCTAGGCCATGAAATCTAGGGAGTGTATTTATGAATTATAGTTTAAGCTCAAAATTGTTTCCATTTGCTTTGAGTAAAAGAATGCATGAAGGAAGTGAAATGCGAATGGGGTAGAACTTGTCTTGGAGAGAAGAATTGTTAGCCATGATTGGAATTGTGTCAGAAAGTGGTGTTTGTGCAAGTGTAGAAGTTCTAACAAATCTTGCTGAAATTGGGTCCCGATACCACTCTTGCATGCAAAATCACATACAACGTTCACCAAGCAATCAAGCGAAAAAGGATAATAACAAATAAAAAAAAGAAAAAACAATCACAAGCTATCTAGGATATTTGGACCAAGACGACTCCTAACTGTTCGATGAACTGAAGAAGGTTATTGCTCGAGTCAGACCACAGCTAATCAGCCAGATGGGGGCAAGATTGGTGGGAGGTATCCGCGCAGAAGCGATGGGCCTAATTAAGCCAAACCACCAGCCTTCGGGGTTTCGCCCCTCAATCTCCAACCTTAGACACTGATTTGACTAGAGTGTGAATCAAAAACAATTTTCAACCTCAGCTGATCTCTTAACGAGTCCGGATGTCCCTAGGGGCCAACGTCTATCAATTTTTATTAAAAAGCTTGGGATTGTGAGTGCTTGGAATCTGATTTTTGAGCCAAGGAAGGGTGATTAAATCCCCACCTTATCTTGTTATTGGGTGGTACTCTTAAGATCAATTTGTGCAAGCGTACAAGATATGCAAACAAGATTCACTCAAAGCGATGTAAATCAACCAAGAGATGAATCCTATTCTAAATGCAATGCGAATGTACCTTCCTCCAGCACTCTTCAACAGTAAAGTAAATGAATTGAAAAGACACGTGCCTAAAATGCAAACGTCTAATCAATTTTTGAACTTTTTCAACAAATGTTTTACTGTTGGTTTATTAGCAGGCTCCTGGTGATGGCATACAAGAAATAAAATTTACAGAAAACTATAATTTTGCAAAGCAAGCAACCCTGCACAAAATCAGTCAGTAGTGAACTCCTTTTTGCCGCGGATCCGCGATCAGAGCCAAGGAAACGCGGCAATCCAGAGGATACTTGGTCTCTGCTTTCTAGAACAGAGGCCCAAGACCACTTATATGTTACTACAATCATTTTTTCCTATTTTTCCTGACCTGTAACCTGCAACAGAGAAGAAAAAATTCGTTTTAGTTTCAAAAATTCAATAAAAATCGTTACCCTTCCGGCAACGACGCCAAAAATTTGTTCGGAAGGATTAATTGTATTGAGAAAGGGTTTAGAGTAAATCGTTGATGTCCGTGTACGGATGATCAAAAACTCTGAATGTATGTGTAGGTTTACTTTACTCCTTCTGAATCACCGTTCGTAGCATAAGCTAGGATGGGTCGTATCCGTAGGGAGGGTTAGCAATAGAAGCATTCAAGGTTTTTATATTGAAATTTTCGTGAAGAAAAATGAAGGTTCTTCTTTGTTTAAGAAATGAAAAACAAAACGATGTAGAAAGTGAGTGGAAAATCTTTGTGGGTTTTGTAGAGGAAAGGAAGAAACGAAAATAAAGATGGAAGAAAAACGGAGATATTTGAAAAGAGAAAGTTTTCAAAAGAGGGGTTTTTTAAGTATGATAGAAAGAAAAGCCATGACTAAGTAACATTCTAATTTACTAACTTACTACTCTCATTGGGTGATGCATGCCTCATATTGATTCATCGGCAATGGTATGTCTTGCTTTGCCAAGTCCTTGTATTATCCCATGTCGAGGGTGTTTCTCATCTAGGCTAGGCTAGTTGCCTCCTTGAATCATTGGCTCCCTAAATAGATTTTCAACAATGGAACAAGAATAGTCACTCTTAAGGATGCTAAGAAAACATGCAAAATTCATTAGTCCATCAAAGCTATAATCAAGCGAGCATGAATTAAGAAACTTGTAATATAGTCATTAGCATATGAAGTACTCCATCTTCATGTTCCATCAAGGCACTTGTTCTAAAGACAAGGCTCTAAGTGAGGCTCATATGAATCATAAGGAGGAGGAACATAGCACTTGCAAAGAACAAAAAGTAACTCATCTTCATTGGGGGTAAGATAGACTTGTAATTTGTAAGACTAAATAGAATAAAGCATCCAATGATTCATATAAGTTAGCAATCACCCAAGAGTTAGTAGCTAGTAAAATAAAAGTTAGTCATGTTAATGAATTAGCTAGACATGGGAATAAAGAACAAGCAACAGTTCATTGTAGAAATTAAATAGAAGAAAGTAAAAGCTTAAAGAAAATAATGCACTAGAATAAGAAAAGAGTGGAAGATTGAAAGCTTGATTCTTGTATTGCGTTGTCATCTTCTCAAATTACAAAGATCGCTCTCTCACTCTTTCTTTTCTGGATTCTAGAAGGAGAAAAAGAAAATTACATAAGAGATTAAAAGAAAACCAAGAGAAACCCTCACAATTTCCCTATAAATAATGCTCTTTTCTCCTCCCTGATTACAGAGGCCCTAGGGGTCTATTTATAGTCTTCATGAGAACAGGCCATCCCACCTCAGCCTCCGGATCAAACGCTGAAGTAACGGCCAGAGGATTGTCGCGGTTCCGCGGCAAGTGCCGCGTTTCCGCGGTTGTATCTTGGCCGCTGCGCTAGCGGATTTTTGTGCCTTTCTGTTGTATCTCGTATCCCCAGCTGGATTTTCTAGAAAATGAGAAAACGCTTGGATCTGTTCAGACCTGGGCTTTTTTCTTGTGGGCTTCTAAATTACTCTTTAATTTCTTAAAAATCATAATTGTTGGGCCTTCTTCTCCATTAAACATTGGACCTGAAAAAAGAGAGAAAAAGCAATAAAAATCCAATATTTATTCAGATAAAGCTTAGCATGGTCGTAGAAAATGATGCATAAATGAACTCCAATCAATTAGTACTATAACTTTATGAGTTAATCATCATCAAAACTAGAGTGATGGGCCTTTGGGCCAACAATCTCCCCCTTTTGATGAAGACAAAACTCAAGGAGTTATATATACATGGATTAAAGATAAGCTTCATAGAAGCTCCCCCCTTAACTTATGTATAATCATAAACATAAATATATTTAATGAAGTGCATAAAACTAAACAAATATATGTGCATAAATAAAGAGATAAACATGCATAAAACCAAATTCTTCTTCCCTCTTTGCATAGACAAAATATATATGCATAAATAAGAAAATAAACACGCATTATATAAACTCTCAAAATCCTTCTCCCCCTTTTTGTCAAATCATCAAGAAAGGGGCGAAAATAAATCAAAATAATAAAGATATATATGTGATATACATTCATGAAGAAGAGAGACGTGAAGTTAGCTTCCCCTGCATACATGCATTATATGAAGAAGAGATGACAAATCCCTAACCCACACAAAGTATAATATACAATGTATAAGCGGAGATGTTAAGCTCCCCCTACACACGTATACCACATAAAGAAGAGATGTCAAACTTCTCAATATAAGATACACTCAACATGAATGTATATATAGAAGAGATGTTAAGCTCCCCTTGCATATAGGCAATACATATCAAAATATTTTTAAACAAAATTTTTGAATTTTCTCAAATCAACAAAAAACAAATTTTGATACCAATGAAGGTAAAACATTTTATATTTTTGATACCAATTGAAATACATTATAAATTTTAAAACCAAATAAAATGTCAATTGAATCCAATTGAAGTTGAAACATTTTAAATTTTTTATGCCAATTAAAAGGTAAAATTTGAAGTATTTTTTGATATCAATTGAAATACCAATTGAAAATAATGCATAAGCTCATTAAGATACCAATTAATATTTAAAAATTAGTCAAGCTTAGTATAAACATAATTTGTGCTTTAAACATATAAATATTATAAAACAAGCACAACACACACACACACACACACACACACACACATATATGAAAAAGAAAATACCAATTGAAATTGATATTATTCGATATTTGAAACATACATATACATATAGAAAACATTATGAGTGTACAAAAGTGAAGTACATGAAGATCATGTGTATAACTCATACCTATCCACCCTATACATACACATATTTAAAAGATTTTCAATTAGGCATATAAGGCATGATCGCTCATCCATTTGCCCTTGAAGGGTAGAAGTTTTAAAAAATAAGATTTGAAAATAGTTATATATTGAAAACACTACCAAATGAAGATTAAATAACTAGTTAAAATAATTTTTAAAAAACTAGTTAAAGATCCTTCAAACGTTAAAACAAATCATATATCCCATGAATCATAGCTAAGTACACAAAAATTGTCACTCAAGATCTATAAAACTCATAAATGCTCATGAAAACATAGTCATGAGAAAAATAAATAAAACGTGAGTGCGCAAGAATCATGTGAATAGAATATCCATGAAGATAATCAATAAACCTCAAAACAGACATAAAATTCTTTTCCAAAAACATGAAAATCATAAAATTATATTTTTCATTAAAAAACAAACTTCAAGGCATATATATGTTCTATCAAAACTAAAGATATACATACATATCCTAAATACAAATGAGTCCTTAATGTAATTTGCATGAAGAAAAGTGACTCAAGAGTATACATATATATTTATTAGTTTTAGACAACAATAACATATACATGAAGCAAAACTTACACAAAAATAGGGAAAACAAATGTAAATGAGGGAATCATCAAAACTAAGTTATACATGTACATGTAATGAGTACAAATGAGCAATAAAGTACAAACATATAAGAATCATTTGTTTCTCACTACTTGTACAAGTATATACACAAGTTTTAATGAAAACTACATCAAAACAAGTAATCACCACATGAAGCATAAAAATCAAAATATGCTAAAAATATTATCTAAGTAAAAGTATGTAAACTAAAATAGGAGTTTAGAGATAGTTACCAAACCATATGAACTATTCTCTAAGTCTCCACACCATGGTGGTTCTCCCACCAAACTTCCTTGATAGGGTGCATTAATTGTATGTCCATCTAGCCCATGCATCCACCACCAAGGCACCATTCATCTCACGTCATGTGAGAGCCCACACCTACATCAAATGCAAGTGGTGAGAATTTTGGTACCCATTTTCTTTTGGGTCCACGGTGGTTAGTATTGTAAGGAACCCAAACATTGTTATTAGCAAAATTTATAGAATTTACCTTATCAAAATAAAATTTTGCTAAATGGCCTTTGCGGCCACAATGTGTACATTTGTACACTCTAATATATGCACATGAGAGTGAGTGTGATCATGATATGCAAAGTGTGCATATGTGTGCCGTGGGTTATGTGCATGAACATGTGGAGCTTATTTTTTTTGAAACAAGATTTCTAATTTGGAATGATTAAATGCACAATTGCTCATAGTTGAGCTCAAACAATTTATTCTATTTTTCAAAACTTGAATTTCATTTTAATCAATGGTGGCATGAAGAGCATGGCAAGAATGAGAATCAACAACCTTTTTCTTTTTAGAAATATTTCCTTTTTCTTTTGAAACAATTTTTCTTTTCAAAGAGTTATTTTCTTCCGAAGCAATTTCTTTTTCTTTTTCCACCAAAGTGATTTTATTTTTCAAAGAATTATTTCTTTCACAAATATCATTTAATTTAGAAAACAAGAAAATATTCTCCTTTTTCAAGCTTTTTTTTCTTTTGAAACATTTTCAAATTTATTTTGAAAAGAATCATTTTCTTTTGAAATGGACTCATATTTATTTTTCAATCTTTTATGATCCTTTTTAAGCAAATCATATTTTTCAAGAAGTTGTTAATAAAAAGATGCAAGTCCATCATAAGACATGTCAATATCTTCTTCTAACTCGGATTCAGAGTTTACCTCAAGGGGGTTATCCGCTTGGACCATGTAGCATAAGTTGGAAGTATCACTTCCATCATCCGAGTCACTCCTCGCATAGTATTGCTTTTGTTCACCAAGAAAGACTATAGTGTTCCATACTACAAAAGGCAAATCAAAGTTAGAAACCCTAGATAAGTATTCATCATTTAGGGTTGACTTCAAAGCATGAAGGGCTTTTGAGTTAGTCTTTAAATGTTTGCCATTTAAATAATATGAATCTTTAATTGTGACAAGATGGACATGAATACCTAGGGCTTTGAGGTACATTGACATCTTAACTTTCCAAGTTTGGATGTTAAGAATATCAAACATGGGAGGTGTCATGAAATACATGTGTGTGTAAACAAATATTGTAATTAGCTAAAAAAACTGAGGATCTTTAACTCAAGGTTGTTAGACCCAAATCAAGAGCACCAGGCTCTGATACCAATTGAAGTTCACCTAGAGGGGGTGAATAGGTGAATAGATAATCTAATGATGTATTAATGCAGATTTAAGAACGATTTATGCAAATTAAAACTTTTAAGCTAAACACACAAGGTATAACACAAGAGTGTAGCCGAATTCCTGGTGAAGGGCTCTGGACTATCTCCTCAAGATTCCTCTAGATAAGAGTTGAGGTGCCGCTATGGCTCTCTTGGTTGAATACAAGTGTGAGCAAATATGTCAAGCATATAAAGAGATAAGCAATGTAAGTATGCAAGATATAAATACAAGTGAGAGATAGAGAGAGCAAGCAATCACAAACATGGGAGATTTGTTTCGAGGTTCGAGCACCCCTGCTTTACGTCCCCGCCTTCAACACTATGAAGGATTTCCACTAAAATCGATCCCACCGGATCACTCGGTGCCGCAACACCTACAAGGAGTTCACATTAGAACTCTTGGACTCACTAGTCCCTCACTTGTTCCCGCAAGAACAACACACGCAAGCACACTAGCTTGCCGAGGCCGCACCTCTACACCGAGCTCCTACTAGAACTCGAAACAATACGGACCCGCAAGTTCGCCTTCTCAAATATAAAGTAGAACACTTTGGTGATCTCAACACTTTGATCACCTCAAACACTCTCACAACAAAAATCCCTAGAGGATTGATATAGTAATGGATAGCTCAAGTATGCGTGAGAAAACAAGATAAAATGGTGGAGGAAAAACTCAAGAAATCTCTTTTGCAAACTACTCTTGAAAACTCTCATTTTGATATGAAAGTTTTAGCTCTAAAATAAGTGGAGACAAACACTTAGAAAGGTAAGAAAAACTAGCTTGAAAACTCTCCTTGAAATCTTATAGAAAACAGTTCAAGGGAACCCCAATTTATAGGCTCCCAAAATATGGCCATTGGAGGCCAAATCGGCAGCTAACGCTGCTTTCGGTCGACTGCCCGGTCGACTAACCAACAGTCAAATTTCTGACCATTGTGCCACCGGTCGACCTCCTGGTCGACTGAGGTCTGAATACAGAGAGCAGAGCTCGACCAGGGCCAGATCCAGAGAGCAGAACTCTCTGGCGATCGACCGGGTCGGTCGACCGGCTCTCCAGCTAAACTGGCTGTGCACGTTTGTGCACATCGATCGACCGGACCGGTCGAACGACTTCTGTCTCGGTCAATGGCAGAAGGCCTGGTCACATCTTTTTAGGGATAAAAATTTGGTCTTTTTACCTTTAACAAAATCCCATAAATTCTCATAAATTCTACAAAAATAAGTTCATTGATATACTTTAACATACAAACATATTTGATTAAAAATCAAAACATATTACAAACATTTTGAACTATTTTTGTGATATGAAAATTTTGACTTTAAACAAAAATCGTATTTTTAAAAAACAATCTCCAAATTAAAAAGTGATTTTTTCAAAACTTCTCCAAATACAAAAACAAGATATTTTAAACACTTTTGAAGCTTAGTGTGTATGGATATGATCCACTACATATATACGATGAAATATCTATGTATTTGACATTAAGCTCTAAAATAAGTTTTGATAAAACACATGTATATTTTGAAGCTTAAAAATCAAAACAGTATTTTCTAAAACACATATAATTTTGTGTGTGTAAATGAACTTGAGCAACCACCAACTAATCTATCCTTTACATTTTATCTAAAAAAAAAATCTTAACACTTGCAAACACGACACAAGTCTTCTTGAAAATCTTCTCTTGAAAAATCTTCTTCTCCTTCTTGACTTGGTCCAAAACTTAATCCAATGAGTTAGACTCCTCTTGAGTACTTGATGTGATCTTGATGTGCAAGCTCTTGAATCGACACGTGCTAGCTTCAAAACTTGACTTCGAATCCTTTGTTGAAGCTAAACACCTATTAAGATCTTGATCAAATATCTGAGACTAATTAAACACAAGATTATTAGTACTATAACTTCATGAGTTAATTATCATCAAAACTAGAGTCATGGGCTTTTGGGCTAACACCACATACATCCCACCCTTAGTAAGTATAAATTTATCTGATTCAAAAATTATTCTAAATCCTTTCTTACTAAGTATTGATCCAGAGATCAGATTCTTGCGGATATCTGGAACATGTAGCACATCATTCAGAGTAAGCTCTTTCCCCAATGTCCACTTCAGGATGACCTTTCCTTTTCCCTCAACCTTGGAGACGGCTGAGTTTCCCATGAAGAATTGATCATCCTTCTCTATTTTTTAATATTCAGAGAATAATAATTTCTCAGAGCAGATGTGCCGAGTAGCCCAAGTGTCTACCCACCAATCCTTATTGTTGGTCGTCAGATTCACTTCTAACACCACAACTGATAGACTTGGCAACGCATAATCAGTCAGGTTTATATGTGGATGGTTTTTCTTGTTCTTTTTGAGATGGCTGTGACATTCATTCGCCCTTATGCTCCTTTTTGTTGCAAATGTAGCAAGTTCCCTTGAAGCGCATGTTCTTACCTTCTTGGACCTTGCCTTTGTACCCTTGGGCAGTTTTCTTCCGCTTTAAGCCTTTAGAAGTAGACGCTTTCCCCTTTGAGTCTTCGATCACATTTGCCTTGGCTTCATAGGAGTTCTTACTGCTCCTTTTCTTGAACTTTTGGTTGTCCTCCTCAATTCGAAGCCTCACAATGAGATCTTCCAACTTCAGCTCCTTGCGCTTGTGCTTCAGGTAGTTCTTGAAATCTCTCCATGCAGGTGGGAGTTTCTCCACAATAGTAGCAATTTTCTCGTATTTGAGTTTTTGTGATATGATTATTTTTGACCCAACATACAGGACTAATCACTTGAACCTGTCATTTGCTCTATTCACTGGAGTGAATCATCATCGACAGTCAATATTGATTGGTCGTGCATTGCTTGCGGACGAGCAGAGGGATACATTTGTTTGGCTATTCAATAAATGGCTCAAATGTATGTACAGAGTTGCACCAAATGTGATTATTACTGATCAGGATGCCCAGATAGGTGATGCCATCAAGATGTTTTTTCAACTACTCGGCACCCGTACTATTTTTGGCATGTAAGGAAACATATTGCCGAGCAACAAATTCCCCTGATGAACTAGTATGGGGAAGATTTTATCTCTGATTTTCATCTGTGGTACACCTATCGTGATATTAGCACATGCGAGGAACGATGGAGATTGATGAAGAAAAAGTATCATATACTTTGTATTCGATTTGCTTGAAAAATATCATATACTTATTTCGAATTCAGATCGCTTGAAATCCTCCTCTTCCTTTTTCTTCTCCTGTTCCGCCTGCTTCGCCATCTACTCCCTCATCTTCTTTTGCTTCTTCTCCTCTTGATTTTTCCACTTTTGCTCTGCTTCTTTCATCCTCCTCTTCTCCATCTCCTCTTCCTCCTTCTCTCCTCTTCTTCCATCCTCTTGTTCTCCTTCTCCTATTGCTCTTTCCTCCTCTTCTCCTCTTTTAGAATTTAACGATTTTTCTCCTTCTCCTTATGCAATTGCCTCCTCTCCTCCTCCTCTTCCTTCCTCCCTTCTCCTTCTCCTGCTCCTCCTCCTCCTTTTTCCTCCTCTCTTCCTCCTCCTTCGTAACAGTGGCTGCTCTCAGTAGCTCTTCTTCTTCTTCCTTCATTTTTAATTTCTTTTCCTACTTTTTAAGTTTTCTTTCCTCTCTTCTCTCTCTTCTTTTTTTCTTCAATTCAGCCTTGAGAGCTCTTTCATCCTCTATTTTTTTAATTTTTCTTTCTAGCTCAAAAATATATGCTCTCAAGTACTTATTTTCATTCCTCAAAATTTCTATTTCTTCAGCTTGTTCATCCTTTGGTGCTGGCAAATAACCTGCAATAGTTGGTTCTTTTTCACACGTTAATTCCTTAACTATTTCGTAGGCTCTGATTCTGTTTCCGCTGACATGTTAGCTTCAATATTTATATCTTCTTATTCTCCTTCATCTTCATCTTCTTCTTCTTCATCTTCAACAGGAAGGCTAATCATATTTTTTTCATTATTTGATATGTTGGCCATTCGATAAAAAAATCTGAAAAATCATAAACTGGGATCTTAGACAAACTGCGATCTTAGACAAATCTGCTAATTATATCGCAGCAAAATGAAACTTGTACTAGAATTGCTATCAAGGAAACTGCGATCTTGATCGCAATCTTAAACTTTAATACAGCCAAATAAATCAGTACTGCAACCATAGTCGCAGTACAAATCAAGGAAATAAAATAACTACGACTATGGTCACTCTTTACTTATAACGAGCTATCAAAGAACTGCGACTTTGGTCGCACGCCATTGAAATTTAATCAAAAGAATGCGACAATGATCGCACTCCATTTAAATATATAAAAATATATTGAACAGTCTATGGTCGCTAACTATTAAAAATTAACCTTATCTGCTTCAATATCATTAAGATCAATTTTTAGCCGGGGCTCTGCTAATATTTTGGAGGTCCCATCTTACTGCCCGTGGGGTTTTGTCCTCCAAACCATTCCTCTGCTCAAAAATAGCAGCCCTTTCACATAGCCAATACTGCAACATGTATTATTACATTAGTTTACATAAACATTGTCAATAAATAAGCAAATTTCAACAATGTTTACCAATTATGATATCATACTTATAATAATTTGCACGGAGCATCTTTGCAGCTCAAATATGGTGTGTATGAATATGTCCATTGACTCAATTAGGAATTGCCAAATAACTTTAGCCCGGCATATGGTCTTCATCAGCTGAATATTGGCAATTTGTTCCACTATATACTATGACACCGTGCATTTACTGCTAGAAAAGAATAGAGCGATTGACATATATAAGATGATTATTGTTGTAAAGTTTTGAGCTGCAAGTCTTTGTCTGTTTTTTATAATTTCATTTAAAGCCACTTGCTGTTCAAGCTGTTCATCCTTGGTCACATCTAATTCAGTCTTCCTTCTTTTCTTGACCAGAAGATCATCCAAAGTTTCTTCAATGGATATTTTTGTGATCGTTTTTATATTATGGAAATAATATTTTATAGCCCCTTGTCCTTCACTGTACAGGTCTTATTCATAATAAAATCGGCCCTATTGATAGGTCGACCAAAAGTAAGGGTAACATCCTCTACTATTAACACAATTTGTTTACCCCCAATTAGAAAGGTCCTTAACTCCCTATCATACTTGTCTATAATTTTTAGCATACTTATATTTGATTTTAGGTCTTTTTCAGCACCAAAATTCTCATTGCAAGCCATGAAAATTGGACCAAACAGGGTCTCCTTCATCGCATTCACAAAAAAATTTGCCTGAATGTGATTGTTGAATTTTCTTATGAATTCGCACATAGGCTTTAGACTCGATCTCATAGGACGAACCTTCAGTTCTTACTTACCTACAGATGCAGAAACATTAACAATATTAGTAAAAAAATCAAGATCGCAGTACTTTTAAATAAAATTTGAAAAGAAAAAACTGTGATCTTGGTCACAACAGTCTTTAATAAACTATAAAATACTCCGACCAAGGTCGCACTATTATATTACACTGCGACAGTGGTTGTAATTTTCTAATTAAACCAAATAATTAACTAATGAGATCTTTTGTTTCATCATTACTGCGACCAAGGTCGCAGTGTCCTATTAAGCTAAAATAGTAAAACATAAAATACTGCGACCAAGGTTGCACTGCTATATCACACTGTGACAGAGGACATAATTTTTTAATTAACCCAATTAATTTACCAATTGGGGCCTTTTGTATCATCATATTGCGACCAATGTCGCAATATCCTATTAGGCTAACTTAGTAGAACAGATTGCGATCAGACCCCCCCAAAAGAGAAAAGGGATGGCAACATTGCGACATCAGTCGCAGAGTTTTCAAAAAAAAAAACCTCAAAAATCAAACGGACGTTAATAATTTTTAAAAAATAATTTTTAAAGACTGCGACCAAGGTCGCATAAATCTAAGTTGCTAATATAAATGACTGCGACTCAAGTCGACAAAAAAGGGAATGAAAAAATCACGGTGACCTTGGTCGCTGAGTTAAAAAATTTAAAAATTTTAAAAAAATAAATCTCTAATAAGATCGTTAATTCCTATTTTCTTTTCATCTTAAACTGTGACTTGGATTAAAGTTTAGTGTAAAAAATTATAAAATACTGTTTTAAATCGCATAAATATAAAAAAAATTAAGAAATAATTTTCCCAAAAAAAATCATTTCATCAGACACTTTTAATTGAAGTTAAATTAAAATAGAAATTTTCTTTAAAAAACAAAAAAAATGGAAATCAAAACTGAAAAAATCTAACTATTTAGGTTTACAGAAACCCAAAAAAATATTTTTCTAGGTTTTCTCTTTACCTTTTTTCGGATAATTTCTTGGGCGCCATCTTGATCAGATTTTTTTTAAAAAATAAATTTTTGAACGAAAATGATCGAAAAATTTAGGAATCAATAATACTAAAATTTTCGAATTGATGAACTGAAAATTTCAGATCTGTAAATTTTTTTGAAAAGAAAAGTTTTACATACAGTAAAAAGTTGTGAGAGAAGGTATTTTAGTCAAAGCGATTGTTGAAGTGACATATGGCTTATTCGGGCGGGAATTTTTTTTGTTTTTGTCTGTCAAAATTAATAACAAATTCGTGGATATTTTGTTGCCACGTCCCGCCGGCTGAGAAACTCAGCCCGCGGTGACGTGGCTGAATATATGCCACAGATCGGCCGCAGAGTGTAGGCGCCAAAAAAAAACAAAAAAATCCCGCCTAAACATTCGTGAATCAAAATGACAAAAATACCTCATTTTTACTTCTTAACTGCCATAAACTCATCCACAAACAAAAATTACCTAAAATAATTTTCAGTTGAATATATTTTCAGTTATAAAATTCGTAATTCTACTATATCGAAAATATAATAGAAAAAAAATGGATGAACATAATGTGAAATAAACAGAAGCATGCCTTCTGTAACAGAATTCTTACCGTTTTACAAATTTCGCGATCATAGTCGCAGTCATAATATAATAAAACTTTCAATCATTGCGACCATGGTCGCAGACTTAATACAAAATAACTTTCAATTTTAAATGACGACTGCGACACTAGTCGCAGTCATAGTATAACCAAAACTTTTTTATATCACGCATGACCATAGTCGCATTCCTTATAACATAAAAAATAACAAACAAAAACATGTTATCGTACAGCACTGCGACCTCCTTCAGCACTGCGACCAAAGTCGCAATCTTTTTTTGCATGCCTTATGTAAAAGATTTTTTATAATTTTATAAGGTAGTTTAGCCATGCGACCCTGAGATGCAGTTATAGGTATTAATTCTGCATCTTATCTGAGATAATGGTCGCAGTACTCATATTATAATTACATATGAAACTGCGACCACGGTCGCTGTCCAGTCATAAACAGTTTGATCGTTTTGCATTCAATAAAGTTATAAACAACTACCATGGTCGCAGTCCAAAAATAAATTATATGAACAGATAATACTGCGAACATCATCGCAATCCTCTCAAATCAGTATATTTCACTGTATATTTCACTGTATATCACAAATTAGAAAATTGCGACTGTTGTTCTTAAACACTGCGACCATAGTCGCAGTCCTACTTCGCATGCAATAAGTTACAGTGAAGATCAAACATATAAAAACATACGTAAACTGCGACTACAGTATCAATCCTTAGACACCGTTATTACATATAACTTAGCAAAAAAACTCACCCAAAAAAAAATGCTGTCATGAGTACTGCGACCATAGTCGCAGTACCATGACTTGCTCTCGTTAAGCACTGCGATCATAGTCGCAGTCCTTGTCCGAATTCAATATGTAAAAAAAATAATAATTTATACATTACATGCGAAAAAAGTAAACTGCGACTATATTAAAAAATCATTAAATTTCAAATCAGATAACAAAAAAATAATAAAGAAGCATTCAAATTAGTTTCGTGATTTGATAAAAAAATGTTTACAGTTTGGCCGCAGTTATAAAAGATAATTGTGACAAAATTGAGTAACGTCAGAAAATATAAAAATATAATAAACTATACAGATATACTGTCTTTTACAGCAGGGCTATTTAGTAATTTCAACTATTTCGATAGGCGGGCCGTCCTTTCTAGTGTGGCTAATAATGTGCCACGTCACCGCAGGTTGAGAGGGTCTCTCAGCCGTCGGCGGATATACATTTCTCTATATATATATATATAGAGAGAGAGAGAGAAAAAAATGTATATCAGCCCGCGGGCTGAGAGAATACTCTCAGCCTGCGGTGACGTGGCTCAATTTGTCACCTCACTGACTTGCGGCCCGCTTTTAGGTAGAAGTTAAATTACCAAATACCCCTTATGATAACTTTTCCTTATTGTTTATTATTATTTTTCCCCCCTTTTATTTTTTGCCGCTCTTTATATGATATAAATTACTTTTCACCCTATTTCCTGATCTCTTTTTGAAAGATCTAGTTTCACCTTTTTCTGAAAATATAAAATCTTTTCAGATCAATTTTTTTCTGCAAAATATTTAATGTCGACGTCTGAGCAGTATACCGGTGATCTTAATATGGAAGATATTGCATCTGGTTCTACTTTCTCTTAGAATATTGAAAATCTTGAAGGGTTGACATCTCTGCATGCCGATCAACAGGTTTTAATTGTTTATATATATTTTAAAAACAATTTCTTAAATATTTAATGTTTTCTCTTTAGACTGTGAGGTACTTCGACCTTTTTAATATTCGGTCGCAATCTTATTTGAAAATAATCTCCGGCTGTGAATTCTTTTTTCTAGGGTATGCGTCTTAGGTCGCAGTCTTTAGTAAGGAGTAATATATATTTCTTCACATACGGATAACTGCGACTTAGGTCATAGTCTTTAGTAAGGAGTAATATAGATTTCTTCACATGCGGATAACTGCGACTTAGATCGCAGTCTTTAGTAAGGAATAATATAGATTTATTCACATACTGATTAATGCGACTTAGGTCGCAGTCTTCAATAAGGAGTATTATAGATTTCATGTCGTATGTGAAATCTTATTTTTATTTACTGCGACTTAGGTCGCAGTCTTTAGTAATAAGTAATATAGATTTCTTCTCATACGGATAACTGCGACCTTGATCGCAACAGCTGATAAGAAGTAAATTGTTTTCATCTCTTATGCGACCTTGGTCGCATTTATATAACTTATATTTTAGAATACAGTGATATCTAATAAATATTTATATTCATTTAATTCGTGTAAATTCTTTTTGTAGGATATGAATGCACATGCAGAAATGTCTGGAAGCTCAGATAAGTTTATAGGGAAACAGTTCCTGTCGCATATGGAAGCATACAATTTCTACAATTGTTTTGCAAGGAATAGAGGTTTTAGCGTGAGAAGAAAAAGTACAGATAAGTCACGGAAGCCTCCTCATGAGATTATTTGCAGAAGATTTTGCTGCAACAAGGAAGGGCTGAAGAAGTTGTGTGACAAAAGACAAGAGGGGCTTACAGTGCATCGTCGAGTTAACACTAGAGTAGCTTGTCCTGCTGAGATGCATATCCGTCTTCGTTTTTTTTTTTGGACAAAAGACATTGGGTTATCACAAAATTTGTTGATACTCATTCACATGAATTGTCAAGCCCGGATAAGGTACATCACCATTACTCTCACCAGAATCATCGTTCAAAAATTAGCAGAAGCATTATGACCAATCTGGTTGATGTTGGAATGCGGCCTTCAAATATTTCCCGCGTTGTTAATGCAATGAGTCAGGGAGAAGGCTGTGAAGAAGTGCGCCCTCAACAAGTTATTGATTTCACTCGTCAACGTAGAAATAACTGCGGTCATGAGTTTATTGCTATTATCAAATATTTTCAAGAGAAAGCCGAGACCGATCCAGAATTCTTCTTTTCAAGTGAAGTTGATAACGCGGGCACACTTAGAAGCATTTTTTGGGCTGATGGAAGAGCTATTTCCTCGTATCTGAGCTTCTGTGATGTGATCATTTTTGACACCACATACAGGACTAATCACTTGAGCTTGCCATTTGCTCCATTCACTGGAGTAAATCATCACCGGCAGTCAATTTTGTTCGGCTGTGCAGTGCTTGCTGATGAGCAGAGGGATACTTTTGTTTGGTTATTCCAAAAATAGCTCAAGTGCATGCATGGAGTTGAACCGAAGCTGATTATTACTGATCAGGATGCGCAGATTGGTGAGGCCATCAAGATTGTTTTCCCTATGTCTCGGCACCGTTACTGTTTCTGGCATGTACGGAAACATATTGCCGAGCAACAAATCCCAATGGCTAACAAGTATGGAGAAGATATGGTCTCCGATTTCCATGCTTGGTACACCTCCCGCGATATAAGCACTTGTGAGGAACGATGGCGTCTGATGAGTAAAAAATATCAGTTAGAAGAAGAAGATGGCAGTTGGTTGATGAAGATGTACAGGCTTCGTGGACATTGGGTTAATGCATATCTCAAGGATGTTTTCTGTGCTGGAATGACAACCAGTCAGAGGTCCGAGAGTATTAATTCCTTCTTTGATGGTTTTGTTAACTCAAACACTAAACTAGTGGAATTTGTTCACCAATATGATAAAGCCGTTGCTTCCCGTCGTGCATCTGAATCTCTTCAAGATTTTAGGGGTTTGAATTCTGTGCCCATTGTACATCCAATCCATATGAGATACAGGTTTCGAAGTTGTATACACCGAAGATTTTTCAGTTGTTCCAAAAGGAATGGGCAGTTGTAATGACACTGTTTTCAGAAGAGGTGGAACAGGACAAACCTGGATCAACATATTTGGTTGGTAATTTTTCAGAATCAAAATACAGTTGGGAAAAGGTCAGTTATGATAAGCGAGAGGAACTTCATGTTTCTTGCAGTTGCTCGTTATTTGAAACAGAGGGTATCCTATGTAGACATATTCTGTGTATTTTGTGGCGCAATCACGTTACACATATACCGGAATCATATATACTTCAGAGATGGAGGTTGGATGCTCGTTACAAAAACGTTGCAATTGAAAATGGCATGAGGCCTTTTCCCAGTCAAGGAACTCCACGGACGGCTAGATTGTGGACAGTTCGTTCAAAATTTAATGCAATTCTGGACATGGTCGCTGATTCTGATGAAAAAATTTCAAAGTTGGAGGGAGTTTTGGAAAGTTTTGCCCAAGATACCACTAGAGAATACAGAGCAATGTCAGGAAATGATCATTCATCGCATCCTAAGACTGCCGTTGGTTCCAGTGGATCCGTTGTCATATTGCGAGATGGTGAAGAATTGAATATACGTGATCCAATTGGCCCTGTACCAACCAAGGGGAGACCTAGAGCTGCATCCAGGCTTAAGTCTGGTTTTGAAGATTCTATATATCAGAAGGAAGTGAAGCATCGAAGATGTGGTAACTGCCAAGAGCTGGGTCATTACAGGACTGGTTGTCCGTTAATGGTATATTACATTAAACCTGTTAATCATTTTTTTTTATAACGATTAATGTTTATAATTCTTACTATTTATTTTTTTATTGGCAGAAGAAGTAGGTTTGGGTTGCCTCCATCTCGAAGGAACAAAGACTTCAATTTTTTTATGAAGTGCGACCAGGGTCGCACAGTGTAGAGAGATTTAGTCGCATTCTGACACTGGCATGTAATTATAATCAGATTTATTATCATTCTTTGATTTCTACTGTATTATTTTTTGTATGTACTTGTACTTTAAAGTTTTAATGCTACAAAATTCTACTTTATAGTTTAATTTTTTTTGTACATAATGTAGTCAGAGACTTTGGTCGCAGTGTACATGGTTAATTGCGACCAAGGTCGCAGTGTTCTTATTGATAAAGATGGCCAGCAACTGCAATCTAAGATCGCACTACATGTACTGCGACTTAGGTCGCACTACATGTACTGCGACTTAGGTCGCAGTACTTTAGGTAGGTGTTTCCTTTATATTAACACGCATAGCGACCAAGGTCGCAGTGTTGTTGTTGATTAAAACATTGCCGTCATCAACTGCGAACAAGGTCGCATTGTATTTTATTTAGACTGCGGCTATCAACTGTCGCAACCTTCTTTTTAGAATTTTGAGATGGTGAAGACTTAAGTCGCAGTACGTTAGGTATGTGTCTCCTTAATATTAACACGCATAGCAACCAAGGTCGCATTGTTATTGTTGATTAAAACATTGCCGCATCAACTGCGACCAAAGTCGCATTGTATTTTACTAAGGCTGCGGCTATCAACTGCGACCATAGTCGCAACCTTCTTTTTAGAATTTTGAGATGGTGAAGACTTAAGTCGCTGTACGTTAGGTAGGTGTTTCCTTAATATTAACACGCATAGCGACGAAGGTCGCAGTGGTGTTGTTGATTAACACAATTACTGAAGGCATGTTTGTTTCTAACATCAGTACGCAATAGTAAAAGCCAAGTTGTAACAAATGAAGACTGTAAATAATCAATGGAACTTATAATATATAAATGTATAGAACTGTGTATAAATTAAATCAATACAATAAAAAAATTATGCAATGAATTGCACTTGAAATATTTTTTACATTTATAAAAAAAAATTGTGGTATATCAATAATTTGAACGGAGATCAGTCTTCATATGTCGTATGTCGTATAATGTCTGTTTCTTCATCCCAACTCTTCTCTACATCTGCAAGTATCATGTATGCAAGCTCACTTCTTAGTTTCTGTACACCAGCAACCGTAACAGCATCAGCAGCTGATAGATGATAGCCAGTCGCTATGCTTTCCATGTACTTGCATACATATATAGCGCAATCAACACTGAAATTTCCGTAGAGCAATCATTAAATGAAATTAGTTTTTGTACTAAAAAAATTTAGAAAATATGAAATGAAATTACATGTCAAAAATTTATATACCTGTTTGCTTGTTAGGGGCATTTTGCGTATTTTATTTTAATTTTTCTCATTAATTTTTTGGAATGAATCTCAAAAATCTCTAATAATCTATCTTTCTGCAATGTCAATAGGAACAAAAATTAGTATTAATCAAATTAATTGCAAGTTTTCAGTAATCAAAATATTAAAATTTAACTCACCATTATTCTTGCATCTCTTTGGTAAAGCTTTGTTATACTACTTTTTTTGTCAGCTGGGACCAAAGAGTTGTAAAAAATCCACTCTTCTGTGGAGCAAACGAATACCAGCAAGGTCCAGTGAAATCCCGATTCGTCGGCACTATGTTTGTGATTGATCGGGAAGAACATGTACTGCACGTCAGCTGTCCAGTTTTTTAACAGCTTCTGCTTGATGAAATGACCTTCCAGATCTTCAATTTTATTTACAACACCGTGCTGCGGACAAGAAAAAAAAATTTAAATCAAATACAAAATGAATTAAAAATATAACAAAAAATTAATTAAAATTAGGAGTCATTAAGTCAAGAAAAGACACTGCGATCAAGGTCGCAGCGTTTCTTACTATCATATTTTAAAACTGCGACCTTAGTCGAAGTACATGCCTACAGAGTGATAGAGAACATGACTTAGTCGCAATATATTTTAATTACCTTAGTCGCAGCTGCGACCTTGGTCGCAGGTCGCAGCTGTCGCAGTACCTGAGTTAGTAGCAATACATTTTAATTATAAATTGCGACCTTAGTCGCAGTACATGTGTTAGTAGCAGTACATTTTAATTATACACTGCGACCTTAGTCGCAGTACATGTGTTAGTAGCAGTACATTTTAATTATTCACTGCGACCTTAGTCGCAGTACATGATTTATGCCTACACAGAGATAGAGAATATTAGTAATCTGTTCCAGAGTTGATATTACATTAAACCGTAAAGGAGAAAGTAGATTTTTACCCAAGCTTCGCTTCGGAAGAATATGCTTTTTAATCCTTCTCTTTTCTCAAAATGCTGCATGTAGAAATGAATTACATTTGCATCTAAGTCTCTACTGAACATCAGGTCCTCAATGTCATTCCTTGAAATGATAATTGCATTATTGGTATCCTGATACGCAGTAGAACTGCAAGATATTCAAAACAAAGTTAGTAATTTAATTGTTCTTATATAAAGGTATAACAGAATTTTTTTGATATGAATTAACTTACTCAGAGTAGGACTTGTCGAAGAAATGTTTTATAAGAGCTTGTTGATGGGGCTGCAGAATTCTGTATGATGTGGTTTCGGTCAATTCTCTTGATTTTGGCTCAGTGGAGAAAATCTCTTTGTCGCCGAAACCAGCGGTAAAACTCGCAACCGCAGGCTGTGGAAGAGGATTTTCATTTTTTTTCTTCTTCTGTTTTGGATAAACAAAGTCGGAGTCATCGCGATCTCTTTCAGCGCGCTGCGTTCTTTGACTCCCTTTCTATTGTTCCTTTAGAGGTTTTCAAAACAGCTTCTTTTGAGGATTGCTTCTGAGGCGGAGTATGTTCTTGAATTTCTTCTTCAGAAGCTCTATCTCTTTGGATTTCTTGAGTCATTTGAGTTATATTCAGAGAAAAACTTGGAATATCTTCTCCAGTAATATTTAAAACAGACTCAGAACCCATTATTTTATCCTCTTCCAGTTTTTTCTTCTTCTCCTCTTCAGCCTGCTTCTCTATCTGCTCCTTCATTCTTTTGTTCTCCATCTGCGCCTTCCTCCTCTTCTTCTCATTCTCTTCCTCTTCCCTCCTCCTCCTCTCCTGCCCCTCCTCTTCCCTCCTCCTCTTCTCCTTCTCCTGCTCCTCCTTTTCCCTCCTCTTCTTCTCCTTCTCTTCTTTCCTCATTCTCCTTTCATTTTCCTCCTCTTCCCTTCTTCTATTCTCCTTCTCCTTCTCCTCCACTTCTCTCCTCCTTTTCCTTTTCTTCTTCCCTCATCTTCTCCTTCTCTTTCTCTTCCTCTTCCCTCTTCCTCATTTCATTCTCCTCCTCTTCCCTTCTTCTATTCTCCTTCTCCTTCTCCTCCACTTCTCTCCTCCTGTTCTCTTTTTCCTTCTCTTCTTTTCTCTTCTTCTCCTTCTCCTTCTTCGCAGCAGCGGCTGCTCTCAGCAGCTCTTCTTCTTCCTCTTCTTTAACCTTTAATTTCCTCTGCTGCCTTTTTTATTTTTTCTTCTCTTTTTTTCTCTCCTTTTAAATTTTAATTCAGCCTTGACTCTTTTCTCAGTCTCCATATTTTCAATCTTTTTTTCAAGCTGAGAAACATAATCTCTCAAGTGCTGATTTTCAGACCTCAATCGTTTTATTTCTTCTGCTTGAACATCCGGTGGAGGTGGCGAATAACCTTCAAAAATTGGTTCTTGCTCACTCGTTTCAGCCGGTTCTGGCTCCTTTTCCGCCGGGATGTCAGCCTCATTACATGTATGGCCTCCTTCTTCTCCTTCACTTTCACCTTCTTCTTCTTCTTTTTCTTCACCTTCATCTTCTGCTACTTCTTCTTCCTCATCCTCTTCCCCTTCAACAGGAAGGCCAACCATATTTTTTTCATCATTAGAGATGTTGGCGATTCGACTCAAAATCTGAAAATAAACAGAAGAAGGTAAGCTAAAATTAAAACAATGAAATAATGATACTGCGATCATGGTCGCAGTTTATTTATGAAATATTTTGGATAAGAATGCGACCATGGTCGCAGTATGTTTGTCGTGCCAAAATTTATCTGCCAAGACATGCAGCTCAACACTGCGACCATGGTCGCAATTCTGTTGAAAAGGGTATTTTCAAGAGAATGCGATCATGGTCGCACATTATTTGTCAGGCAGAAAACGAACTGCGAAAGGTGGCTCAATACTGCGACTATGGTCGCATTTTATTTGTACTACACATAAAAAAAGTTTAACTTACAGTATTGCTGTCAATCTTTTTTAGATCAACTTCAAGTAGAGATCTGCTAATATTTTGGAGGTCCCATCTTACTGCGCGTGGGGTTTTTTCCTCCAAACCAGACCTCTGCTCAAAAATAGGTGCCCTCTCACACAGCCAATACTGCAAAAATGAAAAATTAAATTAGTTTCCACAAATTTTCTCAATTTATGGGTAAATTTCATACAATGTTGGCCAAATTTGAGATTTGTACTTACAATAATTTGCACTGAGCATCCTTGTAGCTCGTACGTGCTTTGCCTGAAGATGTCCATTGAGTCAATCAGGAATTGCCAAACAGCTTTTGCCCAGCATATTGTCCTCATCAGTTGCATATTGGCAATCTGTTCCGCAATATACCACGACACCGTGCATTTACTGCCAGAGAAGAAAAGAGTGGCCGACATGTATAGGATGACTAATGTGGTAAAGTCTTGAGCTGCAAGTCTATTTATGTCTCTTATAATTTCATTTATAGACAATTGCTGCTCAGATTGTTCATCCGGTGTCACATCTAATATATCCCTCTTCCTTCTCTTGACAAGAAGATCATCCAAAGCATCTTCAATAGATACTTTTGTGATCTTCTTTATATTGGGGAAAAAATATTTTATAACCCCTCTATCTTTCATCGTACATGTCTTATTCATCACAAAATCTGCCCCATTGACAGGTAGACCAAAAGTTAGGGCAACATCCTCCACTGTTAACTCAATCTCTTTGCCCCCAATTGTAAAGGTCTTTTTATTCCTGTCATACTAGTCTAAAATACGCAGTACGGCAACGTTTGATTTTAGAGCCTTTTCAGCCCCAAATTCTTCATTGTAGAACGCCATGAAGATTGGGCCAAATGGGGTATTCTTCATCGCCTCTACGAAATCAGCCTGTATGTACTTCTTAAATTTCTTCATTAACTGGCACATTGGTTTTATGCTTGATCTCAGAGGACGAACCTGTATCTGTTGTTTACCTACGTAGGAAGAAAAATTAAACACTTTAGACCAATGATTATTTAAAAATTATAAGGGAATAAAAAGCATATTTGTTTTTTAATAAACTGCGACCTCGGTCGAAGTCATGCATTGCAAAAAAAAAAAAACAACTAGAACTGGGACTACACTGCAATTTAGGGTCGCACTACATGTACTGCAACCAAGGTCGCACTGTGACCAAGGTCGCATAAGACTACAGTGCAATCAGAACAACTGCGACCCGGGTCAACACTGCGACCAAGGTCGCATAAGACTACAGTTCAAACAGAAACAACTGCGACACAAGTTTGATAAAAACATATTATTTAAAATAAACTGCGACCTTGGTGAAGACTTGAGACTACAACTCTTATTTAAACAACTGCGACCCCATGTCGTCAGTATGTAAGAAAAAAAAGTAAGTTTCATATACTGCGACCTAAGTCGCATTCGTCTACAAGGAAAGGTAAAAAAAAAAAAAATTCCAAAATCGCACAGATCTGAACTACGACACAGTAAAAATAGAAGTAAATAATAAAAATTTTCAAAAAATAGGACCTTTATCGTCTAAAGTTTGAAAATCTCTTTCTTAATTGCGATTATGGTTCCAATATTTAAAAAAAAATTAAAAAAACATGCGACTTCAGAAATAATTCTTGAAAAAAATTTAAAACTATTAAAATACACAAACCCTAAAAATTTTTGAAAATATCATTTTTGTAGTACCTTTTTCGACGGATGATTTCTTAGGCGCCATCAGTTTCAAATATGTTTTTAAAAAAACGGATCAAATTTTTGAAGGAAAAGAACTAATTGGATCAGAACCGCCGGTTGAAGTTTTAGAGCTGTAAATTTTTTTGGAAGACAATTTTTTTACAATAAAGTAAAAGGTTGTGAGGGAGGGTATTTTCGGAAAATACAATGTTGAGGTGACTTGCATTTAATTGGGCGGATTTTACAGGATTTTGTCCGCCAAATTTTTTTACAGATGTGGGGCGGTGATGTTGCCACGCCCGCAGGCTGAGAAAACTCTCTCAGCCTGCAGGCTGAGGTACAGTAAGCCCATATATATATAATATATATATATATATATATATATATATATATATATATATATATATATATGAGTAAAGTATTCCTAGTAGGTCTCCTTAGATTACAATTTAAGGAGATGGCTTAAAATTCTAGCATTCGAATATTTTTTCCATGATCTGACCGTACATGATCATCTTTATATTCTAAGATGTATACATGTAAAAAAAGCAAATGATTTGTAGTTCGTTTACTCATTGATCAAATCGTTTCATTTTATTCTACTGTTTAAAAACCGTTAAATGTTTGAACCCAAATAAAATAGAGTAAACAAACTTCAATTCACGTAATTTTTCATTTGTGTACATCTTAAAACATTAATATGATAATTTGCGGTCAGATCGTGAAAAAAAAAAATAGATATTAGAATTTTAAGCCGTCTTCGTAAATTACAAATCTAAGGAGACCTACTAGGAACACTTTTTCCCATATATATATGTACATATGTATATACGTATATACATTTGTATATACGTATGTATATCGAACAAAAAGGGTTTGATACGTCACGAAGAAAGGAAGAATGAAAAGATTTAATATTTAAATCAGGGATCCGGCTAACTGCTCTACTGCATGCACCTTTTCTTACAAAAGTTATATCTAATAACAACAGATCAACTTAGAAAAATTTAGACTTGCTCAAATCATACCATATAATTGGCCACATGCGCCATCTGGGTTCACTATTTCTAGTAAAACAAAGTTCGTATTTAGTGGAATTTTAGGCTCCAGTAATTAAGAGAACCAAATATAGTTAATCTAATTTGTCTTGGACAATTAAATATTGAGGAGAAAATGGCACACTTTTTTTATCTCACGGGTAAGGCCACAAAAAGGAAAGGAGGGGGTGGGGGAAAAAAATCAGTTGTACGGACTGGTTTGGCCTTAAACACCTCTCATTTTTTAGGCAGGAAATGCCTATATATATATTTATTTAGTTAAATCTGTATCTTTGTCAACATCAATCATTTCTCCATATTCTCACCCTGAGCAACAAAGACACAGCAATGGCCTTCAACACGGCCTTCAAAATGGCTTGTTTTGCTTCACTGCTTGTTATAATGGCTAAACCTAACTATGGGAATCAAGTTTTTGATGTTACCCAGTTTGGAGCGGTGGCCAACGGGAAAAATGACAACAGTAGAGCTTTCCTAAACGCTTGGAAAGCCGCATGCAAGGTTGGAAAAACTGCAACCCTCTTGATCCCTCGAGGAGCCTTCTTTCTAGGCCCAGTGAGTTTTCAAGGCCCTTGCGCCAACAAGCAGTCTCCACGCGTTGAGATTAGAGGGACAGTATCAGCCCCTCAGAGTCTCCGCAGATTCAAGAGCGTCGGCTGGATCGAGTTCAGGTCTCTCGTCGGACTCAGAATCGGCGGAGGCGGCATTTTGGACGGGAAGGGCGCTCAATCATGGGCGCATGGTGTCTGTCTGAACGAGCATTTCTGCAAGAACCGTCCAATTTCATTGAGGCTGATCAAGCTCACCAATTCAAGGATCGCAAACCTCACTCTTCTTAACAGTAAAGGATTCCACATGGCGATCCACCAGAGCGATTTCATCCATGTTAGCAATCTTAGAATCTTGGCCCCTGGGAGTAGCCCCAACACCGATGGCTGTCACATAAGTAGCTCGACGTTCGTTGACATAACCAACATCGTGGTCGGCACAGGCGACGACTGCATCTCTCTCGGGCCGGGGTCCATGAACATCTCCATATCCAACGTGTTTTGCAGCCCTGGACATGGCATCAGTATTGGAAGCCTGGGAAAGTTCCCCAACGAAGAGGACGTGGTGGGGGTCAGAGTGAGGAACTGCACGATTTCGAATGCAGCTAATGGAGTGAGAATCAAGACATGGTCCGGCTCGCAATACAGCGCTGCCAGAGACATAGTTTTTGAGGATATCATCATGAAGAACGTCAGCAAGCCCATCGTCATAGATCAAGGTTATTGCCCTTCACATCTGTGCGCTGTGAAGCCATCAATGGTGGAAATTAGCGACGTGCTGTTCAAAAACATCAAGGGCACCTCAACCCGACCGCACGGTGCCAATTTCTTTTGCAGCAAAAGAATGCCTTGCAAGAACGTGCGTTTAGAAAAGATCAGCTTAGATTACATAAAGAATGGCAAACAATCTGGCGTTGCCTCGCTTTGCTCTAATACCATGGGGAACATTTTTGGGGACATGAAGCCCGTTCCATGCTAATGAGTTCGATATATAAACAAAACTTCTTTTTTGTTTCAATGGATGAATAGATTTTGACATCTACACGTGTGCTGTCAATTTAATCGCATGTTCTCTGTGTGCTTGCACTTGTGAGTGAATGTAAATATATTCGAGATAGACTCGCCTAGTTCAGAAAGGATTTGAGTCTGAATCCTTTCCATTCAAATACCAAGCTACAGCATTCAAAGACAAGATACACTCCGTTGAAGTTGATCTATATTATTTAAAGTAATTAATGTTATAATATGAAGAATATATATGTGAATCTTTGTATTGAATTACGGCGAGATCCGTTGATCGAATCAATTGGATGATGGTTGGAGTGTGTTCTCCTTCCATTGGGGATGAACGTGGTATATTCACATGTTCAATTCCGACTTCGAATGAATGAGATATTCAAGTCTAAAGATTGTCTAATTCAAAGTCAAAATAGGCAGCTAAAGGCATTTAGTCCCACATTGACCATGAGATGAAAGTTTGTAGTGTTTAAATAGAGAAAATTGGGAATAAAGGGTGTGCCCTTTGGGTACTTGGAGTTTTCGCGCGCGATTGGGAGGAAACCATGCGCGCGTCGCCGCCGCTGGCTGCGGCGGCTGGCGCCGGGCCGGGCTTGGGTCTAGGTCTGGGTTCCCTACCCGGCCTGGTTCTTTTTGAACCGGGTCTCACGGGTATGCGTTACGAGCATACCAGAGCGCTATAGCGCTCCGTATTCTCAATTGAAAGCACACCAAAAACAAACGCTCAACTCTCTCTCTCTCTGCGTTCTGAACTGGGACTGAAGTGAAGTTCTGTCTTGAAGTAACTTCCAACGGAAAGTGGGAAATTCAGTTTCTGAAGCGACTTCTAAAAGAGATTCTGCAAAAATTTACGGGAAGTGAGATTCTGCAAAAATTCACGGGAAGTGAGAAATTCAGTTTCAGAAGCGACTTCCAAAAGAGATTCTGCAAAAATTCGTTCTGAAAGAGGACTCAGAAAATTCAACAGATTCTTTAATAGAATTGTTGTCTAGGACTTCCAAAGAAGAATATTCTTCAACCTTCCTTCTTACTCTACAGTGGGTGCTCCTCCAAAGTAAAGGTAAATATTCTCCCGAAATTTGTCTTTGTCCCGCTCGAAATTTGTCTTTGTCCCGCTGCTTCAATAATCCTGTGAAGGTAATAGTTAACTACGATTCGACCGTATGGTGATTTGATAACGCTATCCAAATACCCTGAAGGAGTGTTGTATCTTAGGAGACAAGCGTCCAATAACCCATTAACACCAGTGCGGGGACGTAATTGTCTTAAGAAGATTCGCTTTAAGCGTACCTCACTTCAAAGTACTGTATAAGTGAATTACTTTCTTTATATAGGAGATATACTGATATTCAGTATATTGAGACTGATTTATACCAGTCTAATTGGTGTTTAACCAAGGAAGGAAATTGAAAGGTGGTTCTTAAATTAACGAACGTTCTATTGAACGAAAAACCTCCCACCTGATATTTACCAACCTGGCCAATTAGATTGTTGATATTTCAGTGATATTGATTAGTTGTCAGATTGATCTCAGAAACTAACAATCTTAAGACAATTAAATATATTGAAGTTTCTTACTTCTGTTCTACTTGAACTTACAGAAAATGTCTGAGACTAATCAAGATAGCTCCAGCAAGGCACCAAACATGCAGCTACAAGCTTTGATGCCTACTCCACTTCCTAACCCGAAGCCGGAGAAGCCAGGATAATTTGACGGCACAGAATTCAAGAGGTGGCAACAGAAGATGCTCTTCTACTTGACCACTCTTCATCTGGCCAAATTCCTGCAAGAAGATCCATCAGAACCCGGAACTGATCAGGACTCAGTCCTTGCAGTCGATGCATGGACTCAAGGTGACTTCCTTTGCCGAAATTATGTTTTAAATGGACTGTATGCCTCTCTTTACAATGTCTACAGTCCTATCACAACGACAAAGAAGTTATGTGCCAGTCTTGACAAGAAGTACAAGACTGAGGATGCTGGTACCAAGAAGTTCGTCGTAGGACGATTTCTAGAGTACAAAATGGTGGACAGTAAGACTGTAATCAGTCAGGTGCAAGAGTTCCAACATATCTTCCACGAGATAGAAGCCAAAGGTATGATTCTACCTGAAATCTTTTAGGTTACTACTATCGTGGAAAAACTCCCACCTGCGTGGAGAGATTTCAAGAACTACCTGAAGCACAAGCGAAAGGAGCTGAAGTTGGAAGTTCTCATTGTGAGGCTTCGAATCGAGGAGGACAACCGAAAGTCCAAGAAAAGGAGCAGTAAGAACTCCTATGAAGCAAAAGCCAATGTGATCGAAGACTCAAAGGGGAAAGCGTCTACTTCCAAAGGCTTAAAGCGGAAGAAAACTTCCCAGGGGTACAAAGGCAAGGTCCAAGAAGGTAAGAACATGCGCTTCAAAGGAACCTGCTACATCTGCAACAAAGAAGGGCATAAGGTGAATGAATGTCGCAGCCGTCTCAAAAAGAACAAGAAAAGCCATCCACAAACAACTTGACCGACCATACACCGCCAAGCCTTTCAGCTGTGGTGTCAGAGGTGAATCTAATAACCAACAATAAGGATTGGTGGGTAGACACTGGGGCTACTCGACACATCTGCTCTGAGAAATTATTATTCTCTGAATATTAAAAACTAGAGCAAGATGAGCAACTATTCATGAGAAACTTAGCCGTCTTAAAGGTTGAAGGAAAAGGCAAGGCCATCCTGAAGTGGACATCTAGAAAAGAGCTTACTCTGAACGATGTGCTACATGTTCCAGATATCCGCAAGAATTTGATCTCTGGATCAATACTTCATAAGAAAGGATTTAGAATGATTTTTGAATCAGATAAATTTGTACTTACTAAGGGTGGGATGTATGTGGGAAAGGGTTATCTTGTTGATGGACTTTTTAAAGCCAATGTTGTAGTGGTAGATAAAAAGTCTGTGTATTTGTACCCAAAGCTTATAAATAAAGGAAAAACTTTTGTTTATTTGCTTGAGTCTCCTACTTTATGGCATGCTAAATTAGGGCATGTAAATTACAAGTCATTAAAGAACTTGTCTAATCTAGGATATATTCCTAAACTCAACTTGAAAGAAATTCGCAAATGTGAGATTTGTGTTGAGGCCAAGTTAGCGAAAAATTCATTTCACTCAATTGATCGAAATACAGAACCTTTAGGGTTAATTCATAGCGATCTGTGTGACTTGAAGTTTATGCCAACTAGAGGCGAGGAAGGAATTTTATTACTTTTATTGTTGACTGTACAAGATACTGTTATGTGTATCTTTTAAATAGTAAGGATGAGGTAATAAATATGTTTATAACATATAAAGCCGAAGTTGAGAATCAACTTAACAAGAATATCAAGATTCTAAAATCCGATAGAGGCGGAGAATATGAATCAAATGATTTTAGTGAGTTATGTGCTAAATTTGGTATAATCCATCAAACAACAGCACCATATACTCCTCAACAAAATGGAATTACTGAACGGAAGAACAGAACTTTGAAGGAGATGGTCAATTCCATCCTCGTAAGTTCTGGAGCTCCGCAGAACTTATGGGGGAACCTCTGTTAACTGCAAATTATATTCTAAACAGAGTACCCCACAAGAAACTTAATCTTATATCATTTGAGTTATGGCATGGAAGGACACTTTTCTACCATTACCTCAAAATGTGGGGGTGCCTTGCAAAGGTACTAGCACCATTACCTAAAAAGACTAAGTTGGGAGCAAAAACCATGGACTGCATATTCATAGGCTATGCCTTGAATAGTAGTGCCTACAGATTTCTAGTTCATAAATCAGAAATACCAGATATTCATGTAAACATGATTATCGAATCTAGAGATGTTGTGTTCTTTGAAGACATTTTTCCATATAAACGGGAAACAGATAAGACTTCTGGGAAAAGAACACATGAGATGGCGTTCAGGGACGAAAGCCCCGAGGAACCGATTGTTAATGCGGAAATTGAATCAAAAGAAGTCAGAGATCTAGAATCTCAAAATCTTTTGGTCCAGATTTCATAGCATACGCTATTGAAAGCGAGCCTCAAACATTTAAAGAGGCTATGTCAACCCTAGAAGCACAAATATGGAAAGAAGTTATAAATAGCGAAATAGAATCCATACTAAGTAATCATACTTGAGAATTGATAAATTTGCCTCCTGGCAGTAAACCAATTGGGTGTAAGTAGATTTTCTAAAGAAAATTAAAACCCGATGGATCTATCGATAAGTACAAGGCTAGATTAGTAGCCAAGGGTTATCGACAAAAAGGACTTGACTACTTCGATACTTATTCACCAATAACAAGAATAACATCCATTCGGATGTTGATTGCAATTGCAGTATTGCATAACTTAGATATCTATCAAATGGATGTCAAGACTGCATTCTTAAATGGTGAATTAAATGAAGAAATATATATGGAGTAACCTGAAGGATTTATAGTCAAGGGCCAAGAACACAAAGTGTGTAAATTGGTAAAATCCTTATACTGTCTAAAACAGGCTCTAAAACAATGGAGAAATTTGATAGTGTCATTATCAAAGATGGATTCACTATCAATGAATGCGATAAGTGTGTTTACACTAAAATAGTTGAAAATGCATATATCGTTGTTTGTCTTTATGTAGACGACATGTTGATACTAGGGACTAATATTGAAATTATTAAGTCCACTAAAAGAATGTTATCCAACAGTTTTGACATGAAGGATCTGGGGATTGCTGATGTAATTTTAGGAATTAAAATTACCAGAACACCAGATGGAATCAGTCTATCTCAATCTCACTACATGGATAAGATGATAGAAAGATTCAAGGATCATGGGATAAAGGAGAATACAAATCCTTTTCTCCCACACGTCCACCTTCTTAAGAATACGGAACTGGAATACGCCAGTTGGAGTATTCTCAGATTATCGGAAGTCTAATGTATTTAATGAATTACACTAGACCCGATATTGCTTACACTGTAAGCAAGTTAAGCAGATACACTAGTAATCCTAGTGATCAACATTGGACTGCTTTACTACGAGTATTGGGTTACTTATCACATACCAAAGAATATGCCTTGAGATATGGACAGTATCCACCTGTACTTGAAGGATACAGTGATGCTAATTGGATTGCAGATTCTGAGGAATCAAAATCAACTAGCGGATATATATTTACTCTAGGAGGAGCAGCCGTATCTTAGAAATCTTCTAAGCAAACATGTATTGCCCGTTCCACTATGAAATCGGAATTCATAGTCTTAGATAAGGCTGGAGAATAAGCAGAATGGTTTCGACAATTTTTGAAAGATATACCATTATGGCAAAAGCCAATGCCCGCTATATGCATACACTGCGATAGTCAAGCAGTTATATTTAGGGCACAAAATGTTATATACAACGGTAAGTCTAGACATATTCGTCGTAGACATAATACTGTGAAGCAGTCGCTCTCAAATGGAATTATCTCTATTGACTTTGTCTCGTCAAAAGATAATTTAGCGGATCCGCTTACTAAAGGTTTAAGTAGAGAGCGTATAAACTGCGCATCGAGGGGAATGGGTCTAAAAGCCTAACCTTACCGAGTCAGCTTATTGGAAACCTCACTTAGCGACTGGAGATCTCACAGACTAAGTTCAAGAGGAAAAACTAGTTATGATTGACTCAGCAAGTAAGCACTTGGGAGCTTGACTCCTATCAATTCCTAAGGTGCACATAAGTGCTTTTTTACAAGTAGATTAAGGATAAGCTTAACGCTTTTAATGATGCCTATATCTTGTTACTAAACAAGTGGAGTAAAGTGGACTACTCTTAATAGGACGATCACCTATGTGAGTATAGAGTTGGGTCTGCTCTTTGGAAATTTCTATGGAGGTTGTTATTCCTAAAGACCAAGAATGAAACGGACACAACTGAGAATCAAAGTTGATTTGGAAAGTCACTATGTGAAGTTTGTTGACTTGGCTTACACTAACGGCTAACAGTTCAAGACCTAGTTCACTGATTAGCCAGTAAGTCCGATAAAGCTTTTGCTATGAAAGGTTTAAGACCTAGTTCACCTATCCTGATGCAGTTTCTTTTCTAAAGTACCTTTCACAATAGAGTCAGTCTCTTTGTGTGTCAATTCCTTGAATCTCCATTCATTGTGGGGGATTGTTGGAATATGAAGAATATATATGCGAATCTTTGAATTGAATTACGGCGAGATGCGTTGATTGAATCAATTGGATGATGGTTGGAGTGTGTTCTCCTTCCATTGGGGATGAACGTGGTATGTTCACATTTTCAATTTCGACTTCGAATGAATGAGATTTCAAATCTAAAGATTGCCTAATTCAAAAACAAAATGGGACTAAAGATAGCTAAAGACCCCACATTGGCCATGGGATGAAAGTTTGTAGTGTTTAAATAGAGAAAATTGGGAACAAAGAGCGTGCCCTTTGGGTAGTTGGAGTTTTCGAGCGCGATTGGGAGGAAACCATGCCCGCACATGCGTGCGCGCGCCGCCGCTGGCGGCGGCGGGCCGGCCGGCGTCGGCGCCGGGCTGGGCTCGGGCTCGGGTCTGGGTTCGAGTTCGGGTTCGGGTTCCCTACCCGGCCTGGTTCTTTTTGAACCGGGTCTTACGGGTATGTGATACGAGCATACCCGCTCCGCTAACCGGATCCAAACCGCCCCGCCAACGGCTGTCTGTAAACTGTCGTGGCGGTTGGACGGTTGCGACGGTTCAGACCAAACCATTGCAACTGTTCGTCAGGTTCGGACCAAATTGCCCCTCCCGGAGCGCTATAAATAGCGCTTCGTATTCTCAATTGAAGACACACCAAAAACAAACAACTTTCTCTCTCTGCGTTCTGAACTGAGGCTCTCTCTGCGTTCCGAACTGGGACTGAAGTGAAGTTCTGTCTTGAAGTAACTTCCAACTGGAAGTGAGAAATTCAGTTTCTGAAGCGACTTCCAAAAGAGATTCTGTAAAAATTCGTTCTGAAAGAGGGCTAAGAAAATTCAACAGATTCTTTAATAGAATTGTTGTCCGAATCTGGGACTTCTAAAGAAGAATATTTTTCAACCTTCCTTCTTCCTCTACAGTGGGTGCTCCTCCAAAGTAAAGGCAAATATTCTCCCAAAATTTGTCTTTGTCCCACTGCTTCAATAATCCTGTGAAGGTACTGGTTAACTGCGGTTCGACCGTACGGTGATTTGGTAGTGCTATCAAAATACTGTGAAGGAGTGTTGTATCTTGGGAGATCAGCGTCCACTAACCCGTTAGCACCGGTGCGGGGGATGTAATTGTCTTAAGAAGATTCGTTTTAAGCCTACCTCACTCTAAAGTACTGTATAAGTGAATTAATTTCTTTATATAGGGGATATGCTGATATTCAGTATATTGAGACTGATTTATACCAGTCTAATTGGTGTTCAACTAAGGAAAGAAATTAAAAGGTGATTTTTAAATTAAAGAATGTTCTATTGAACGGAAAACCTCCCACCTGATATTTACCGACCTGGCCAATTAGATTGTTGATATTTCAGTGATATGATTAGTTGTCAGATTGATCCTAGAAACCAACAATTAAAAATAAAAAATCAAGTGTTTTGAATAATATTTGTCTATCTATCAAGTAGATGCAAAATGGACTGTCGAAAATAGTGAGTTGGTTAGTTTAACGGCGTAGAATATTTTAAATCTAACAAAAATTAGTATATAAGGATTTTTAAATATTTAGATCATGATCAAGTGGTCGGATCGAGAATTTGTTTATTGAAAACATAGATCTACGCAATATGTTATTTTCGACCGTTCATGTTGCGCCTACTTGATGGATAGGCAAAAAGTAGTTCAAAACACTTGATTTTTAATTTTTAATTACTTTAAATAATATAAATCAACTTGTATTTGAATATCGTAGTATGATATTTGATTGGGAAAGGTTCGGACTCGAATCCTTCCGGAACTACACAAGTCTATCTCAATATATTCTAGACATAATTGTGGAAGAAGAAACACACTTTCTAAGTTTTTCGTTGTTATATGCAATAGAAGTAGCTCTAACTTATTCTTTGGATGAAATTGTATGTGATCCCGCAATTTTAACTTAACTAATGTCTGCATTTAGGTTGTGATTGATTATTGATCTACATTTCATCGCAGATGCACTAATTTCATTTTTTAACATCAGATTATAACTCCTTTTTGTATATTTGTGTTGTGTGCAGCGGTCAGGGGAAACACAACAACTACTCTTGAGGAATCCTCCCACCTGGCGGAGACTCGATGCAACCGGAGAAACAACCAACAACAGGAACAGCAACCAATAGAGAAAAGCAATCAACGCATAAATTTAACGAGGTTCGGCAACGTGCCTACGTTCTCGGGGCAAGGGAGAGAGAGATTTTATTGATTCAACAATCAATACAACTAATACAAGAGGGGAACTTGAGGGAGCCTTTTAGGGATTCTTAGGGATACAATACATGAGGACCCTCGCCTCTATTTATAGCCACAGAGTCCCTGGATTTATGGAAACCCAGGGTGGATTCGATCCCATCCAGAAAAGGAATTTGAATCCTAAAAGGAAAGTCAAACGCACTTGTCGGTCGACTGGCCGGTCGACCGGCCCATGCCACGGTCGACCGGCCCGGTCGACCGCACCCACCAAAAGCGAGCCCTTGTCAGTCGGTCGACCGGGCAGGTCGACCGCTCCTTCCTGTGCACGCTCGTGCACGCCGGTCGACCGGCGGTCGACCGGCCTCCTCCACCGGTTGATCGGGCGATCGACCGGGAGCACAATCTGGCCTACTCAATGTGCCGTTTCTCGCTCCTTTGTCGTCTGATCTCTGTGCTACCTCCTTCCATCTCCTCTCTCTCCTCTCTCCCACAATTCTCCACCTCGGTAAAGATTTTCCAAATCTGAGCCGATCTTCAACGAACTCCAGTCTATCACCTGGCGAAATCAACACACGATCTCAGCGAAATCGACACACGATCTCAGCTTGCGGGCTCCGGACGAAATCGACACACGATCTCGTCGAAATTGACACACGATTCGACACACGATCTCGGCTTGAAATCTGTAGCTCAGCTATCCAACTGGAATGTACCACACATGCCTTCCCTACACTTCACCTTAGGAGAACTTCCATACATGCCAATTACCGAACGTGGCTCCTACTCCGCAACTTCACGACCTCACGAAGAACTCATCACGAGCCAACACTGACTCTCCAACTGACTAGCTCTATCTAGTCTACATGTCTTCAGCTGACGGTCCAACCAGTTATGAGTAGAGCACACCGAACACCATCATCGGCTTCAACAACTGGATGCACACCCCTCCTATGCAAGCTCATCCATCTTCTCACCAGAAGATCAATCTGTTCATCGAGATCACAACACCTCACCTCTACGTGAAGTCCAACCGGCCACAACACTTCACCTCTACGTGAAACCTAAGCTCCAATCGGCCACAACTCTTCACCTCTACGTGAAGTTCCAGTCAGCTTCTGAGAACCCAAACAGCTTCATACGGGTTGCATCACCAAATGGCTGCGCCTTTACGGCTGCCTATGTACCTTGCCCAAAGGATCAAGCCAACCATAGTTCATTTAAATGAGCTCCATCAAGCTCAAGCACTTGTATCTGAATCTGTAGCAGCGAACCTATCTGGCTGAGTCATATGAATCTCCTCACGACCATCATGGAGAACAACGGCCTTCAACTTGAGCTTGTCGCGGTCACAAGCTTGAGATTCATGCTTCTTTACCCACGAGCGTGGTTTTACCTTGGTTCCAATGGCTGCAAACACCTCGACATTCTGATCAATGTCTTCAACCTGTTCAGCATCAACTTTGGCTACATGATCTCCACCCGGTGTCACATCCAATGAAGACTTCTCTGATGCCGAACCAACTGGAGATGGTGGAGTAGCATCAACCTCCACCCGCTGCGATACTTCCTTGGTCTCCGTCCTCTCCACCTGCTGAGAGACGGTAGACTTCAACACTGAGGTCTCATCAAATGTGACATGCCTACTCAACACGATCTTCTTGTTTTCGGGGTCCCACAACCTGTAGCCATTCCTTTTGACACCCAAAACATAAATCTCTTTGCTCGCGGATTCACCTTGCCATCCTTGGCATTGAAGTAGGTCGGATCTCCAAATTCCCGCAGCAAACTATGATCTTGAGCAGTTTTCCCAGACCAAATTTTCAATGGAGCTTTACCTCCTATCGCAGTCATCCATTTATGAGATGGCTAGCATACACAATCGCCTCAGCCCAAAACGATTTGTCTAATCTTGCATTAGACAACAAACACCAAAGTTTCTCCAGTAAGGAACAATTTACTTCCTTAGCCAACCCATTTATACCTTTTGTGAAGTGAGTAGCAATACCGGTGTTCTGGCCAAATCATAGGAATTGGTTCATGTCTCTTCCAACATTACCAATCTGTACCTCCTTGATCTTCCTACCAATCTGCTTCTCCATTCTTCCTCTCCACTTCACCAACATATCTAGGGCTTCACACCTTTATCTCATGGGATATATCCAACAATGCCTAGATAAACTATCAACAAAAGAGACAAAGTACCTGTGTCCTCCAAGCGATGCAGTCTTAGCACGTCCCCAAACACTTACGTGAACACAATCAAGAAGACCTTCTGAGCGGTGAGTACTGGTGCTGAATTTTACCTTCTTCTTGTCCAGAACGTTGTGTTCACCTTCCAAGTTGCAGGTAGCAGCACCTTCCAATGATCCCTTCTTTGCAGGAGCTCGCAAAGACCTTTCACCTCCATGTCCGACCTTTACTTGCCAGACCTTCTTGCAACCATCATCTGAAGAACTAGAAGTCTCCACCTGACCTGTAACCTACTACCCTTCAAGTAGTAGAGATTGTTCCGGCGGACGCTCTTCATCACCACCGTCGAGCCTTTGATCATCTTGAGAACACCGTCTCGTATAGATACACAAGACCCAATGCTTCTAAAGAGCCAACAGAGATAAGATTCCTTTTGAGTTGAGGTACATATCTCACCTCCTTCAATTCTCGTACTATCCCATCATCCATCTTGATACGGACTGTACCCATCCCTTCTATATTACATGGATGATCATCACCCACGACCGTGTAACATCCATCTAGCTTCTCAAAACTAGAAAATTAGGCCCTGTTCGGGCACACATGATAGGTAACTCCGGTATCCAAGATCCACTCAGCATTATCTGAGTTACAAACAGTAGGAGTAGTAACAGAGAGAGAATACCGATGAGTCTGGGTCTGATCCACCTGCCTGTGGGTACTGCCTTGAGTACTAACCACCTTTGCAAGATTTGCCTCAGTCTTAGACTTCACCTTCTTACTTTTGGCCTTCGAGCATTCAGCTTTCCAGTATCCTAGTTCCTTGCACAAGGCACACTGATTCTTCTTCAGATTTCTGAAGCCTGATTTGGACTTCGATCTCCCCCGATCATCTCTTCCCTTCCTATTTGGACTTCTGCCTCTTATCTCCAATGCCTCTCCGTTGTGCTTCCTGAAGAAGACAGTCGGTCTTGTCTCCTTGCTTCATAACTCACAAGTGCAGCAGACACCTCACTGTAGTTAAGGGATTGTCTTCCATTGAGAAAAGTAAGAGTAAAGGTCTCATACTCTTTCCTAGGAAGAGAGTTCAAAAGAATTACCACCTTATCCTCTTCACTAGTCTCTACATCCACATTAACTAAATCTATAAGAAGCTTCATGTAGCGGTTCAAGTGTTCATTGACGGAACATCCTCTTTGCATCTGAAACCCATGTAGCTTACTCTTCAACTGCAATCGTGATTCTATGCTCTTCGTCAGATACTTCTTCTCCAGGATCTCCCACAGTTGCCTCGCAGATATCTCATGCAACACCTGATACTTGATGTCTTGTGTCAGACAAGACCTGATCAAGCCACACGCCGAATGGTTCATCTTGTCCCAATCTTCTTCCGTCGTTGATGCGCGCTTCTTCTCTAACCGTAGAGTGTCTTCGAGGTTTGATGCCGTCAGCGCATCGATAACCTCACACCTCCACATACCAAAGCTGTTCGTCCCGTTGAACTTCACCACATCAATCCTTAGATGTAGATTCATGGATCTCACAGATGTACTTTCTCCAGCCATCTTCATAACTGATTCCTCAAAGTAATGTGGAAACAAACGGAGTTAGATAAAACAAACTAGATAAAGATAGGATCTTTACCTCCACGCGAAACCCTCGAAGAGTTTCCGAAGCAATCTACTCCTCCAAATTGATTCCTCGAGCAATCTACACGCTGTTTTGATATCGACACACGATCCCACAAACAGTCTCAACGCTGATCCGAGATCGACACACGATCTCCGCCAATCAGCAACAGATGTCTTTGAATCAACAGATGATACCACGACGAACCTGGGATGCTCTGATACCACTTGTTATGCGCAGCGGTTAGGGAAAACACAACAACCACTCTTGAGGAATCCGCCCACCTGGTAGAGACTCGATGCAGCCGGAGAAACAACCAGCAACAGGAACAATAACCAATAGAGAAAAGCAATCAACGCACAAATTTAGCGAGGTTCGGCAACGTGCCTACGTCCTCGGGGCAAGGGGAGAAAGAGATTTTATTGATTCAACAATCAATACAACTAATACAAGAGGGAAATTTGAGGGAACCTTTTAGGGATTCTTAGGGATACAATGCATGAGGACTCTTGCCTCTATTTATAGCCACAGAGTCCCTGGATTTATGGAAACCCAGGTTGGATTCGATCCCATCCAGAAAAGGAATTTGAATCCTAAAAGGAAAGTCAAACGCGCCTGTCGGTCGACCGGCCGGTCGATCGACCCATGCCACGGTCGACCGGCCCGGTCGAGCGCGCCCAACCGAGAGCGAGACCTTGTCAGTCGGTCGATCGGGCCGGTCGACCGCTCCTTCCTGTACACGCTCGTGCACGCCGTCGACCGGGCGGTCGACCGACCTCCTCCACCGGTCGACCGGGCGATCGACCGAGAGCACAATCTGGCCTGCTCAATGCGCCGTTTCTCGCTCCTTTGTCATCCAATCTCTGTGCTACCTCCTTCCATCTCCTCTATCTCCTTTCTCCCACAATTTGTTTGCTCGCCCTAAAACTAATCTGATACAAGAACACCTGGAAATTTAGGATTAAATTCAAGAGTCGCATACAAAGAGGAGTTCCTGTCCTCTTAAATCAAATAACTTGCATAGGTAACTAAGGCTCGCTTCACAAGCTTTGGGACAACATTGATAATGCCATGACCTTTCCACTAGTCTCTACAATATTAGGCAAACCCTAAGCCTGAAAACAATGACACAATGTTTAGAACTATTAGTGGGAGAGGATCAAAAAATAGATGGTAGGATTTTTTTTAACCCAGTAGAAATAGCAGCAGAAGAAGAAATGAGTAGTTGGAGGCTGCTGTCGAAAGTGACCCTGGTCACTGTCGACAGCCACCGTGAATACGCCAAACAAAGATTTCATGCTTGACAGTTTGTTGACAACAATTGTATAGCTGTCGACAGGACTAGCTCAGTTTATCGACAGGTGCAGCTCAGGCTGTCGATATGTGCCCAACCTGAGAGTTGGTTTGGCTCATTCTATCGACAGGCCCATGGAGCTGTCGAAAGCTGAGGCGTTCTGACAGTTTCCAAATTGAATTCTAATTTCGTTTCTGAGCCGATTTCTGAGTTTGTTTATTTCCTTTTCTTCGTGGGCTCTCAGTCTTTATATTGAGGGGGTATTGTCCCCATTGATTATAACCTGAATTCATGAATTGTATTGAGAGTTTTAGGGTTAATTTGTTTGAGGGAATTTATAGCCGAGTGCGTAGTTTCTCTAATTTGAATATTTGGATCACTTTGTAACTCTTGTAACTTAGTTGTTTGAACAAGATTTTCTCTCTTCTGCCCCGAGGACGTGGGCAAGTTACCGAACCTCGCTAAAATCGTTTATTCTTGCTTCTCTCTTTGATTTGTATTCATGCTATGTTGTTGGAACGCTAATCTTGGTGATTGGCGTCTCGTTGGATTCCTCTGGAGTGCACAACACTACCATCAAACATCTCATATGAATCAACATTTTGACAATAGTAATAATAGAGTTTGTCAGTTTACCATGTTCTTCTTCTTTACATTCACAATCTCAGCAAGTATCATTTGGCTCTAAATAATAATTTTTTCAAGAATATACTGACAGCGTAAAATTACAACTATTAATGACATAGTCTCATTTTATACTAAACTACTGAGAGATAACCGAATAATTTGAAGACAACCATTTGAGAATCGAAGGCGAGGCATCGTCAAAGAGGCAAGAGGCAAGAAAGGTCAGCAGCGAGCAATCGTAAGATTCTGAAATCACATTCAGTGCGCTATAGGGGCTCTCTATCTCCAATGATTGAACTTTCATCAGAAGATTCCGAAAACGCCGCCAGGACCCTCCTACCTTCTGCTTCGGGCTATCCTATCTATTCCAGAAAGTATTCGAGAGTGCTACCAGACCCTCCTACCTCTCTGTTCTAAGTAGCACTACTGCTTCTCCCTTCTCACTGGTTCCTATAGGGGTAATTGTAAAGTGTTTTCTAGTTTGAAGTCCTATCCCTTTTCGCAGTGCATATCCTGATCACTTGGACTTGTACGGTGTCAGAGCCATATATTGGTTGAATCGTGTCAAACTAAATATAAGTATCTCTTTATTTGTATTGAGAATTATATACATCTAGTGGAAATCAGTATTATAAAGTTACACTTGTGTTTTACTTTGCTTTACTTCATTGCATGTCACGAATCATATCACAATGCCCACCCACGATTGCACTGATCCGACACGCATACTCGCGGCACTGTTGTCTCACTCTCGACAGTCAGTTTCCCTCGCCCGGTACTGCTCGAGCAGTTGCGCCTACTGACTCCCGACGAACAATCCTGAGGTAGAAGAAAGCGGAAACATGCCTAAGATGGGAAGGACGGTATAGGTCAATCGGTCGGATCAAAGTCGGGAGGCCCAGGGGCGGAACCAGGTATAAATTTTAGGGTGGGCTGCAATTTTTTTTAACATATACTTATGAATTATATGTATTTCCCAAAGAATAAAATAGTATTCTCCACTAAATCAGAAGTGGAACTAGTAATAAATTTACTAAAAGAAAACCAAAATAGAAGGGGGTCTAACACAATATCTGAAAATGAACAAAAATAAAAATAAATTTAAGATAATATTTGAAAAATGGCTGGGCTATAGCCCGGCCCAGCCCACCACTGGTCCGCCACTAGGGAGGCCATCAACGTGATGGGTATGTTGACGAAGTCCTCCACATTACGGGAGGCCGTCGGCATGAAGGGAGAACTTAGAGGAGGGAGGTGAAGGATTTTGAGAAGCCAATAGGGATTTCTATCAACGCAAGACCTTTTTCTCTTTTTTCTTTCTTTGGATAATACTTCTTGATTAGATCTTTGAGTTGGCAACTTAAATGCCATGTAGAATGCCATCTCAGCTGGGTAAAATGTGTGTGGGTTTATTCCGTGTTTGTTTGACCGAAGTTGCTGGAAATATGATATATATATTTTTTACTTTTATGGGCCCCATGGGCTGTTCCCACTGTGGTATGTTTGTTTGGCAAAAAAGTTGAGAGGAAATTGGGTTTTGGGGTTGCCAGAGTTCCTCTCAAATCTAGAGGAAACGATGGGAAATCTGATAATCCCATTAAACAAAACTTTCCTTCTCCTTTGGGGCATTAGGGTTGCTCTCCGCCTCTCATTTCTCTCTTCTTCTATGTCGCTCTCATTTCCCTCCCTTCTTTCTTTCTCTATTCACTAGAAATTTTTGAACTCGCTGATCTCCGTCCCGATCTCTTACTGGTCTCTCACCGATCTATTATCCAATACACACAATATAATTTTCTCTCTCGCCGATCTCTTGCCTTAATTGTTGGGATTGATGAGAAATTGATGGGGCTTTTTGTCGGTCTGGGCAATGCTTTGTTCAACTGAGCCGTTAGGTTTGGATCTATCTTCGTCCTCATCTCGTCAGCTGTGGGTTTGATCCTACTCTATTCTTATCTCTCTCACCTTCTCTCTTCATTTCAATCTCAGAAATTTCTGAACTCACCGATCTTGCCTTGATCTCTTGTCGATCTTTCGCCGAGTTGTTTCCCATCCACAAAATACAACTTCCTCTCTCGCCGATCTCTTGCCCCAATTGTTCGGATTGATGAGACATTGATGGGGATTTTTATTGGGCTGGGCAATGATGTTCAACTAAGCCATTGGGTTGGAATCTATCTTCGTCTTCATCTTGCATGTGGGTTTGACCCCTCTGTGGCTATGGGTTTTTGATCTCTCTGTGGTTGTTGCCGTCGGTCTTGTCTACTTGGTCTTCATCGTTGTTTCCATCAGTTTTGATCCCCCTATAGCTGTGGGTTTTGATATGTTTGTTGTTGTGAACGCTAACAATTGGTCTCCTCCTCTAGATAATTTTAATTCAAGATTATTATTAGACTTTCCATTTGACTTGTCTGCATGACTTGTTGTATTGTGCTGATTAATGATGATTAATAATATCCTACCCTATTACTTTCGAAAATTGCTAGATCATGCGCAATTTGTCTAGTTTTATGCTTCCCATTTATTTATTTGTTGTTATGCTTCTATGATCTATAAACTTTAATTTGATCATCATCAGTAATGTTTACAAGAAACCTGTAGCCATGCCATGTCCAATTTCCTGATTATGACTTGTGAATTCACTTTAGTCAAGTCCATTGAGTTTGTTGGTTTCATGTGATTGTTACTCCAATTGTAGTTAGTTTTTTTATATAAAGGATTTATATTAGCACCATACGATTCTCACTTTAAATCACGGAGCAGGAATAGATCTATAGTTCTGTTCTGTATGAATTATGTTCTTTGATATTGAGATGCATAGAATTACTATGTAATGAGATATGTATTCTGGTATATGATATTGAAATGCATTGCATTACCATGTAATGTGATATATATTTTTCTTCAATGAGGACTATTTTGTGCCAAACAAACACGCGAGAGTGGGAAAAGCCCGCGGGGCCCACAAAAGTCAGAAAACCCCCATATTTCCATCAACTTCCAGCCAAACAAACAGGCCCATATATGATTATGTGTGCCACAATTATTTCTCCTAATGCATCTTTTTCTAGTTTTAATTCTCTTTTCCAGAATTACAATATAATTAGATACTATTATATGTATTTTTCTTCATTTTTTCTGTTTTAATTTCAATTTTGTTTGTTGAATATCTCTTTTTGCAGCAAGCCTATTATTGTAAATGTAAAAATTTTCTTCAGAACTATACTTTTACAAATTTGGAATGAAAGGGTGAGGTATTTTGGAAACTTTTTCCTGTATTTTATTGTGAATTTAATTATTATGTACATAGTCGATTTATTGTTATGAATTGTAATATATGAATTGTTATAAATAGAGAGATTGATGCATATATTGGATGTTTAATTTCTGAAATAGTGTCCCCAATTCTATACTTTTACTGATGACGGCTTTTTGGATATGATCTATAGGGCTTAGTGTAGCGTGCAAGCGATATTTTTTTATAATGTGCAATTGTGTATTTTGTAAACTTATTTAAATCATTAGAGTTAGAACTAATTTGTGTGAGGATGTAATTTGTAGATGGATGGTAAGAAAAAGTAAATTATGCGGTTGTGTTATACTATTGCATCTACGTTTGTCATAATATTAGTGACTTGCTTCCACATGTTATATCGTGAGCGTTCAAGGTTAATCCCTCGTGAACCATCTGTTGTTAGGGATTTATATAGGCATGAACACATGTACTATATTCTCAATGGGTCTAGCAGCAGTTGTGTGGACTATCTTAGAATGTGTAAGGGGATCTTCCTCCATTTGGTACAAATAATGAGGGATAGTGGCCTACTGCAAGATAGTAATCATGTGCCAGTGTAGGCTGTCTAAAAATCACTAAGGACAAGTCATCAGATGCGAACCTCACTTCAATGCGAAGGTCCCGTTTTAATTAAAACGCGAACCTCGCGTCGAAAGAAAAACAGAGACTTCAGACGCGGGCCTGAGTAACTCCGTGTCTTACGCGAATTTGAACAACTCCGCGTCCCATTTTCAATGTGGGTCTGAGTAACTCCGCATCTTACATGGGTTTGAGAAACTTTGTGTTCCACTTCAAACGCGGGTCTAAGCAACTCTGCGTTCCACTTCAAATGTGGGTCTGAGCAACTCCGCGACTTACGCCTCACGTGGGTCTAGACAACTCTGCGTTCTGACGAGACATCCGCGTCTATAATAAACAACCCGAGGTTCACGTCCAGCGCGAGACTCGCGTTTGTGTTATAACTGACCTCATTACTAGGTCAATTAACTCCCCATGTGATGTGGGACTTAATCCCATGATGGAGAGATTTTAGGGGATAATAATGCCCCTATGACTCTCTATAAATAGCCTGAAGAGGTATAAAAAAGGGGGAGACTCTTTTAGCAGAGAAGAGAACAAGAAACTTTTAAAGATTGGGAGCTGACAAGCTAAAAACTTCTTACTTACCTCTTGCTTATTCAAAAAGTCCAGGGAGAAGAGAAAAAGGTAATCAATGAACTCTAAACACTTAGTGTGTTAAAAATAGAGCTCCCTTATGATTGATCTTTGAGAGCATCCCGAAGAGAAGCTTCTTATTCGGCCGGCCAACGGAGAACAAGAATCACTCTCCATCGCCACACGAAGAACCCAATCTTAAATAAAGAGGAGAACCAATTATTCTTTCCTTTTTTATAATCAAAATCATTCCGTTGTAATTTTTCATTCACTCAAAGAAATTTTACTTTGCACTAATTTTCTAACCAAATAAAAGATGGCGACTTCGCTAGGGACTGATTTCTCTACCGATAAGAATGTCATGGCATAAGCCGATGTCCAGCTTCTTGGCAAGATGATGGAATCTCTTGTCACTTAGTTCGACCAAGAAAAGTTCGAGAAATTCCTTTTCTTAAGTTCCGCCAGCCCCAAGGCAATGTGCCAGTATCACAAAGTCTCTTCTGAGACTTACTCTCGAATCTCTTCAGAGATTCCTCCCAAAGTGGCTTGCCCAACTGCTCACAACGCAAGTGGTGTCACTTCTAACAAAGTTTTGAAAATCTCTCATGCAGCCCACGTAGTCCGCGTCAACGTCCCTGAAGGGACCCGCATGGCTAATGTGCTGGCACGCGATCAAAGTGATGGTAAAGATCAATCCCGCCATCGCTCTCCTCTCTGAACTCTGTAATTTCAGGTTGCCGAGGGTTCTCAATAACCCTTACGGCTTAATTGGAATTCTAAACGTCGACGAAGACGTCATGCTCGTCGACAACAAATTAAAAATTCTGTCGAGGCAATCTGTTCTGCAGATTTAGAATGCGAGGTTCATACCATGTTTATTTCAAGCAACGTGTGGACCGTGCTTCTGTTTCAGAAGCAAGTCCCGCGTTCTTCAACAACACGAGGTCAGTGTCAAACATGAGACCCGCGTTCTACCTAATTCAAAATGCAAGATCTGCGTTCTACCTGTTTCAGAATGCGACTCTCGCGTGTCTAATTTAAAATGGAGACGTGCGTTCTGGGGCAAACTCAGTTAACACAGGAGTTTCGCGTGTCAACACCACGCGAGGTTCGCGTTTCAATAAAGAAACACGAGACCTGCATTCAAAATGGCAAATCTTTAAGATATATAAAGCCAAGAAGCCCTGGTTCGAGGCTACCTCCTCATACGTCCCCGCGACGGACCTAAGGGACTACTTGACAAGGAAAAGAGTGTTCAACAAATCACTCCTCAATGTCACTGCGAGCGACTCATCTCAGCAGTACTTTCTGATCGCCATTGCGGATTTCAGATAACCAAGCCCTCAGTTTTTAGCCGGTGGTCAGTGACTTCAATCTCATCCAAGAGACGGCAATTCCGAAAGAAGAAATTGTTCTCTAACATCGAGTACCCGGAATGACTGCAAACATGATGGAGCCGAGTTCCACACTAAGCAAGTCCAAAGGGAAGCAACTGGCTTTTAGTTCAGAGGAGTCGGATGTTGATCGATCTCCAGGTTTGAAAGATATTCTTATTGAACCCGAAGGGTTCTACTGACACAGTCGGACCCGCACGGGAACAATTGCCCCAGTCACTATAGTCTGTTGTCCAGGAGAATTGAGTTGAATGATGAGCACTCTGCCATCATTGAATCCCAGTCTTTGAATTCTAGTTTGAAGACAACTGCTTTTGCTTACATGGCGGGAACTCCTGAGGAAGTGGCGAGACAATTCGAAGAGCAGGCCTAAGTCCAAAGGAAACAACTCGATATGATTCGAGCTCAGTACGAATCTATCGATGCCCTTAAGCAGATGTTGTCACAACTACTTAAGAAGAAAAAGAAACCGAAAGGTAAAACTCCTTCCAAGAAGTCTAAGGGCAAATAGAAGGAGAGGGAGAGCTCATCTTCTGCAAACACTGAGAATGAAGAGCATTCCAACTCAGAGCCACCCAAATCTTCATATGAAGAGAAGGGTAACTCAGAAAATGGAAGCAGTAATTTCAAAAGGATGAGTAAATTGGGGCAACGTCTCGAAGCCCTAGCAAACTGAGGTAATTTTCAAGACGTGGGGATTATTCGACCCTACCCAGCAGAATGGGATACGACTCCTTACCCTCCTAAGTTCAAGGCATCGACTCTCCATACTTTTCACGGTAACGGGTCGTCGAACCAGCACATATACTACTTTAAATTCCAGATTGGGAATGTAGTATCTGTTGGCCCAAAGGCCTTCCACCCTAGTTTTGATGATGATTAACTCATGTAGTTATGTTTACTAATATTCTTGTGTTTTTAGTCTCAGATCTTATAACAAGATATTAGTTGGTGATTGCTTCAAAAAGAGGAGTTTGGAAGCTTTCACATGGTGATTCCAGGGCCCAAGCATCAAGATCACATATAGCTTCGCTCGTGGATCACGGAGTTTGGACTGAGTCTACTTGGAGATGGAGATCCTCAAGAGACTTAGGTATCCTAGTTTAGATATGCTCAAGTGCACAACACACGCAAGTTTTATGTTTGGATATTGGTTTTTTCGATTTTTTTAGTTTAACCGATATGTGTTTTCATGAATAGATTGATCAAAATAAGTTTACATGATTTATATGTATAGTAGATGTATTCTAATTATACATACATGCTTACACTTCCTATACAACCTTATTTTGACTATCTTATTCATGTATTGAAAAATCAAGTTTGATAAAAATACAAGTTTTGGCTTTTGGTAAAAATGATAAGACACAAAAATAGTTAATATTGATTGATATTTGAGCTAAACTTTTTATCACATGTTTATATATCAATGCAAAATGATAAATGTAATACCCCGTTCCCGGAATACGTACTTAGTTGCGTATTCAGTTTTTCGATCGTATTTTTCGATTTACTTCCTGTATTTGACCGATTTCAGTTTTAAAAATCATTTTCCAATATTATATATTTTCTATGATTTTCTGGAATTTTCCTGAATTTAATTAAATATTTTCAAAACCGGTGTCGACCAGTGCCGCTGATCGATTCTCGGATTTTTAATTCACAAACAGTTAGGAATTTCTAGAAGGTCCTTTAGACTTTATTTCTTAGAATCATATTTTCTATCTAAATACTTTTTCTGAGAATTTTATGAATTTATGAAAATTCCAACGGAGTCGGTAGATAACTGATTCCGGGATTTTTAGTTTTAAAACTATAAATTATTTCTCCAAACGAATTTCACCATGAGTCTTAAATATTATTCTTGATTTTTGGTAAAATTTTCGGGTCGTTCCGAGATACTTGAATTTCGGACGATTTCGGTATTTTCCGAAACGTTTTCCGCATCCTCGACTTAACCCGGGAATTTGTCTTTTCATTTTTAAATCCAAGAGAAAATATCTTCATTTATAATTTCTTTTCCTTTTTCCTTTTTCTTAATTTCCTTCCTTCCTCCACAACCACAAGCTTTTCCATTTTCCAAAATTCCAATTTTTTTCCAAAATTACAACCTCCACTCACTTCCACCAACTCCCTCATTAATGCCTCTCTCTCTCTCCCTCTCTCTCCCATGGCCGGCCAAGTGGCCAAGAAGAGGGAAACTCATCCCCTCCCCTATTTACACAAAACCCCATCTCAATTACCTTATTTACACCTCCTTTACAAAATCAAAATCCTATATAAACTTTCCTTTACATTTCTATTACTCTTTTCTTCACTTCAACAAAGAATTAGCCTTCACCATCTCCTCCTCCATCTCAACCTCAACCACCTACTTTCAAAACATCACCTAGGTCATCTTCTCCATCTCAAGCAACCACCACTTCTTTGGATTGGGATCGTCCGCAATATCGCCAAGGATCAAGTTGGTGATATCGTCGACTACGATCTTTTCGGAACTCGTAAAGCCTCGATTTAACCGTTCAAGGTGAGTATTTTTACTCACCAAGACTTGATCAATTCCTAATATACTTGTATCTTCATATCTTGTATACATATGTCATCAAAATCATGTTTTTAGACCATCAAACACAACCTTCAGAAATTTTGTTCTGTATTCTGTTTCCCCACGATTAGTCGACTTGACCTAGGAATTAGTCGACTAACCCATCTATTTTTGAAACGTAACCTTTTCTGGAACACAGTTTTAGTCGACTAATCCAGACTGTTAGTCGACTATAAACAACTATTAGTCGACTAACCATTCCTCCCTAGTCGACTACTTTTTCCTGAAATAAAACATCAACTCTCTGTATCCCAGATTTAGTCGACTTAAGTATCTGTTAGTCGACTTGTAGTCACTGTTAGTCGACTACCCTTTCCACCTAGTCGACTAACTTTCCCTGAAACAGAATCTCAACTCTCTGGAACCCAGTTTTAGTCGACTAATTCAGACTGTTAGTCGACTAGAGACCCCTATTAGTCGACTAACCATTCCACCTAGTCGACTAATTTAGGCTGTTTATTATAGTTGATTTCTTTTCTGAAATTAGATCTTACCCTTGATACATGTGTGATATATTATCCTTGTTTATGCTTCATAACTGGTACTTCATGACATGTTACTTGATGGACATTACTTCTTGTTACTTCATGACTTATTATGGTGTAGTCTCGTTCCATAACTTGTTAATGAATGAATATCACCCCTTATCATGCCATCACTTGAACCAAGCATGATACACTTGACTTTTGTATAAAATGGACCAACTTACATTGGGTCGGGGGAAAACATGCGGATATCGATATGTGTTCGTGTTTACAGTGGTTTTAGGAATGTTGTGCAACTCACGTTCCGGTCTGACCTGTGGGCCACCAGGGGACCGAGGGGAGTGCTTGCTCCCTCCTTACTGGTACCATCATGATAAGGGCATACATAAGTCCCTCCTGTTAGCCTAGCGGCTGGCTTCCGTCACCAAGCAACGGAACAATCCTGGACCGTTATCCCGGGCATGTACGGGATCCACTGTAAACATAGTTCGTCGATACAACCGCTGGTTTCTAATAACAACCTTGCTTTACTAGGATATGGATCTATGTGTGCTGGGACGCTGGGTCACATAGCTAGATATCATAGTAAGACAAGTAATAATAATAAGACGTTAACTGTGGATCTATTGTATTCAGACTCTTACTCTTTATGCTTTCATTACCTACTGATTTATATTTATCATACTGTTCCCTCTTACTTATTCATGTCTCTTAGCCATTTGGCTGTAGCCTGATTATTGTTATGAGGTCTTGACCCCCTTGGATTTGCATGTTCAGGTTCTGAAGCTTGGATCGAAGTGGAGCCATCCACAGAGGATCAAGCTTTCTTTAGTGAGCAGGCAGATTAGTTCCTGTTCCTCATGCCAGACCTATCCATTTTGACTCACGGGATCTTCATCCAACTCGTGAGCTTTTTGTGTTTATATTGTAAATCTTACTCTTGGACTTGGTTGTGATGTAATACACATGTAAGGTGTAATACTTTATCATATCATGTGATAGCTTTGTAGTTGTACTTTTAAGTTGGCATATGTATGAATACCACGTTTAGTCGTGTACTCTGATTCTTGTTGTACTTATTGCTTAGCGTATATACGTGGGGGCATTTTCTGACCTGCGTATATACGTCGCAGTGACGTCTCCGTATCCGTGGGATCGGGGCGTTACAGGTTGGTATCAGAGCCTAGGCTCTCACACCTATAGTACAATCAAGTAGCAAATTAATGAAATTTGCTATTGCCAACTACAATGTACAAAGTTATCTAGTCCTTCTTGATCCCTTCTTGATTCCTTCCCTTGTGTCCTAAACTCCTTCCATTTTTCCAATTTCAGTTATCTTATCCCAATTCGGTATGGAGAGAAGGACGGGTCGTAGCAACTCTGGACAAACATCAAATGGACCCACTGGAGAGAATGTCGATATTCTGAGGGTCATTCAGACGATGATGGAGAACCAGCAGCAACAGACGGAACTTCTTCGGCAAGAGTTAGCAGCTCCAAAGGAACAGAGGCCGGGGAATATTTCAGACTTCAGACGGCTGCAACCAGCCATATTCACGGGTGAAGAGAAACCCCTGGATGCTGAGCAATGGCTGACGGATACCTCAGACTTGTTGAATGCAGCTCGAGTTCCTAAGGAGAACCAAGTGGAGGTCGCCAAGATTCAGTTAAAAGATATAGCTAGAACTTGGTGGCTAGCTGAGGAGGCCAGATTGGAGAAGTCTGTCACCTGGGACACATTCTCCAAGAGTTTCTACAGCAGATTCTTCCCTGCCACTGCTCAGAAGGACATGGAAGAGCAGTTCATCAGACTTCAGCAAGGGAATAGATCCGTGGATGAGTATGCCGCGGAATTTCTCAGACTTAGCCGCTTTGCTCCGTACATGGTAACTGATGAGGAGAAGCGGGCTAGTAGGTTTCAGCAGGGCTTGCAGATGGACATCCAAGTTTTTCTAATGCCCCAGCAGCTGAAGACTTATTCAGAAGTTCTCACCATAGCTCGAGAGGTGGAGCGTGGGCTAGAGAAGAAGCAAGTGAACCAGATGAGGAACCAGGCCATGAAGAGGCCATTTCCACCCATAGGAAGAGGAGGCCCATACAGAGCAGCGAAGGTTCAGGCTATGAGGCAACCATTCCGACCAGCTCCTTACCAGACGGCTCAACCACTTTCTTTCTGCAGTTATTGTCAGAAGCCAGGCCACATTCGACAGACTTGCCGTAGGGCAAATGGATTATGCTTGGTGTGTGGTTCCCGAGACCATTCCATAGAAGCCTGTCCACACAGGAGAATGGGGATAGCCGGCCAAGCTTTGCCAGCACTGCAGGGACCGAATGGACAGAGAGCACTTCCAGGCCACCGGGACAGAGGAATCAAGGACCGATGATCAGGAGAGTTCCTCCCCCTCCTCCACAGCAAGCTATTCGCCCAGTCCAGAGAGGAGCTAGGACTGCTGCAGGGCGTGGAAGGGGTCAAGCCTTCAATTTGACAGAAGTAGAGGCTGAGACTTCTGAGGAGGTGATAACAGGTAATATCAGGGTGCATTCTAAACCTGTTTTAGCCCTCTTCGATTCAGGTGCTTCACATTGTTTTATCTAAGATCATTTTGTGGCATTGCATTCCATACCTGTTAGATCTTTAGACCACAAATGGGAGATTAGTACAGGGAATGGAGTAGTCATCTCTTCTAGAATTTGTGCTGATTGTCCAGTAGAACTTTGTGATAAGACCTTGGCCATAGATATGCTCGTACTAGACACCAAAGGGTACGACGTAATCTTAGGCATGACCTGGCTCAGTCAATATTATGCAGTGATTGACTGTAGGGAGAAGAAGATCAATTTCAGAATCCCTCTTCAACCGGAGTTCCAATTTAGTGGAGAAGTGAAGTCTACCAAGAGAAAGACTCGGATGACTACTTCGGAGATTCAGAAGAAGGGAATACCGGTGTGGGATGAATTCCCAGAGGTGTTTGCTGAGATCTCAGGACTGCCACCTGAAAGGATGATTGAGTTTTCTATTGATACTGTTCCAGGCTCGGCTCCTATATCCAAGGCTCCGTACAGGATGGCACCGACGGAGTTGGAGATTCTGAAGAAGCAGCTGCAGGAATACTCTGTTAAGGGATTGATTCGGCCGAGTACTTCACCATGGGGAGCTCCAGTATTATTGGCAAACAAGAAGGATGGTGGTAAAAGGCTTTGTATTGATTATAGAGAATTGAACAAAGTTACCATCAAGAACAAGTACCCCTTACCAAGGATTGATGATCTGTTTGATCAGCTTCATGGAGCCCGAGTATTCTCTAAATTAGATTTACAATCGGGTTACCATCAGCTTAGGGTGAGGAAAGAGGATATTCCGAAGACGGCATTCAGGACCCGTTATGGCCACTATGAGTTTCTAGTTATGCCTTTCGGAGTCACCAATGCCCCTTCAGTTTTCATGGATTTGATGAACAGAGTGTTCTCGCCCTATTTGGATCAGTTTGTAGTTGTTTTTATAGATGACATCTTGATCTATTCAAAGAGCAACAGGGAGCATGCAGAACACTTGAGGATTGTATTGCAGACTCTCCAGCAGGAGCAGCTTCATGCTAAGAGGAGCAAGTGTGACTTTTGGTTGGACAGTATGGCCTTCCTTGGACACATAGTTTCAGCAGAAGGAATTTCAGTTGACCCCAGCAAAGTCCAGGCGGTGAGAGATTGGCCAATTCCAAGGACGGTGACTGAAATTAAGAGTTTTCTTGGACTAGCCGGATATCACAGACGCTTTGTCCAAGATTTCTGTAGGATTGCAGCCCCGTTGACCAAGCTCACCCGGAAAGGAGAAAGGTTCATATGGACAGAGGAATGTACTGCAGCTTTTGAGCAATTGAAGCAGAGGCTCATTTCAGCTCCAATCTTGAGGACTCCCTCAGGTAGAGGAGGGATGGTCATATTCAGTGATGCATCAGGAAAAGCCTGGGGTGTGTACTTATGCAACATGATCATGTCATAGCTTATGCATCCAGGCAACTGAAGACTCATGAGCGGAATTACCCAACTCATGACTTGGAGCTAGCAGCTGTTATATTTGCCTTGAAGATCTGGAAGCATTATCTTCTGGGAGATAAGGTGTTGATATACACGGATCACAAGAGCCTCAAGTATATTTTCTCACAGAAGGAGTTGAACATGAGGCAGAGGCGGTGGCTGGAGCTGATGGCGGACTATGATATTGACTTGCAATATCATCCAGGCAAGGTCAATACAGTACCGGATGCACTGAGCAGGAAGCCAGAGAATAGAGTGCTTGTCCAACTTACTCAGCAGGAGGAGTTGATTCAAGACATCATAAAATTGGACTTGATGGTAGTTCGAGGAGTTGATAAGGCGGACAGTTCATGACCTTGCAGATTCAGTCAACATTGATAGATGAGATCAAGGAAGCTCAAAAGGAAGACCCCAGATTACAGATATTCTGAGCTCAGGTAGAGGCTGGATTGAGGACTGATATCTGTATTCATCCAGATGGTGCATTATATTTTGGTAGCAGACTTTGTGTTCCCCAAGGAGAAGTTCGACAGAAGATTCTAGCAGAAGCACACAGTTCAGCATATTCCATACACCCAGGGGGGAACAAGATGTATCAAGACATAAAGAAGCAGTTTTGGTGGAATGCTATGAAGAGGGAGATAGCCCAGTATGTTGCCAAGTGCTTGGTTTGTCAGCAGATAAAGATAGAGCATCAGAGGTCAGCTGGACTTCTACAACCTTTACCGATACCTGAGTGGAAGTGGGAGCACATCACCATGGATTTTGTCACGGCATTGCCTCGCAGTCCTAAAGGTAATAATGCTGTGTGGGTAATCATTGATCGCCTCACCAAATCAGCTCACTTCATACCATTCAGGGTAGGTCAGACAACAGAGGTTCTAGCAGACAAGTACATGAAGGAGATAGTTCGTCTGCATGGAGTTCCAGTTAGTATTGTATCAGACAGAGACACCAGATTCAGATCTCATTTCTGGGAAAGCCTCCAAGAAAGTCTAGGGACTCGTCTGAAATTCAGTACTTCATATCATCCTCAGACAGACGGACAATCTGAAAGGACTATCCAGATTCTTGAAGATATGTTGCGGGCCTGCATGATTGAATTCCAGGGATCATGGGAAGACCATCTTCACTTGGCTGAATTTTCTTATAATAACAGCTATCAGGCAAGTATCAAGATGGCACCTTTTGAAGCATTGTATGGTAGGAAGTGTAGGTCACCGATTTGTTGGGATGAAGTCGGTGAGAGGAGACTTTTGGGACCAGAGATCCTGATTCAGACAACAGATAAAGTCAGGATTATCAGAGATCACCTCAGGGCAGCACAGAGTCGGCAGAAGAGTTGGGCAGACACACTGAGAAGGCCATTAGAATTCCAGACAGGGGATCATGTGTTTTTGAAGATATCACCTACGAAGGGAGTAATCCGGTTCGGTACTCGTGGGAAGCTTAGTCCGAGATATATCGGCCCATTCGAGATCTTGGACCGAGTGGGAGATGTGTCTTACAGGTTGGCGTTACCGCCATCTTTGGACGGAGTTCACAATGTATTCCACGTATCACAGCTGAGGAAGTATGTGAAGGATGATAGTCATATCCTGGATCACTCCGAACTGGAACTACAACCGGATTTGTCATACCAAGAGCAACTGATGGCCATTTTGGACAGAAGTGTCAAGACATTGAAGAACAAAGCCATACCATTAGTGTTGGTGTCTTGGAACAGACATGCACCAGGAGAGGCCACGTGGGAACGAGAGGATGTTATCCGTGAGCGTTATCCGCAACTCTTCACATCTTGATTGGTAAAACTCTTTCTTCTCATCCTTCTTTATTGCTGCCTTTCACTTCCTGCTATCCTTCTTTACCGTTACCTTTCACTTTATGAAATTTTGAGGACGAAATTTTTGTAAGGTGGATGGATTGTAATACCCCGTTCCCGGAATACGTACTTAGTTGCGTATTCAGTTTTTCGATCGTATTTTTCGATTTACTTCCTGTATTTGACCGATTTCAGTTTTAAAAATCATTTTCCAATATTATATATTTTCTATGATTTTCTGAAATTTTCCTGAATTTAATTAAATATTTTCAAAACCGGTGTCGACCAGTGCCGCTGATCGATTCTCAGATTTTTAATTCACAAACAGTTAGGAATTTCTAGAAGGTCCTTTAGACTTTATTTCTTAGAATCATATTTTCTATCTAAATACTTTTTCTGAGAATTTTATGAATTTATGAAAATTCCAACGGAGTCGGTAGATAACTGATTCCGGGATTTTTATTTTTAAAACTATAAATTATTTCTCCAAACGAATTTCACCATGAGTCTTAAAATATTATTCTTGATTTTTGGTAAAATTTTCGGGTCGTTCCGAGATACTTGAATTTCGGACGATTTCGGTATTTTCCGAAACGTTTTCCGCATCCTCGACTTAAACCCTGGAATTTGTCTTTTCATTTTTAAATCCAAGAGAAAATATCTTCATTTATAATTTCTTTTCCTTTTTCCTTTTTCTTAATTTCCTTCCTTCCTCCACAACCACAAGCTTTTCCATTTTCCAAAATTCCAATTTTTTTCCAAATTACAACCTCCACTCACTTCCACCAACTCCCTCATTAATGCCTCTCTCTCTCTCTCTCCCATGGCCGGCCAAGTGCCAAGAAGAGGGACACTCATCCCCTCCCCTATTTACACAAAACCCCCTCTCAATTACCTTATTTACACCTCCTTTACAAAATCAAAATCCTATATAAACTTTCCTTTACATTTCTATTACTCTTTTCTTCACTTCAACAAAGAATTAGCCTTCACCATCTCCTCCTCCATCTCAACCTCAACCACATACTTCCAAAACATCACCTAGGTCATCTTCTCCATCTCAAGCAACCACCACTTCTTTGGATTGGGATCGTCCGCAATATCGCCAAGGATCAAGTTGGTGATATCGTCGACTACGATCTTTTCGGAACTCGTAAAGCCTCGATTTAACCGTTCAAGGTGAGTATTTTTACTCACCAAGACTTGATCAATTCCTAATATACTTGTATCTTCATATCTTGTATACATATGTCATCAAAATCATGTTTTTAGACCATCAAACACAACCTTCAGAAATTCTGTTCTGTATTCTGTTTCCCCACGATTAGTCGACTTGACCTAGGAATTAGTCGACTAACCCATCTATTTTTGAAACGTAACCTTTTCTGGAACACAGTTTTAGTCGACTAATCCAGACTGTTAGTCGACTATAAACAACTATTAGTCGACTAACCATTCCTCCCTAGTCGACTACTTTTTCCTGAAATAAAACATCAACTCTTTGTATCCCAGATTTAGTCGACTTAAGTATCTGTTAGTCGACTTGTAGTCACTGTTAGTCGACTACCCTTTCCACCTAGTCGACTAACTTTCCCTGAAACAGAATCTCAACTCTCTGGAACCCAGTTTTAGTCGACTAATTCAGACTGTTAGTCGACTAGAGACCCCTATTAGTCGACTAACCATTCCACCTAGTCGACTAATTTAGGCTGTTTATTATAGTTGATTTCTTTTCTGAAATTAGATCTTACCCTTGATACATGTGTGATATATTATCCTTGTTTATGCTTCATAACTGGTACTTCATGACATGTTACTTGATGGACATTACTTCTTGTTACTTCATGACTTATTATGGTGTAGTCTCGTTCCATAACTTGTTAATGAATGAATATCACCCCTTATCATGCCATCACTTGAACCAAGCATGATACACTTGACTTTTGTATAAAATGGACCAACTTACATTGGGTCGGGGGAAAACATGCGGATATCGATATGTGTTCGTGTTTACAGTGGTTTTAGGAATGTTGTGCAACTCACGTTCCGGTCTGACCTGTGGGCCACCAGGGGACCGAGGGGAGTGCTTGCTCCCTCCTTACTGGTACCATCATGATAAGGGCATACATAAGTCCCTCCTGTTAGCCTAGCGGCTGGCTTCCGTCACCAAGCAACGGAACAATCCTGGACCGTTATCCCGGCATGTACGGGATCCACTGTAAACATAGTTCGTCGATACAACCGCTGGTTTCTAATAACAACCTTGCTTTACTAGGATATGGATCTATGTGTGCTGGGACGCTGGGTCACATAGCTAGATATCATAGTAAGACAAGTAATAATAATAAGACGTTAACTGTGGATCTATTGTATTCAGACTCTTACTCTTTATGCTTTCATTACCTACTGATTTATATTTATCATACTGTTCCCTCTTACTTATTCATGTCTCTTAGCCATTTGGCTGTAGCCTGATTATTGTTATGAGGTCTTGACCCCCTTGGATTTGCATGTTCAGGTTCTGAAGCTTGGATCGAAGTGGAGCCATCCACAGAGGATCAAGCTTTCTTTAGTGAGCAGGCAGATTAGTTCCTGTTCCTCGTGCCAGACCTATCCATTTTGACTCACGGGATCTTCATCCAACTCGTGAGCTTTTTGTGTTTATATTGTAAATCTTACTCTTGGACTTGGTTGTGATGTAATACACATGTAAGGTGTAATACTTTATCATATCATGTGATAGCTTTGTAGTTGTACTTTTAAGTTGGCATATGTATGAATACCACGTTTAGTCGTGTACTCTGATTCTTGTTGTACTTATTGCTTAGCGTATATACGTGGGGGCATTTTCTGACCTGCGTATATACGTCGCAGTGACGTCTCCGTATCCGTGGGATCGGGGCGTTAAAATAAAACTATTTTTGGTATTTTTACAAGACTTAAAAAGATTTTCTAAAATATTTTTAACTTATGTTTTTCTGCCCTGAACTGTGACTGACAGGCCAGGTCGGTCGACCGCATGGGTCGACCGCACCAAGGGCTGGTCGACCCGTGAGGTCGACCGACGTGCACAGAGCCGTGCACGTCTGGCACACAAGGGCGGTCGACCCGGACGGTCGACCGTAACTGAGAGCTCTGCTCTCTGTTTATTTGGGTCGACCGGGCGGTCGACCGGGTTTGCCCAACGGTCACATTTTTGACCGTTGGCGGTCGACCGGGCGGCCGACCGCCAAGCCTGTCAGGCTGCCACATCAGCCTAACGGCTAGTTTTGTTTTGGGGCTATAAATACCCCAACTCTTGGGCTGTTTTGACAAGATTTTTAAGAAGAAAAATTTCAGTGTTTCTCTAGTGTTTAAACAAGTTTTCAAAATAGTTTTTGTGCTAAAAAGATTTCATCTTTATTGTTTTGGGTTTTTGGAAAATCAAAGAGAACTAGGTTTTTGGGATATTGTATTGGTTTTCATTTTCTATCATTTACAAGAGATTTCCCAAGTAGTTTCTCTTTGTTGCTTGTTTCCAAAAACACCTTGATTCCACACTTGAGCTATCATCTATCTTATTCTATTAGGATCTTATTTTGTGGAAAAGAGAAAAGAAAGAGTGATTGTTTGTGGTTGAAAGAAACCACTTGTTGTACACCCTTGATTTTGTTGTATCCCTCTTTGGTAGAGGTTGATCGGTGATTGGTTTGCTCCCTCTTTGGTAGAGGTTGAGGCTTGGTGTTTGCTCCCTCTAGTGAGAGGTGGAGTTTGGTTTGTAAACCCTCTTCGGTAGAGGTGTTTGTTGTTGTTGTTTGGCTAAGGGCCTACTCCTCTTGTGTGAGGTGATGTCTGTATTGAGAGAGGAGGTCGTACTCCTTGTGTTGTAACAAATCCTCTTCGATAGAGGTTCCCTCGGTGGGAGATAGTGGATTGGAAATCTTACACGGTGGTGTAGGCGGGGATGTAGAGCTAGGTGCTCGAACCTCGAAACATATCTTGTTGTTAGCGTTTGATCCACTTGTCTCTCAACTCTCTCTCTCTTTACATTTGTGCAAAGTATCATTCTTCATTCATATCATTCATATTACTTGTGTTGCCTTGCATTATTTCATATTGCTTATCATCCTTATATGCTTGGCTTGTTTGTGTGTGCCTCACTTATACTTAACCACAAGAGCTTCACATAGCACCTCAACCCATTCAAGGGGAATCAAGAGGAGTTAGTCCAGAGCCCTTCACGGGGAATTCGGCTACACTTGTGTGTTGTATTAAGTGTGTTGCCAAATTTACATTAGCTTCCGCATTTAGAGCATTTAGTTTCTAGATTAGCAGGTACACCTATTCACCCCCCTCTAGATGTGCTTTTCAATTGGTATCAGAGCCAAGTGCTCTGATTTTGGGTCTAACAATCTAAAGTTAAAGATCCTCATTTTAGGCTAATCTTGTTTGCATTTGCTTGTTTGCACACATATAGTTTACCATGGCCTTCATGACCCCTCCTATGTTTGACCCTTCCAACATCATTATTTGGAAGATTAGGATGATCGTTTATTTACAAACCCTAGGACATAAGGTTTACCTTGTCATTACCAAGGAATCCTACCTTACTGATAGCAATCATATAGGGGCCAATGCACAAGCCCTTGAGGCCATTAGAAGCACATTATCTAAAGATTATCTTATGAATGTTTCTAACCTTGATTCCGCTTTTGCAGTGTGGAACAAGTTGACAACAACCACCACCTCCAAGCTTCAAACGCCTATCCAACAAGAAGAGGAATCTAGTAGAGAGTCCGACTCACAATGCTTGATGGTCCAAGGGAATGACTCCCTTGAGGTACTTTCGGAACCCTACTTAGATTGTGATGATGCTAGTTCTTCAAATGATTATGTTGATGCCCATGCTTTAAATGAAGAACTATCTATAGTTTGTGAAAATTAATTGAAAAATATAATTTGTTGAAAAAGAAGACTTTTGCTTTAACTAAAGAAATGAAAAATTGTCTTCTAAACTTGATTGTGTTTTGCAAGAGAAGGTTGAGGTCTATAATGAAAGGGATTCATTGAGATCTCAACTAGACCTTGCACTAAAAGAAAATGATTTTTTGAAAAATAAAATGATTGTGAAAATATTTTGAAGAAAAATGAAAACTTGTCTTCAAAAGTTGATTTTGTTTTAAAAGAAAATAATTCTTTAAAAAGAGAAATTGATTTTATTTCAAAAGAATTAGAAATTTGTTTAAATAAAAATAAATCTTTGAAAAATAATATTGTTTCTCATGTTTGCCATGCTAGGGTAGCTTCACCTAGATCACCCCTTGCATGCTCCACTTCTTCTTTGATTGAAAATGATATAAATTTAATTAAGAAGAAAATGGATTATTTGGGCTCCACTATGAGCCAATGTGCCATGAACCACTCACGTTTGGAAACCTTGGTTCGAAAGAAACAAGTTCCATCCTTTATGCATGCACACCCTCCACGGCATACACATGCTCCACACGGACACACCCATCACAAGTATGCTCATGTGTACACTTGTACACATTGTGGACGTATGGGCCACCTTGCTAAATTTTGTTATGATAAATTATATGTTTCAAATTTAGCAAAGAAATTTGTTTGGGTTAGAGAAGGTACTAACCCCCATGGACCCAAAAGAGTATGGGTACCAAAGACCACCCCTCCTTTGTTTAATGTAGGCGTGGGCTCTCACATGACGTGAGAGTTACCGTACCTTAGAGTGGATGCATTCCGTGCTTAAAGGAAATCAATTGGATGCATCACTTTCAAGGAATGTTTGGTGGAGAGGACCACTATGTTTTGGAGACAAGGAAAGTTGCCTTCTAGGTTTTGGTAACGATTCCTAACTCCTATTTATTGTTTACATGCTTTCCATATTTATCTTTCATAACATGTTTTGATGTTCGTTGATTACTATGAAAATGCCATGATAATTAGATTCTTGACATACATGTATAGTATTTGAGACACCCATGTTTAATGTGGATTATTATTTTGTGTTCTCGTATTTGATTAGCTATCATGAACATCATAAATCTAATACATGTGGATATTCATAATAATCATGTTTATGTTTATCATGTTGATTTTTGTCTTGTTTTGATACTTCATATTAAGATTACTTGTTTCAATGTTAGTTTTCATTAAAACTAGGTGTATACTTGTGCATATAATGGGCCACAAATAAATCTATATATGTTTGAGCTTGAATGCGTATTTGAACCCATTAGATGTGCTAGTATAGTCTAGTTTTGATGATTCATACATTTTAAACTTGTATTCCTATTTGTGGATTTGTTTTATGATCATGAGTTTTCATTTCATGTATATGTTTATTTTGTCAAACTTTAATATATACATGTATAACCCTTGAGTCATTTGCCTTTCATGCAAATCTATATATATGGACTCAATTGTGTTTAGGGATATGTATGTATACTTCATGTTTGACAAATCATACATATGCCTTGAAATGAAACTTGTTTTAATGGAAATTTAAAGTTTCATATTTTTGTGTTTATGTTTAACTTCATGTATATGTCCATTTTATCCAAATTATTATTATACATATACATCCCTTTTGAGCCACGTGCCTTCATGCATATATCTTTGTGGACTCGTTATGTTTGGATATGCATGTACACCTTAATTTGTATAGGACATACATATACCTTGAAGATTAAATAGTTTTGATGATTTTCATGTTTTTCATGTTTCAAGGAATTTTGAGCTTAATTGAAAATTTCATAATGCCATGTCACACATTACTTGTACACTCACCATTTTTTAAAATATTTCTCATGAGTATGTTTTCATGAGCATGTATGGACTTTATTGAATATTGAGTGTTTTTAAGTGCTATGTGATTTACATGTGTTTTTATGAAAATTATTTTTAGTTTATTCCTTACTTGAAGGATTTCGTACTAGTTTAAAAGATTTTCTATTTAACTAGTTACGGTATTCTTCATTTTGGTGGAGTTTTTCAAACAAAGCTTATTCTCAAATCTATTTCTGAAACCCCTACCTTCAATGGGAGGTTGGATGAGAGATCATGTTCATGAATGCTTTAAAATAAAAATCATTTAAACTTGAACCATGATTGGGAGGTAATTATATGATGTATACACTTGATCTTATTGTTATTTCAATTGGTATCATTAAATTCTTTCAATTGGTATCAATCTTGACATTTCTTGTATACTCATATATGTTTGTATGTATGTATGCTTTCTATTCCAAGAATATCATTTCTATTGGTATCTATTTTCCATACATATATATGTTTGTTTCAATTTTTTTACAATGCGTAGGCTTGTTAAAATAAAAGTGAACATTATTTTAGTTGGTATTTCATAAAGGAGGAGCAAATTTGATTTTGTCTTTCAATTGGTATTTGTTTTCCACTCCCATACTTTATGATTGAAAATTTTAAATTGGTATCATATGTTCAAAATGAAAATTATTTACAATTGGTATCAATATTTTTTGTTTGTTTCCTTTCAATTGGTATCAAGATGTTATTCTTTGACATATTTTCAATTGGTACCTTAATTGATTGTTACCCCTAATTGGTTTTGTTTTTGTTTTAAACAAAAAGGGAGAAAATATTATTTTTATTGATTCGTTGTTTCGAACAAAAAGGGGGGAGAAAAATTTATTGATTTGGTTCTACTTTTACCCCTTATTGATTGTTTCTTTGTATTAAAAAAAGGGAGAAGTTTTTGTTTTGTTTTGATTATTTACCCTTTGTTGATGATTGACAAAAAGGGAGAGAATTATTTGAGAAAGATCTTGAGTTTATATATGCATGTTTATGTTTTGCATATATTAAGTTTAATTTAGTTTAATTTTAATTGGTATCTAGAGCATGTTTTGTAATTGGTATCTAGAGCATATTTTGTTTTTGAACATTTCATTGGTATCTAGAACCTTTTATTGTTTATGCATGTTTCATGTTTCATGTTTAATATTCATTGCATATTTATTGTTTATTTGTTTATGCATGAGTTAAGGGGGAGCTTCTTTGAAGCTTAACTTTAATCCATGCATATATAACTCCATGAGCTTTGTCATCATCAAAAAGGGGGAGATTGTTGGCCCAAAGGCCTTCCACCCTAGTTTTGATGATGATTAACTCATATAGTTATGTTACTAATATTCTTGTGTTTTTAATCTCAGATCTTATAACAAGATATTAGTTGGTGATTGCTTCAAAAAGAGGAGTTTGGAAGCTTTCACATGGTGATTCCAGGGCCCAAGCATCAAGATCACATATAGCTTCGCTCGTGGATCACGGAGTTTGGACCGAGTCTACTTGGAGATGGAGATCCTCAAGAAGACTTAGGTATCCTAGTTTAGATAGTGTGTTTAGATCCATTTGTAAAGCTTAGTATAGTTGATATGCTCAAGTGCACAACACACACAAGTTTTATGTTTGGATATTGGTTTTTCGATTTTTTAGTTTAACCGATATGTGTTTTCATGAATAGATTGATCAAAACAAGTTTACATGGTTTATATGTATAGTAGATGTATTTTAGTTATACATACATGCTTACACTTCCTATACAAACTTATTTTTACTATCTTATTCATGTATTGAAAAATCAAGTTTGATAAAATACAAGTTTTGATTTTTGGTAAAAATGATAAGACACAAAAATAGTTCATATTGATTGATATTTGAGCTAAACTTTTTATCACATGTTTATATATTAATGAAAAATGATAAAACTATTTTTGGGTATTTTTACAAGACTTAAAAGATTTTCTAAAATATTTTTAACTTATGTTTTTCTGCCCTGAACTGTGACTGACAGGCCAGGTCGGTCGACTGCATGGGTCGACCGCACCAAGGGCCGGTCGACCCGTGAGGTCAACCGACGTGCACAGAGCCGTGCACGTCTGGCAGACACAAGGGCGGTCGACCCGGACGGTCGACCGTAACTGAGAGCTATGCTCTCTGTTTATTTGGGTCGAACGTGTGGTCGACCGGGTTTGCCCAACGGTCACATTTTTGACCGTTGGCGGTCGACCGGGCGGCCGACCGCCAAGCCTGTCAGCTGCCACATCAGCCTAACGGCTAGTTTTGTTTTGGGGCTATAAATACCCCAACTCTTGGGCTGTTTTGACAAGATTTTCAAGAAGAAAAATTTCAGTGTTTCTCTAGTGTTTAAACAAGTTTTCAAAATAGTTTTTGTGCTAAAAAGATTTCATCTTTATTGTTTTGGGTTTTTGAAAAATCAAAGAGAACGAGGTTTTTAGGATATTGTATTGGTTTTCATTTTCTATCATTTACAAGAGATTTCCCAAGTAGTTTCTCTTTGTTGCTTGTTTCCAAAAACACCTTGATTCCACACTTGAGCTATCATCTATCCTATTCTATTAGGATCTTGTTTTGTGGAAAAAGAGAAAAGAAAGAGAGATTGTTTGTGGTTGAAAGAAACCACTTGTTGTACACCCTTGATTTTGTTGTATCCCTCTTTGGTAGAGGTTGATCGGGTGATTGGTTTGCTCCCTCTTTGGTAGAGGTTGAGGCTTGGTGTTTGCTCCCTCTAGTGAGAGGTGGAGTTTGGTTTGTAAACCCTCTTCGGTAGAGGTGTTTGTTGTTGTTGTTTGGCTAAGGGCCTACCCCTCTTGTGTGAGGTGGTGTTTGTATTGAGAGAGGAGTTCGGTACTCCTTGTGTTGTAACAAATCCTCTTCGGTAGAGGTTCCCTCGGTGGGAGATAGTGGATTGGAAATCCTACACTGTGGTGTAGGCGGGGATGTAGAGCTAGGTGCTCGAACCTCAAAACATATATTGTTGTTAGCGTTTGATCCACTTGTCTCTCAACTCTCTCTCTTTACATTTGTGCAAAGTATCATTCTTCATTCATATCATTCATATTGCTTGTGTTGCCTTGCATTATTTCATATTGCTTATCATCCTTATATGCTTGGCTTGTTTGTGTGTGCCTCACTTATACTTAACCACAAGAGCCTCACATAGCACCCCAACCCATTCAAGGGGATCAAGAGGAGTTAGTCCAGAACCCTTCACAGGGAATTCAGCTACACTTGTGTGTTGTATTAAGTGTGTTGCAAAATTTGCATTAGCTTCCGCATTTAGAGCATTTAGTTTCTAGATTAGCAAGTACACCTATTCACCCCCCCCTCTAGGTGTGCTTTTCAGTATCAAACGATGCTATTATGACTCGTTTATTCATTGGCATTCTTAAGGGAGTCTCCTTTGAAGGTTCATGAAACTTCCTGCCGGCTCGATCAATACATGGGTCAATCTCGAGAAGTTATTTCTACGATACAAAAATTTCAGTGCCAACTCTCCATGCAGCCAAGCAAAAGAAAGGAGAGTACATTAAAACTTTCGTCGAAAGATTCAGAGCATGGCACTCCGTTGTCCCAGCGGCATGACCCAGTACACACTTGTTGAGACATGTCGCCACAATTTACAAACTGCCCTCCTCGCTCAAATAGGAGTGGCAAAATATCGCACTTGGAAGCAGTTGGTGCTACAAGGCGAGCAGGCGGAAGAAATTGTCACCCGGGGTAGGGCTGAAGAAAAAAATCGTAAGCCAAGACCTGACAAACCGACACGATGTGCCCCATAGTCATCTTCTCAATCAAGAAAAAGAGATACTCTGACAAAGGAGGCCAAGTCACCTTCAACGACCCAGTCAGTCAGAGGGGGTATGACTCATGGCCAAGCACGTGCCAATAAACTATGCTCCTTCAAGGATGAGCACATTGTCTCTCTGTTCAAATTACTCCAAAAGAGTAGCAAACTCAAATTGTCAGAGATCAGACGTCCTGAAGAGGTGGGTAAGACTGATGATCCTAGCTACTGTTTATATCATAAGATGCTGGGATACCCTACCAAGAATTGCTATATCTTCAAGGATGTTTTTCAGGCTTTGATTGATGCGGAGGTACTTAAGCTCCGTCCAGAGCAGAAAAATGTGACTGCTAACATGACAGCTACATAACCTATTCTATTTGGCCGGGATCTCCCGCCAGCACCAACCGGAGTGACTCCCATCCTGAAAGGGAACTAAGAGTGATCAATACTGATCCTCATGACCAGAAGGATAAAGGTCTTATGCTTATTCTTACTCTTTGAGGAGAGACAATGTGGGTCCATCCTGACATTGTTGAGAGCCAGCAATGGACGACTGTCACAACTGGAAATCCAAAGGTAAAGTATTCTCCAGCAATGCGGTGGGTATTTCTACAAGATAGACCGAAGAAGATGTCGCCTATCTTACTATTTTAGGAGAAAAGGAGTCCGCCGCCTTTGCTGCTGACACTGGCGCACCTCCCACATCGAAGACTCGGTCCGACAAGCAATACTTGAAATAGTACCGCGAGTCGATAGTAGATTCCCTCCAGCTAGCTGAGGAGGCAATCGAGCAGTCCATGAGGTCATGCGTGAAAAAGCAGAAAGAGTTTCGGTATGTTAAAGCTTTTCAGAAAGACAGTGTGGGACCATCAACGACCTTCCATTTTGATGTCATAGCTCAACTAGCCAATATCCCTACTCGGATCACTCTTTATGAGCTTTTAAAGCTTTTCAAGTTTACAAAGGATGCCTAAGAGAAGTGTTAGCAGATGCAGAGATTTTCATGACTCAAATTCCTGCTATATGCGTAGACGAAGACGGCAACAGTTGCCACCACATCTCAAAGCAGTTTCCCTGCATCACCTTCACCCCAGAAGACATGCAAGTCAAAAGGAAATATGATAGATCCATGTATTTTACAGGGTATATTGGATCATCTGAAGTGAGTCATATTCAGGTTGATACAGGATCCGCGTTGAGCATTATGCCCCGTAGGGTTATGCAGCATTTGGGGATCCCTACCTACCAGTTAAGCACCACTCAGACAATCATCTGTGGCTTGAAATTAAACTCAGGTGCCAAATTGATGACTTTAAATTTTTAATGGCCTAAATTTTAATACGAATTTTGGAATATAATAATTTATTTATCTCAGATAAAATTCGCTTCATTGCGGAAGCTAAATTAATACTGTGTGTAAAGAGGGATTATCTAGATTAGGCCTTAGGGCTACAACTTGGCAAAACTGTTTTCTTCCCCCAAAAAAAAAAAAATTAATCCAAATTTTGTTCCACGTCTTCCTGTAAAATTTTTTTTTTTTGTTATAAAGGGTAATAAATACGTTCTATTAATAGATCATTCGGTTTTAAAGATTTTTTTTCCCCTTTCATGATACAGTTTTAAATCCTTAATCCAACATTAACTCTCAAAAATATAGGCACAATGATTGGCGTAATTTAGCACGCGGTCTTCGAGGACCACTTGGCAGTTTGGCAGTTTCAGTTTCCTTCAAATGAGTCGTGTTTGGTTGCAAGAAAGTGGGCGGATGTAAGAAAATAGGAAAGTATAATGGCTCACTTTCCTAACTATACAAATATCGAAAAAGAAAATAAGAAAATTCTTTTTACTCTTCTCTTTTATCTTTTACATAATCATTTTCTCACTTTCAGAGTGCTACAGTTAATTTTGTGGTCATGTAAGTCTCATTTGTAATAAGTTGTAGCACAAGACAGGTAATTTTTTGATCATGTAAATCTCACTTGCATTCTAATTATAATACATTTTTTATTTTTCTTAATTAATTTTTATTTTGATATTATTTTACGATCAATTTTGTGGTCAATTTTTTCACTTCTACTTTCACATTACCATCCAAACACTAAACAAACATTTTCCAAACCATACTTTCCAATAACATTCAAACACCGAAAAACTTACTAACAAATACCCAAGTTTCAAAGAAAATTATTACCACTTCCTAAATTCCTCAGTTCCTCACTTCTACCTTTAACCAAATAAGCCCAAAATAAAACGGGATTCATTCTCATTTTTAGGTAATTTAAAAAATGATCGAGATATTCTGTAAATTATTACATTTAGAAGGGTTTAACTGAAAAATAACCCCCAAAAAGTAAAGATTAGTTTAACTGTTTATAGACGGTTTAACTTGCGAGTTTTTAACATCCCCGCGCGAAGGGCAAATAATAACGCGCCTACCGTTCCTCGCTTATCTCGCGTTATCATATCACAAGGAAATTAAAAAAAGAAGAAGAAGAAGAAAAGAAAAGCCAATTAAAAAGAAATGGCGATCGCCATCATAAGCGATCAAACCCTAGAAAAATCCTAATCATCCCAATGGTTTCCTCTTCCTCCTTCGCTTCCGAGCCCAATTTCCATGATTTCCTCAATCGGATGCGCAATCCAGCTTCGGCTGATCTCATCCGCACCATCAGAGGTGACCTTTCGAATGGTTGCTCTCTCGGCAATCAATTCCGATTCTTTGTGCAGCTTGAATTCTGTTGGAAGCTGTTTTTATTGGTGCTTCTTTGATGTTCTCTGCTAGGTTTTGCTGTTTATTTTTTAGTTGAGGATTTAATTAGCTTGCGATCGGGTGTTTGGAATACAATTAGATTGAGATCATTTCTCGTTTCTAGGTTTTGAATCTTTTTGATAGCTAATGCTGGTCTGTTCTTTTTTCTTGATTTTGAAATGAATTTCTAGCTTGAAAGGTTTACATTTGGTATAATTTGCTTTTTATCGGTTGATTGGAGATATTTTGTCGTTTCTAGGGTTTTGAATCTGTTTGATAGCTAATGCTGATTTCTTCTTCTTGCTTGGTTTTGAGATGAATTTCTAGCTTGAAAGGTTTGAATTTGGTAGAATTTGCTTTTGATTGGTGTTATTTGGCGGTTTGCTTCTGTTATCATTTGCTCTTTTGCCTTTTCTTTTCTAATCTATGTTTATTTCCATATGACTAAATTACTGTTTCCTAGTTAGTAAGTGTTTGTTTTGGTGTTTATTTTGCTGTTATATTAGGCTTTTATTGTTGATTTCGGGTGCCTTATGTAATTAAGCTCTGCACGGGATAATTGTCTTTTAGGGTTTTTATCTCAAATTATTTGAGTATGAAGGAATTGGAGATCCACAAGATGTTTCAATTTTTTATTCCTATTTTTATTTCTTGATGATCAGAGGGATTTATGACCCAAGTAGTTTAGTTTTATCTTGGAATTAATATGGTTGAGCGTGAACATCTTTTGTTGATTATTTGGCCTGACAAGCACCCAAAAAAAAATCTCTTACTTTTTTTTTTTTTTTTCATTTCTTATTTTTATTTTTTATTTTTTTTTATCTTTTGTGAAGTTTGTTTTAAGCAGGGGATATAATTAGGTTTGGATCAGACAATTGAATGTTTGGCTTTTTATCTTTATAGTTTATTTAGGAATTTATTGCTTGATTCCATTACATTTGTTTTTCTATTCTTTGGTGTTCAACAACTAATATCCACTTTTTTACCCATAACTATTGGAGAAATTCATAACTTGAGAGATGTAGTGTTTGGTTGAATTTGATTTTATCGTGTTTATTGATTATTGATCTTAGATTCAAAATTTTTATTTGAATAATTTCTGTTCTTTATGGTGCTTCTTGTGGTGGCTTTATAGGGTACTTGATTGTGTATTTTTCGTCTGGATAGTTGGAAGTTTGATATTTGTCTTTGTCTTTTTTTTTTTTAGTTCAAGTTTTTACCTCTAAAGATCTGCATTTGTTAATTGATGTTGTCCTTTTCATTTTTTTTAGTGTCTACGTTCCATGCTACTGTGTCTTGTTTTTTTTTTTTTTGTTTGCTTTTATTATTATTATCTTGATGATTGAATTCAAGATGACAGTTTTATTAGAATTTGATAGTCTAGGGATTATATAGCTCAAGATGTTTAGTTTTTTCCATTAAAATTTGATAGTGTAGGAATTATATATCAAGATATAGTTGTTTCAGCTTTAAGGTCTATTTCTTTCTATTGTTAAGTTTCTTGATCTTTTATTTTCTCTTCTTATTGATGGAATTATAACTCAGGATGTTTAGTTTTCGTCATACTTCGATTGTTTAGGTTCGAAAGTCCTCCTTTGCCTGGTTCTTCTGTGAGGCAAAATTTTCCTAGGACATGTATTTCCTTTGATGTTTAGTTTTTCTCTCCTTGATTTAGGTTTTATTGTTTATTCTAATATGACTTTCATTTGTCTTGGCTCTGGTGCATTTTGTGTTTGGAACTTTGTACTGTAAAATTAGTAGCCGACTTATTGGCTTTACGTGCATTTAGTTCAATATTTCTATAAGTAGATTCACACCTTTAACTTTTTTTTAATTTACTTTTGAGCTAAAATATTAACTTATAACTTTCTTAAAAAGATGTAGTAATGAACCCAATGTGCATGTAGCAGTCTGCTGTCATTTTTGCAATATCTATCCAATTTGTATCCATACCATGATTCCCTCTTCCCTTCTTTTCAACTGTACCCGCCTAAGCTCTTTCCTATCCAACTCGTTTATCATCCCATGTCCTCCTTTCTTCTTTCCCTACCTTGTTAGTTGAAACCCACCTTCAGCTCGGTCTACTTAAGTGAAAATGCGAATTGAAAATCCTCTAATTAAACTTGGAGCAAGGAACATAGTAACATTTTATTGGGTGTAGAAGCAGTGGATGAGAGGATGCAAATTTGATCACAAGTATTTCTTGATATAGGTAACTAGAAGTCTGAAAAGATTGAAGAGCTTTGCAAGTTATGATTTCTTGTAAGAGGGAGTACTTGTAGGTGATTTTAATACAAGGAAAATTTTACCCTAAACAGAAAAGGAGACGTAAATTAGATCAGTAAGTATCCTTGAGTATAATTTACCTGTCAGAAATAGTGGGAAAAAAAGATTAAAAGAGCTTGTAGTTCTTATTGGTTGCATAGCATTGTTACTGCTTCTAAGACTAGATAACTGGTAGGTTTGCTAGGTGGCTTCATTATATCATGTGAGTAAAATGACCCAACTATTTTTGGAGTTGAATAATAAATCCTCCCACCCTCTGAAAGACATACACTGCTTTTATTGTTGTTGAAAAGAAAATCTGTAATGTGAACTAGAAACTCTTAATTAAGAACCGTCCAGTTTGCTTGTGGTAATTACATCAACATTTGATAATCTTAGTTTTCTCTTCCTATCAGACTTCAGTGTATCCTTAGCTCGTATGTAATTTAGAAGATCCATCGTAAACTTTATTCTTAATTGAACGATTTTTTTTAGTTCTCTCAAAAGTTTAGTAGAGCCTACAAATAGTTATTACATGTGTTTGAAGCTTCTGGATTTCTGAATGAATCTTGAATCTGTGTATAACTGGAAGGTGTCATATTGCAGCTTCATTGTGTCTTTCTCATTTCATATGAGTGATTCTGAAAATGACAGCAGAAACCTGCAAGATTTTCTTATGAAAATGAAGGCTAATATAAGGGAGCATCCATTGTGGATCCATTGCACTGATGCAGAAATAGATAGTGCGGTTGAGGTAATACATGTGTGATGGAACCACTTTCATATTTTCACCCTTTTTTTTATTAATGTTGATGTCATGATCTTATTTATGGGTTTTCTTTACCTTTATAAATCTACCATACTAAGACGGCTATCTTTTATTAATATGTTTCATTTGACACTTTTCTGTTTTGTTGTATGATTTGTGCTTCTTCCAGCTCCTACTCATCTCTTCTAGCTGCAGCTTGCAAATTGCTTTATCCTACAAAATTACAATAACCTCCGCACCCGGCCCCACCCAAAAATCCTCAAACATTCTCACTCACAAAGAAGAAGTGAAAAGAAAAAAGACACACACACATATCCAAAAAGAAAAAAGGATTAAAAAGTCATATAAAGTCCATATATGTACCGATATTCCCCTGCCTCATGCACTATCAAACCTTCTATATGCACCCAATGAAACAAATTTGTGCATGGACAAAATTTTCTTTCTTTTCTTTTGCAGACACCTCTGTGAAGTTGAAATTTAAATTTGCTTGATGTATATCTATTTTGTGAGGCATGTAAGCACGTTCACCACATATGAGCAAATTATTTCATGTGAAAACCTCAAGTCCCAAAGATTAGTCATGTGATATCAGTATTACCTTTTTATGTAATGTGCATATCATGGCATGAATTAGTGGCAAACAGCTCAAAACTTCTATTATTTGAAGAAATGCTACGATGCCCCAGCTTGACAGTCTTACACCTCATGCTTCATCACATCATTGATTAATCACCAAATAATTGTTGAGCGTATTTTAGGTTATGTCTGTCAATTTTTTTATGTGGCAGAATTTTCTTCTAAATGAGGATGCAATTGGTATATACTCATAATGGATTTTCTGTAAATGCACAGCATGACAACATTTTACTCTAATAATATGTTGTGTGTTTAATATAGCTTAGACAATATGGGTTAAGATGCTATGTCTCCAAAATTTTAGTTTGAAACATACTCAATCTTGATCAGTACTCATTCGTTGACATCCTAGGGTTCAATTTTGTTATGATATATCTAGTGTTGTTGCTTCCAATGTTGATGAAACCAGTTTAGCTCTGCACTTTTCTTGAATCGTCTTTATAAGCAATCACAAATTAACACTATGCTGGTTAGTAGCATCCGTTTGATGGATATGACTTGTATTAGTTAAGTTCAGGTTAGATTATTGAAAAAATATGTTATTGCAATTAATCCACCGATTGGAGATCGCAAAATATAATATTATTTGTGGCCAAGCAGCGACAACAACCCAGATAGAGGAATCCCCTTAATCTCCCAGGCACGAAGAACAGTCCCCCAAAACCAGCACAATAAAACAATCCAGAGAAAAACACACGAAAACAAATTTAACGAGGTTCGGCCTCAACGCCTACGTCCTCGGGGCAATCAGAGAGAGATTTAATTGCTTTGGAAGAAGATTACAATTGCTAGCAGCCTCTTTGAGTGCAAGAGAGTTCCAGCAGTTCCTTCACCAAGGATACAAAACTTAGAAACCAACAGCTCTTAAATACAACAGGTTTCCAAACCTGCAAATCGCAGCCCGTCCCGCTTGTCGGTCGACCGGGCGGTCGACCGACCTCTTCCACCGGTCGACCGGGTGCCCAACAGAGAGTTGGGTCACTTCAGTCGGTCGACCGACCGGTCGACCGAGCTCCAACTTGTGCACGTTGTGCACGTCGGTCGACCGGGCCGGTCGACCGACCTTCTGATACCTGCGGGCGGTCGACCGGTACGGTCGACCGCACAACCTGTTTGCTGCTGCTTCTTCCTCGTCCTTTTGTCGTCGACTTCCTTGGCGATCACTCGACGACCCTTCGACGATCCTCTTCGACTTCCTCAACAATAACCTCTCTCTCCAACAATTCTCCACTTCGGCGAAGATTTTTCAAATCTGAGCCGATCTCTAACGTACCCCAGTCTATCACCTGGTGAAATCGACACACGATCTCGGCGAAATCGACACGATCTCGGCTTGCGCGCACCGGACGAAATCGACACACAATCTCGGCGAAATCGACACATGATCTCGGCTTGGAATTTGTAGCTCAGCTATCCCTGAAAAACATCGCACATGCTTTCCTTGCACTTCACCTTAGGAGAATTTCAATACATGCCGATCACCAACATGGCTTCTACTCCGCAACTTCACGACCTCATGAAGACTTCCTCACGAGCCAACACTGACTCTCCAACTGACTAGCTCTATCTAGTCTACATGTCTTCCACTGACGGTCTACCAAGTCTGTGTAGAGCACACCAAAAAAAAAACATCAGCTTCAACTAGATGCACACCCCTCCTTATGCAAGCTCAATATCTTTTCACCGGAAGATCACCTGTTCATCGAGATCACAACATCTCACCACTACGTGAGATTCAACTGGCCACAGCGCTTCACCTCTACGTGAAACCTCTCCACCTCTACGTGAAGTTCCATCGGCCACAACTCTTCACCTCTACGTGAAGATCCAAACAGCTTCTCGAGAACCCAAATAGCTCCATAAGGGTTGCATCACCAAATGGCTGCGCCTTTACGGCTACCTATGTACCTTTGCCCAAAAGGATCAAGCCAACCGTAGTTCATTTAAATGAGCTTCATCAAGCTCAAGCAATGGTACCTGTATTTGCAGCAGCGAACCTGTCTGACTGAGTCATATGAACCTCTTCCCGACCATCATGGAGGACAACGGCCTTCAACTTCAGCTTGTCACGATCACAAGCTTAAGATTCATGCTTTTTTCCCCACAAGCGTGGTTTCACCTTTGTTCCAATAGCTGCAAACAGCTCGACATCCTCAACAATGTCTTCAACCTGTTCAGCATCAACCTTGGTATCATGATCTCCACCCGGTGTCACATCCGGTGAAGTCTCCTCAAATGTCGAACCAACTGGAGATGATGGAGTAGCATCAACCTCCACCCGCTGCGCTCCTTCCTTGGTCTTCGTCCTCTCCACCTGCTGAGAGACGATGGACTTCAACCCTGAAGTCTCTCCAAAAGTGGCATTCCTGCTCATCACGATCTTTTTGTCTTCGGGGTCCCACAACCTGTAGCTGTTTCCCTTGACACCCAAATAGACAAACCTCTTTGCTCGCGGATTCACCTTGCCATTCTTGGCACTGAAGTAGGCCGGACTTCCAAACTACCGCAGCAAACAATGATCTTGAGCAGCTTTCCCAGACCAAATTTCCACTAGAGTTTTACCTCCTATCGCAGTCGATCTGTTCATGAGATGGCTAGCATACTCAGTCGCCTCAGCCCAAAACGACCTGCCTAATTCTGCTTTAGACAACAACCTCCGAACCTCCTCCAGCAAGGGACGGACTACTTCTTTAGCCAACCCATCTGTACCTGTTGTGAAGTGAGTATCAATAACTGTGTTCTGGCCAAATCGTAGGAATTGGTTCATGTCCTTTCCAACATTACTAATCTTTAGCTCCTTTATCTTCCTACCTATCTGCCTCTCCATTCTTCCTCTCCACTTCACCAACACATCTAGGGCTTCCCTCCTTTGTCTCATGGGATATATCCAAAACTGCCTAGATGAACCATCAATAAACGAGACAAAGTACCCGTGACCTCCAAGCGATGCCGTCTTAGCAGGTCCCCAAACACTCATGTGAACACAATCAAGAAGACTTTCATTGCGGTGAGTACTGGTGCTGAATCTCACCTTCTTCTTGTTCAGAACGTTGTGTTCACCTTCCACCTCGCAGGTAGCAGCACCTTCCAGCGATTCCATCTTTGCAGGAGCTCGCAAAGACTTCTCTTCTTCCTGTCCGACCTTTCCCTGCCAGACCTCCGGGCCACCCTCATCTGAAGAACTTGAAGTCTCCACCTGATCTGTAATCATACTACCCTTCAAGTAGTAGAGATTGCCTCGGCAGACGCCCTTCATCACCACCATCGAGCCTCTGATCATCTTGAGAATACCATCTCGAACAGATATCACCATACCCGATGCTTCCAAAGTGCCAACTGAGATAAGATTCCTTTTGAGCTGAGGTACATACCTCACCTCCTTCAAATCTCGAACTATCCATCATCCATCTTGATACGGACTGTACCCATCCCTTCTATATTACACGGATGGTCATCCCCCATGACCGTGTAATATCCATCCAGCTTCTCAAAGCTAGAAAATCAGGCCCTATTCGGGCACACATGATAGGTGGCTCCGCTATCCAAGATCCACTCAGCACTATCTGAGTTACAAACAGTAGGAGTAGTAACCGAGAGAGAGAACACCGATGAGTCATCATCCGATCCATCCGCCCATGCGAGATTCGTCTCGGTCTTTGACTCTACCTTCTTACCTTTGGCCTTCGGGTACTCTGCTTTCCAGTGTCCTAGTTCCTTGCACAAGGCACACTGATTCCTCTTCAGATTTCTATAGCCTGATCTGGACTTTGATTTTCCTCTCACCTCCTTACGCTTCCTTGATGAACCCCTGCCTCTTACTTCCAGTGCCTCCGCCGATGAGCTTGACAGAGAAGGATGCCTCTCCGTTCTTCTCGTCTCATAACTTGTCAATGCAGACGACACCTCATGGTAGTCCAAAGTCTGCCTACCATTGATAAAGGTCATAGTGAATGTCTCATATTTCTCTGCCGGGAGTGAGTTCAGGAGAATGATCGCCTTGTCTTCCTCTTCTACCACGACATCCACGTTTATTAAATCTGTAAGAAGCTTCGTGTATCGGTCGATGTGCTCATTCACTGTGCTCTCCTTCTTCATCTGAAAACTGTACAGCTTACTCTTAAGCTGCAACCTGGACTCAACACTCTTCGTCAGGTATTTCTTCTCAAGGGTTTCCTACAGATGCTTCGCCGACGTCTCATGTTGTGCAAGGTATTTTTATGTCTTGCGACAAACATGAACGTATCAACCCACACGCCGACCTGTTCATCTTTGCCCACTCTTCATCAGTGGTCGTGTTCCTCTTCTTCTCCAGTAGGAGAGTATCCTCGAGATTCGATGCATTCAGTGCATCCATAACCTCACATCTTCACATCCCGAAGTTATTTGTACCGTTGAACTTGACAACATCAATCCTCGGGTGAGGATTCATGGTCTTAACCGAAGCTATTTCTTCTGCCATTGAGATTACTTGATCCTCTATCTATGCGGAAGAACAACCAACTGGAAATAGATCATTACTCAGATAAAAATTAGATTTTTTTACCTTTCCCTTGAAACCCTAGATCGAGTTTCTCTCCAGATCTACTCCACCACAGATTCCACGAGCCCTCCTTGCATCCTCCTGAGATCAACACACGATCTCACGAACACCAATACCTCTGATAGGAGATCGACACACGATCTCCACCGAATCAGATCTCGAGCCCTCTGAATCTTCAGAAATCCCAAGCCAAACCTGGAAGCTCTGATACCACTTGTTGTGCCCAAGCAGCGACAACAACCTAGATAGAGGAGTCTCCTTAATCTCCCAAGCATGAAGAACAGTCTCTCAAAACTAGCACAAATAAAACAATCCAGAGAATCCCACACGAAAAACAAATTAACGAGGTTCGGCCTCAACGCCTACGTCCTCGGGGCAATCAGAGAGAGATTTAATTGCTTTGGAAGAAGATTACAATTGCTAGCAGCCTCTTTGAGTGCAAGAGAGCTCCAACAGTTCCTTCACCAAGGATACAAAACCTGGAAACCAACAACAGCCCTTAAATACAACAGGTTTTCAAACCTGCAAATCGCAGCCCGCCCCGCTTGTCGGTTGACCGGGCGGTCGACCGACCTCTTCCACCGGTTGACCGGTCGGTCGACCGGATGCCCAACAGAGAGTTGGGTCACTTCAGTCAGTCGACCGACCGGTTGACCGAGCTCCAACTTGTGCACGTTGTGCACGTCGGTCGACCGGCCCGGTCGACCGACCTTCTGATACCTGCGGGCGGTCGACCGGTACGGTCGACCGCACAACCTGTTTGCTGCTGCTTCTTCCTCGTCCTTTTGTCGTCGACTTCCTCGGCGATCACTCGACGACCCTTCGACGATCCTCTTCGACTTCCTCAACAATAACCTCTCTCTCTCCAACATTACTTTGGTTTGGTGAAGACACCTCACATCAACAGATTGACATATTACTTGCGCTTGGTCTTGCATGTGTGTATGCCCCCAAAACCCCCACCCCGTCTCTCTCTCTCTCTCTCTCTCTCTCTCTCTCTCTCACACACACACACACACACACACACACACACACACACACACACACAAAATAGGGCCTCCTAAGAAAGACAAACTTATAGTACAACATGAACTGTAAAAGCCTTATAGGAGTAAGGAACACAAGTTAGTTTGAATAGAAACCTGTAAACTTGCAAGATTGAACTGTCAAACTATAGACTTCGCCAACCCACGAAAAGAGATAAGTGTAAGCAAGTGACCACGCTTTTGAGGTCTTACATAAGTGCTATAGAATGATGAACCAAAACTGGTACTTAAAATTTAGATGATCATGATCTGTACTAGTAGTTTGCAACAGAGTCATGTAAACTAGGTCACATCAATCGATTTTATTCAATTATTTAAATTATTTATATTAGTTGATGAAACTTTTTCTGGTAGCAAGAGCACTTAGAGAAGTAAACAAGTAAATTAACCTGCTATTGGTTAAATAGGAAAGATATAAAAGTAAGCAAAGTGACTGCAGTTTTGAGGTTGGAAAGTGCAGCATAGGTTCATAATGAATGAAAATTCTCACTTGAAAATTGGACGATCATGGTCGGTAGACTCGGTACACAGAATTTGCAACAAGAGTAAGTAATCGTGTAAGCTTGGTCACGTCAAGTGACAGTATTCAGCAACTCAATATTAGTTGATGAAGCTTTTTTATTTGCAAGAGCTGCAAATTAAGTCAATATTTGTGTTCTGTGCAAAAGCATGTACCTGTTGAATTATTAGTCATAGAAGACACTTTGTTGAGTATTTTGCAAGGAAGGAGGAGAAGAAAGGATGGACGGGTGGGTGGAACCGGGGTTTTATGCTCAAAGTTGTGGAGAGGTCTTCAAGAGGGATTGAAGTAAAAGTCAGATGCGATCAACGTGAAGGTGAGTCTAAAAGATTACGGTCAGATAGCTAGCATCTCTGGCATTAAAATCTCCAAATGAAATTGACCAAATCCTGGTGGAGATACTTTGTTGAATTATTAGTCATAGAAGACACTTTGTTGAGTATTTTGCAAGGAAGGAGGAGAAGAAAGGATGGACGGGTGGGTGGAACCGGGGTTTTATGCTCAAAGTTGTGGAGAGGTCTTCAAGAGGGATTGAAGTAAAAGTCAGATGCGATCAACGTGAAGGTGAGTCTAAAAGATTACGGTCAGATAGCTAGCATCTCTGGCATTAAAATCTCCAAATGAAATTGACCAAATCCTGGTGGAGATACATGGTCTATATCTGCTAAATCTGTTAATATGAAATGTTACAGGTATTAATGCGAGATTCGACATGATAAGGGTAATGCAGATAAGGCAAATCTTAAAAAATTCGGGATATGTGACTACATGATGATAATGAAATTATCTGTGTATATGAGTTGATGTGTTATCTTTAACATTAATTTGCAAGTGTGTAACAGTTAAAGGAACATAATAGCTTAGATATTAAATATTTTTTATGTTATATACATCACCTAATTACTTGAACAATCATAATTTTATAAACGTACCTGTAAATTGAATGAAATTGTGAAACCATCATTCATGCAAATCTTCATCTTCGTAGTCTCTTAGGCATTCTGAAACATTAAGATGTGTTATAAATTTTAGACATTTTGAAAGAAGACATATATCCATCAAGTTTCAAAAGTATCCAATTATCACATATGTATCTGGTATGGGTAGGCTCCTTAATCGAAGTATCTATGCAAAATAGATATGACCTGGTTCATAGTATCAATCTCTTGCAAATAGTTGCTGCTCACAATGTTGGAACTTTTTATTCAAGGCTTGTCGTAATTAGTTAATTGGGCATACAACCCATACTGATGGTTCTGTTTAACGCAAAGATGACCGTGAAACCTGAAGTTGTTCCTTCTTCTTTTTTTCTATTTCTTTTATACTTTTTGAGGACCTTATGTCTTCTGAATCGGAAATTGGATCATAAATAGATTGTTTGACTAATACGTATATACTTATCTTCAAGAAATTAGGCATGGAATTAAAACTTCCTCTATCTTCTTTGCATTATTTGAAGATTCAGAGTAAATATTATAATCCTTACAGCTTTCCAGTAAGTTCTATTACCGGAAAAAACCAATGATAGTGTTTTTTTATGTGGGTTAGGTCTTGCAGTTCTCTGATCCTTTCCGCCTTCAGGGCTCGTCTTTCCTCTTCGATGTCTGGTGCATTGATCTGTCGCTTGCTGCCTTCAGCTAGCCTCCTTGTTCTTCTAACCTCAGCCACCTTCAAAGCTTCCAAATGCACTTAGGGACCATGTGCCAAAAAATGACGGCCTTCAAAGCAGCACTGGTGTCTAGCTACACAGAGAAAATGAACACCCCCAACCCCCCCCCCCCCCCCCCCCCCCCCCCACGCCCCCACCCCCCGGAGCATCTTGTGGATCATCAGGATTCTATCATTGGAAATATGCATGTATGCCATTTAGGATCTTTAGAAACTGGTAAAACTCTTGCCCTGTGCTATCCACACCCAACATTGGCCATATTCTGTGTGCCTAAGTCACATTAAGGTATTTCTATCCATCGTTGTTCTCTTGCACAAGTCCAATTATGTTATTATCTGTCTATTCATCAAATTTTTGCTTTCTCGTTGTAGATACCTGATGAAATCTACTGACCTGATACCCATAACCAAATTGACTCCTATGAAAATGGGCCTGTTACTGACGAGGCAGGTTCAGATACCAAGTGAACCTGGAGTCCTGATGTCCTGGACATGAAATTTATAGCGTTATCTTTAACTGTATCTAAACTCTTCTGTTTTCATGTATAATAAAAGAGAAAATGTACCTCATCCGCCAGCTGAGAGAGCCGCCAGCTGAGAGAAGCTGGCGCTTCAATATGGTCGCAGCTGACTCTGACATGATCACAGTCCTAAAAAATCATATATTTTCAGTGTAATAAGGACTGCTACCAACCATGATAGTAGTCCTCAGAAAAAGACTGCAACTATGGTCGCAGTCCTCAGAAAAGACTGCTACCATGGTAGCAGTGCTCAGAAAAATACTGCGACTTGATCACAGTCCTCACAAAAAACTGCGACCATGGTAGCAGCGCCCAAAATTGTGGCTGAAATTCAGCCAGCTGAGGTACAGATCCCTCATAATAAAAATATACTAGAAATTTGAAGTATCTCTTATATTGGTTTTATAGTGTTGGGTCTAGAGAATTATGTCATGACAAAGTTGTTCAATCGCACATTTGCTTAATGTCCTGAGGATTTCAAAGCAGATTTGATGATTTCTGAGAAAATTTGCTTATTGCAGCACTTTATAGAGCCTGACCACTTGGATATGCCTAAAGGTCTTCAGATTGAGGAGTCTTTGCTGGTATGGTAGATGAGATGCCTTTTTCTTTAAACTGTATGTTTATGCTGCTATTTAGTAACGTATGAAAACTAGTATATTCACCATAGTTATTCTTTGTATATCTTGTCACATTCTTGTGGTAAAAGGCTTGCTGCATCAAGAGTTGTTTTTTCTACTCATTACATAAGTTATCAAAATTTTGCTGTTCAACTCTTCATAAATTTGCGACAAATTGCTAGTTGAATTGTACAACGTAGTGCTGCAGGATGTTCTTTTCACATGTTCTTTCTACAGTCTTTTTAAAGGAGGATGAACTCTATATATACTGTTTTATGTTAAAGAATGAGTTAGCTAGTATTGGAATGATTATGCTGCTGATGCTGATGGTGTCACAGCAGAAAAAGCTTTTTCCATCCTTTCTTATTTTTGTTCTCTTTCCTACATTTGAGACTTAATATTGTAGAAACAAACTCTAGGCTATTTCTCGGGTTCTATCAGGTACGTTTTCTTATTTTACTGTGACACACTATGTAAAGAACTGTTAGATTATGCAGTATTTAAACGTGATAAATTTGGAATCCCTCTAACATCTATTGCCCACAATGTGTATAGGACAGTTATATTATGAAGTAGTTTAACGAGATAAATTGGGAACCCCTCTTACATCTATCCCTTGCATCTACGATCAGATTGTAGATCAGATTTGTAGTTTTATGCAGTTAAAAATCTAGAAATTATTTCAATACTTTCTAATTACAAATTTTATATGTAGAATACATTATAATGGAAATTATTTTCATAGTGATAAGCTTCTTCTACAGGGACTCGTAGTAAGATCATACATTTGAATATGTGCAAGGATTATGTCTGAAGAGTTCAGTTCAAGTTTCAACTATTGACCACCTCATCAACAAATGCTAGGTTTGACTAAAATATGATGAAATCTGGTGTCATAATAAATGAACGATTACATTGGTTGTCATGGCAGGCATTACATAGTTGTACCGCCTCCTCTGGGTATATCTTTTCTCACGTTCATCCAATAGGGATGGATTTAGGTCATGAGGCCAAACTTTCAGTAGTTCCAATGTACGGTCATGTAAATGCAAATGGGACAACTCTAAAGCCTTGGGTTGGCTGGGCTGGGCTTGGTCTTGGCTTCAAACAACTGTCCGAAAGCAAGCACTTTTCTCATGTAAGGGTGCAAGCAGGGAAGGTAGGCCAGCTTTAAGGCGAGGTCCAGTCCATATCTGGCGTTGCGGTGGTTATCGCTTGGTACCAAATTGAATTGCTTGGTTTGCAATTAGTTTCAACATCATCAGTACATATAGTTCAATCCTAATGGGTTGAATATTTCAAAACCATGAATTAAACTAAATTATCTGCCTTTCATTTGACAAGACTGTTCATCTTGTGACCACTTTAAGACATAAAAAAGAAGCCTCCACAATGTCTGGTTATTTATTTGCAAACATTTCAAGCTGCACAGTATGTTATAGACCGTGCTTTCTCCATTTAGATGGCCGAAATGTTAGACTTTCGCTTAGCATGTTGAAGGTATTCTTAGATAATTGTTTATAATGTCTATATACAATTAATTATTTGATAGTTGCAGTGTGAGTAATAATACTATTTATAATGATTGACCAAATATATTCTCTCCCCTAACTTATAGTATATTACTAAATCAGAAAATGTAGATTTGGAAAAAAAAAAGTATTGATGCGAACATCAAGCCACGTGTATGACACATGTTTCACCGTCGAGAAGACGTCTCGTTCCAGTTTCCCAATAATAATAGAAGTCTATGTATATTAGTTTCTTTATTTTGGAGTTGTAGGAGTTTGAGTTGTATTCAAATTTTATAAAAACCTATATAAGGCCTTGTATCAAAAAATTTATGCAATGAATTATTATTATGAAAGTTTTTCTCTAAATTTGTGTGAGTTGTGATTTCTCTCAATATCTTTTTGTGTGTGAAGACCTAGAGAAATCCTAAATTACTGGTGTGACGCCCTAACTAGCCTATCCCCTCCATACCTCTCTCCTCTTTTCCTATTCAAAATTCTATTTTTACAATCTAGAAAAAGAAAATAAAAAAGAAAACCTTTTCCTTTCTCCTCTCTTTCTTTTTCTGTCCCTTCCCCTTCCCCATGTGACAAAAGAAAATTAAAAAAATGCTAGACCCCCGATTGTTACAGTGTACCTGCGTGCTATAGTAACCCAACCCGCGTGCTACAGTAACAGTTCCAATACTAAACAGACCTCTTAGTGCACTGTCTTTGTTTTCGGGTCGTGACTCTCACATCTCAACTCTGATTCAGATGATTTTCGAGCTGTTGCGTTTGTGACGATGAGATCTACACATCTATAGTCATCATATGACATTGAGGTCGACATGATCTTCGGAGGTACATTTATAACCCATATCGGTTATTTCGAGTTTGATAATTAATCTATAATATTTTATCGATTTAACTGTTATCTACAAACGTGAGATTACGCGCATCTGCTTGCTTATAATTCAGGATTTAGTATTGATCGTAGATTCTTTTGTCACATAATATATTATCTTTAATTGATTCACGATTGAATTGTATTAACTCGCGTATGTTATTTTGTTTACATCTATCTCTGTATTATTAGTTTTAATCATTTCCTACCACGATCGTTTCATGTTGGTGAAGCATTGATTGAGTATTTTATTGCTGATTTTTATACACGCATACAAGTTTCACATCAGCTTGGTATCAGAGCACGATTAGGTAGGATTTGCATAATTAGTTCAAGTTGCTTTATCGTATTTAGTTTAAATTTTTATCAAAAAAATAAAATAAAAATTAGGAGTTATTGAAAGGTAAGTCTTTCCCCTGAAATTACGTACGATTGGTTTATAACCAAGAAAGGGTACTTAGCGTGGTTATATAATTAAGGAACGCCAAGTGTGAAAAACTTCCCACTAGAGTCACGCCGACCTGGCTAATTGGATTGGTAAAATTAGGGTTTGACTGACCTGACAATTTTAGAAAACAGATTTTGAAAACCAAATAAAAAAATTTGAAATTCCAAAACCCATGAAAAAAATAGTTAGCTTTTGCATTCGTTTTAGGATTCATACATCACATATCATAACCTATATCTTCTAGGAGAGTCTAGTAAAGTTTCTCCATTATGAATGTCTCAATTTTCGATGGTTATCAAGATTATTTTGGTCATTTAGATTCTCACATTTTTCTGAATTGGTTACAATGCATGGACATGTACATCAGTCGGTACCCACTTTCTGAAGCTAAGAAAGTCGGGTTCACTACCACAAAACTGACCGGTCAAGCTAGTCAGTGTTGGACCAATTTAGTGAAACTGTGTGTACAATGTGGTCAAGAACTAATTGGTATATGGCGTACAATGAAAGATGAACTGAAAGATAAGTATATGCCACCATATTTTTATAAGTTTAGATTTTCCCCCATCTGTTCAACCTTATAAGTCTAATACACTTTTATTACCACCGGTCAATTCATTCCCTCGAATCAAACCATGGAGTTCCAAGCAATACTTGATGATATCATTAAAATTGATAACTTACTCCAAATCATAAATTCTTTCAATCAAAACTCGAAAAGTAGTGTTCCTTATGCGATCCCCACATTAGAGAAGTCAAAGAAAAGTCTGATAACAATAAAAGTAAGAATACTGAAAAAGATTTTTTTTCAAAATTAGTTCCACAACTAAGTGCTACAAATGTCAAGGTTATGGGTCTGTTGCTGCCAACTGTCCAAGTCAATTTAAGATTGTTATTAATGACGGAGTTTTCTTTGAAGCACTCAAGCCTGCTAGTACTATTTCTCTGAAAGTTACTCCTATGATTAAGGAGTTTATTGTCACCCGTCTTTTTCCTTCCCCGGCTCTACTGCCAACACCACCTTCTCCGTCTTCTCCACTGTTGATGATCCTATTCTCGAGAACCTCTTCTTTTCACTACTACCAGATATTTTACCTTATATAGCATGTCAAGTTGATAGATTCTTAGATAAAATTATCACATTTAAGATGGTGAGATTTGAAAATATTTGATTTGTTGGACAAGGAAAGTACTAATAGATGATACATGGTTAGACCGAAGTGAACTGTCAAAAATTGATCATAAAATTTTGAAGCAGTATTAAAGCACTTCCACTTCTAACTCGACGAAATCGAGTTCTCTTTAACATGGGGAGAATTATGCGAAAATAAAGCCACGTGTATGACACGTGTTTCACCTGTAAAGAAGACTTCTCGTTCCAGTTTCTTAGTAGTAGTAGAACTCTATGTATTTTAGTTTTTTATTTTTGAATTTTTTTTATTTTGGAGTTATATTTTTATTAGGAGTTTAGTTTATTTATTTTGGAATTATAATTCTATTTTGATTAGGAGTTTGAATTGTATTCAAATTTTATAAAAGGCTATCTAAGGCCTTGTATCATACAATTTTATGCAATGAATTATTATTATGAAAGTTTTTCCTCAGATTTGTGTGAGTTGTGATCTCACCCAAATCTCTCTCTTTATGTGTGAAGCCTAGAGAAATACTAGATTAGTGGTGTGAAGTCCTAACTAGCCTAACTCCTTCCCTACCTCTTTCCTCTTTCCCTATTCAAAATTCTCTTATAGAAAAAACCTTAGAAAAAATAAAAAATAAAGAATCAAGTGATGCTTAAGTTTCCTTGTTTATGCATCAAATAAACACAAATGGATGGCCAAAAATATCATGTTGGTTGGATCTATGATTTGAGGCATGGTTACAAATATTTGCCAATTCCAATATATCATTGGCAATATCGTATTGGATTGTGGTACCCTATACAATATTAACCCTATAAAAATATGCCGATATCGGGGTTAATAGTGCTGATATGGCTGATATTGCCAATATTGGTGGCTGAGATTTTTAAACATGATTTGAGTCATACAAATTGTTGATTTAAATGTTCAATCATGATTAAGACACTTTAGAACCCTTCCACACCAATTTTTGTAAGGTTTCAAACATTGTAGACTGCAGATCTAAACAACTTGTTGGTCATCCCCCACTGTTGGCACTGCTCGATGCAAGGACAAAAAAAATTAAATTTGCTTGATTTTTGATATTTTAGATACTTTTAAATGATATAGGTCAACTTGAACAGAGTAGATCTTCAATTTGATTTTCCTATTGTTGAATTTGAACGAAAGGATTTGCTTCGACCTCTTTCTGATGGTGCCAAAGACTGTATCAGTACATATCATTATTCAACGGTTTCTATTCTCTTTACTCCCAATTTAATTAGCCGTAAGTTGATTCACTGTAACGAAGGAAATGGGAGCTAAACTGGCTCCTAAATTTTTGCTTGTAGTTTATGTACGGTTCCCAAAAATATTCCAAACCATCTATTCATACATCCTATCGTTGATATAACAACTACTCAACATCTAAAACATGCATCAGTAATCTGGTGGCCCCTCTAATATTAGATGAGATCTAAAAACATTGGTTATAAAGTCTAAATTAAGGTTTGTCTCATGATTGAGAACTATTTAAATGCACATAATGCTTAAATTTATTGTTGAGGTTGTATTAGATGTTCATGGAAGGGGATACACAGCCATTTGACGTAATATTAAAATTTATACATTTTCATACATGTTCCTCTCATCTGGAACTTCAGAAGCCTTTAGATTGTTTCTAGTTCACTTCTAGTTGTTGAATATATTATACAAAAAAAGGAGAAAATGCTTGTAATCACCCATTATTGGTGCTGCTTTACATCCTGGGCAAGTTGATGTTTCCCTCTGGCATTATACTGTTACTTTCCAAACCAAGCAACTGCTGTCCAGGTTAGGGCCGTCAGGCTCTTCTGTGCTGCCCGCTAAACATAGTTATTCTTGCATGGAAAATTTGACTGCATTCTATGCTATTGTGTCATGCATGGTGCATGATAATTAATGAAGTACTTGCAGGTGATGGTTCTTTTTACTAATTTTAGGAGTTGTAGATTTGATGCTATTGGTCTAAATTTAAATTTTTCCCTATAGACTTGATGGAGTTCTCTCTTTGGACGTCAAAAACTATAACACTAAATTACTGATGCAGGCCAATCCTCCACTGTCGCATTCGAACATCCAATTTATTCAGCTCTTTAGGTGGCATCCGAAGCTTGTATCAGAAATGGAGTATTACCTTACCAATCTTATATAAGCAAAATCGTTTATAGAAAAATATGGATGCTTGTTCATTATTTATGGATGTTAGTGAGTTCCAGAAAAATATGCAAGCTGCAAGATCAGCAATCAAAGGGACTGCTTTGGATCATAAAACTAGCGTGCTTGGATCATCTGAAGGCCAGGTCCACTATGAGAAGGTGAGGCAAGGAGATTCCTTTTGACGGTAAGTTTGCCTTTAAATATTTTAGAATAATCATACATTGTCATTTTAGTATAAAATGTTGCCATTGCCTTTCGTTCCTAGAAAAGTTTTGTTCAAGGTTCAAACATAATTGATATCAGAAATCAATCTTATATCATGCCTGCTTGTAAACCATGGCGCACTAGATCTCTTCTGGATATCCATAATATATCTGTTGGCCTTTCCCCAAGTAGTAATATTAGTAGTAGTTGCTGAATAAATAAATACGGATGACTTTCACCCTCCCTTACAAGGAAACATCGTTCTTTAAAACATAATAAACACATCTCAATTTGCATTGCACTTATCAGTACACATTTTTCATCTCAAATTTCATGTTAAATTAACAGTGCGGTATCTAATATTTTAGCCCCTTCACAGGAGGAAAAATATACCTAATAGTTGTAACTACACGTTTCATGAATTGTATCAAATATCAAACGTATTGATTGTTGTATCCATGCCCAAGCTTGATCTTATGTTATTCAGTGTGTTCCATGTATTGTCAGTCTTGTGCCCCTTCAGGGTATTGTGTCTGTTTTCACATCCCTTTTTGTAGTGGATGGAAAATGCTATAAGTTTTTGTTTATTTGATTATTACCAATTTATTCATGTGAATTTGGAGACAACAATTATCCCTTCGTGGATAGCTGAAGATTTGACAGGAGCTGATGTGCAACAATTGCTTGGCTTGTAGAAGCAAGCAGTGACCAAGTACTCCATGCTATCTAAAGCTCTTGGTCAACTTAATATAACTGAAGATCAGTTACTGTATCCTTTCAAGAGGAAATCCTCGACTGCTACTCTCAGCTCTGCAGAAAGCCCCCAATAGATTGCATACAGGGATCGAGTGAGATTGTTTTACCGTGTATATTTGGCCTACAGTGAATTCTATTGTAGCTTACAATTAACTTTTTGAATAGAAATAATTTTATCAGACAGATGCCTTGGACAACCAAACTGAAGTGCTTCTGGCTAGTGAGGAACAAATCAACAGGTCAGTGGCCAATTTAGTTCCATGTTATAAATATTCAAGTACCAAACTGAAAAAGATCCATCAAGATCTAACATGCATAACTGATTAACTTTGCATATTCGCTGCAGATGAAAAAGATGCATTCTTGTAGGCAAAACAAGGAAAATATTTGCATGGAAAAATGTTCAAAGCTGGCCATGCAACAATGCAAGCAGGCCAGGGCTGACTCATTTTCCTACTACCTACTACCCTTTATGTACACACGCATAAAGACTTTATGCTCTCACAAAAAAAAAAAAGGCCAGCCTCACCCAACGGTGGTCATCCGACCACATCTCCTTGCATCAGTGATGGAAGATGGAGCAACTTCATCCTTGCACCTCCCCCCATTTGAGGCGTTGCTGTCTTTAAACCTACCACTGCCATTCCCCTTGCCTCCCCCTCGGCCCTTGGTCTTGTCAGAGCTTGAACACTTTCTACAAACAAACTTTACGGGTACTCTATCTGAATCACTGATTCCAGCACACCTAGTGTGCTGCCACACCCCACACGAATCACACGCCAACATCCTCTCGCCATCATCATCCTTTGCACCACACGCACAGTCCACTATCCAGTTTTCCGGCCCCCGCTCCATCCTGAACTGCCCAAGCCCGTCCTCATCCCCCAAGCACCTACCCCTTACCTTTACACTCCCGTTTGCACCGAGCAGAAGCCTGACATTCGTGGTGTCATCAACATCTCCACAGTCGACTAGCTGTCCAGCTTGGAACTTTCGAAAGATTAGGCAAGTCTCCTGGAAAGCTTTGGTTGCCTGAAGCTTAAGGTCAGCAACAGTAGCAGTTACTGGAAGGATTAGGAGCTCTGGTGGTGGGGCTGTGTAGTCTTTTGGTTGGTTCACAAGCTCAACATGGCACCATATGGACAGTGAGGATGCATTCGGACACATTGTCTTCGAGACCTGATCATCATAGTTCTTGACAAATTGCTTGCAGTCAAGGAGCTTTGCTGCCGAGATGCATGCAGACTCATGCATACCCTTAGGCTTGTATGGATGCATGGTGGCTGGGTTCAAGAGGGCATCATACAGGAATTTTAGGTCACGCAACAGCTGCTCTACTGGAGGTCTGATAGGACAAGTGGTTGGCAGCAATTGGTTTGGACAAGCTTCAAGCCTGCAAATAATAAAGAACAGAGACATTCACTGGCTTATTATGGTCACTGACAGTTGAAATATATGTAGATAGTGAACTAAGGGTGCCAAAAGTTTACCTGTATTCAATGGCACTGTTCTCAGGATTGCATCGAGCGGTGACAAGCATACCCTCACTAGTCACTTTACCACCTAGGCCCTTTAGGCAGTAATCAAGCAACTCCAGTGATGCAACCGATTGGCATGTTGCTCCTCTGAGAGCATGCCAAGTCACCCACCGGCTCCCTCCTACAGCTCGAAGAACTTTCACCATTGCCGCCTCTGCCTTTTCAACATCATGTTTGTCCCATGCACACAGTATCCCCGAGCTGGTATCCGTTCTAAGCTTCTTCCTCGAGTTCGTTTTGGATAGAGACTGCCTGTGAGACTCGTGAAGCAGGTGGGTAATGTAACAGAAAAGGTCCCTCACTGTCTCTAGTTTCTGGTCAGCCAGTGACCAGTACAACGCTATTGTGTTATGCAGGGATGTCCGTTGTGACCGGGAGTGGGAGAAGAAAAATGACAAGGGCATGTTGGACAGTGCGTCAACGGCCTTTTGGTAGGCTTCTGCAGTGAGAGCATAGCTCCCAGCACCAAATTCGTAGCCCCAATCCCCATACCATGGATGGCCTGTAGTTACCGCATGGAGGAGACGATACTCCATCCCGTATTTCTTCGATATGTCCATAACTGTTACCTTCCTGCAATTATATATAAGGTATATTCTAGGTTAGATGTAATGCTAGTACAGAGATCAAAGTGATTGAAAGTAGTATTTATTTGTACAGAGATACAACAGGCCCATGTAGTGACAAACAGATTTTAAAAAAAAAAAATCAAAGAAGAAAATATTAAATCAGTCTTCAAGTGGTTGTAGACAATGGGTTATCAATACCATGCATCAAGTAATCCAAACTAAACGTCTCTAGTATCGAGCTGAGATAACATGTATAAGACCAATTGATTACACCATATGATTACAATAGTTGTAACTCAAAAATATAGGGACCTTACTAAGGACCCCTTTCACCACTCTATTTAAGAAGGGGATTTTTTAGGATGTAAATGTCATGATTAAATGTAATGAATTAATAAACAACATAGATTCCACTCTACTTTCAGAAGACTGTTCCTGATCTCCTCTTAGTTAAAACACATTGTGTTTTCTTGGTACCTAAAATCTCTTGCTCCCTACAATTTAAGATACCATGAGATCATCAGATCTTGCATGTATTTATAATTATTTTACAAGATTCAGTTATGTTTATTGCATTGACAAGAAGATGAATGGATATTTTTCCTGAATTGCAACCAAAAAGTACAGTTGATGTATCAGTATGATTTTTCTCTATGACCAGACTGATCTGCTCATTAAATCTTTGTGAAATCTTCTGGAGGCAGAACATGAATAGATAAGACATGTTATCATCCAAGTCCATCAAAAAAAATCCAACATAGAGACACCGACATAACTCTCGTTAAGTTGTCTGACTGCTAGGATTGGACACATTATTTATCCTTGGGTTGAGAATATGAAAGTAACACTTCCTGAAAACTGTAAATTCAATGTAACATTAGCAGCAAAACAACTTTCTTCTAGCATTCATTACAGTATATTTTTATGCACATGCATTTGCATCTGAAAACATGTATGTAAATGTGCATGCATCACTAATTGAATTTCATTTATGCGAGGAAAGATATACAGAAATATGATGATGGAATCCAATATTTGTTAAATATTTAGTAATTTCTCTCAATTCAATAGTTGATGGCATGCCCTCACTAAATTTCCTCTAAAAAATTTTTTCATTCCCAGTTTTCATTAGGTCTCCACATCCAACACACACCCCACCCTCTCATAACATATAAATAAGAAAGAAGATGGCACAAAAAATATAATATTTGAAGCATATAGAAGTGCACCATGGGATGTAAAAACATAAAAGAACCAGATTAATTTAATGCATTCAAAAAATCATAAAGGGAATAAAATTCAAGAAAATTAAATGACAGGATACAGTTCATACCTGACACGCAACATTTTACACAGGCGATCCCAGAAACCCATAATATCACATCCTGTTAGAGACTTTGAACCACCTTCTCGGCCATTAACTCTAAGAAGGTGGCCATAACCATTAGCATGCACTACACCATGCAACAAATGTGTAGAGTCTTCTAACTGACGATATGCCCAGTCTTCAAAATCTTCAGCTGTCATCTCATACTTGCATGAGACACACCTGGAAAATAGAACAAGCACACAAGACACATTATATAACAAAATGTTGCATTCTACATATCCCACAAACAAGCAGCAGCCCTACTTGAATATACAACACAGGTTTTGGTTGCACAAGGAGATAAAATTATAAAAGCTACATCGCTTTAGCAAACTCTACAAGAAATATTAAAAAGATAGCCAACTTAGGAAGTTACCGAACAAATATGCTCTGAAACCGACCTACAAAAGTCCATAAACAAGTAAGCACACATGCTACAAAACTTCCAGGCAATTCACAGAACAATATACCTTTTAATGTCATCTTATACTCGTTTATCATTATTTTCCAAAGTTTTTACTGTATGGCTAACATGCCTAGCCACTAACAATGCTCTTGGAATATCTCTCTCGTCTTCCAGCTTTCACAAGTATATGCCCATCTGAAAAACCATAAACACACTACTTGAAGCATGATAGTGTAGAGAACTGAACTGTTGAATTCTGTTTGGTTTCTTAGACACTTTAATTAGAAATAAAATATAGATCGGTTGTCCATAAAAGATGGAAATGATGCCCCCATCAAAATAGTCTCTCTTTAGCTCCAAATGTAACTTGAAAAAAACGTGCTACAAAACTGCCTTGTTAAGCTGCAATTAGAACCAAGGAAGCAAAAAATTAAGACCTTCATAAAATGTCTTAAGAAATCAAATTAAAATAGAACCCAAAACATGCACATGTACCATACGGCTATGAGGGGAGTCAAGACTACACACCTTTCCAGTTAACTCCACATAATCATGAACCAAAGAGGAGTCTTCTAATAGTTCTGCACGATCAAGGTTCACTCCAGAAAAAAAAAATTTGAATCTATAAAGAGAACCAATTTAAAGATGACCATGATTCCCATGAAAGACGACAAGTTACAAACACCCTAACAGAGTTCATACTTGAGAAAACAACCTGCCATAAGAAGTTTTCACTAAAAGTAAGATATACCCATGAAGATACAAGGCAACAGCATCTTAAACAAGATGCATATACTCTGTATCTCATGGACACAAAATTAAAAGAGGGGGATAATAAATTCAATAACATCAAGCCACTACAAATTCCAAGGAAATAATAAGTTAGCACTCCCAATAACTGCTCAATCTCTTCAATATTCAAGCTATGAGAACTGAGGTACCAATATTGTTATCTCAAACTCACGATGCTAAGGGCTACAGTTGAGAACAATTTAACTAAAGCCAACTAACTAAAAGATTTTCTTGATGTCTATAACAATCCTTCCAAGGATACATGTCCTATCATATACAAAACAACTAAGATTTTTTCTTAATGTCAATCCTGCCATGGATACATATTCTTCCAAATATACCTAATCCCCCCACACCAGCAAAACCCCACCCAAGATATGTGTGTGCGCACACGCGCGCGCACACACACAAAGCCTAAATTGAAGAATACACAAAACTAGGTGACTCACAATAACTATGACAAGGATAAAGAAAAAGTAATCTTCAATTTACAAAATAGCTATGAAGATTGACAGATAAGATGAACTGGCTACACGAGGAAATAAAAACCAAAAAAGCTAGCAATTTGAAGGCTGATAGAAGAGATTGAGAACACTAAAGAGTCACTGGCCTAAAGAACTAATTCTTCTTCTACACATGGCAGTGAACCCCATGCACCTTTTCCTTAAGGAATACAAATTCCCTTTACTGCATCACTTGGTTTTTTCTTTGACAGGTGCAACGGAAGGAACATTAGCATTTTGAAACACCGGGAGAAGAAAATATAAGCCAACCATCAGAAAACACCACGCTACTTCTTACTTCTGCCTCCTTTTTTCATTCCTCTCTTTCTTTTCATTGTTTCTCCCTCCCTTCCCTTCCTCCCTCTCTTCACTCCTCTTTTTCCTGCTCTTTTCTCTTTCTTTGAATATCATGTTTGCACCTGGGGTAACATCCAGCTTTGATGCAATTGTTACAATACATACCAAACTCCTCTTTTTCCTGCTCTTTTCTCTCTCTTCAAATATCATTTTTGCACATGGGGGAACATCCAATTTTGATGCAATCTTATAAATACATACCACATGTACAATCCATCTGTTCAATAACATATCTTGGTTTCTTCATAGCACATCATGGCATTTAATTCTTTATGGAGCAAACTTGTAGTATAAGAAGCTGACCATCCAAGTAGCAAACCAATTATCCTCGGTGACTAGTTGCTGCTTAATTGAGAGATCCAAACTGGCTCTTAAAACAGAAATAATACTGCATGTGAAAGTTAACTGAGTTATGTTGAACACGGCTACAAGAAGAAGCACAACAAAAAAAATATTAAATCATACATGATAAATTGTGGACCGCATATGCACTCGTACCAGAATTCACATTTCATACAATTAGTCCTAATATCTATTGATTGCCACCATTATAAAAACTGAGCCAGCAACAAATTTATAATGGCTTGTGTATCCTGGAATTTTAATGATTCAGTCAACTAATATACAACGAGGTTAGTTTCTAATTTCTAAGTTTCTAAGTGCATTGCAGAAGGCTCCCCTGAGGAACTCAAACAAACATGCCAAAAGAGCAAATCTATCCAAAAATGGCACTTCTCACCGTGAATCCAACATATGCAGCACGGACCCACAGCGTGTACACATCTGATGATATCCTGAAAAAAGGCTACTATTGTTCCTTATAATAAAGTGATACCGTTTCCTGCAAACTGGATGACCACTCCAACCTGCAAAACCAAATAAACATCATATGAGTAATCAAATAGAGAAATTATGTTGACCAGACTCCCAGACCAAAAAGAGGCCAATTACCATAGATTCAAGAATTTTCATCGAACGGATTCCAGAGCAATTGAACATTATACATCCGCTGCCATTTCTTTCTTAAAAATTGTATTAGAATGAATGTGTGTACGCTTTAATAATTTTGCTTAAACTATCCCATAATTACCTACTTTTTTACAACACTACTCACGCTTGCACTAGCATTCCATGCCAAAACAATACAGAAATCAACAGCATCAATCAATGAACTATCAAAAATTGCACCACTTTCTTAGGCATAAAATTCGTGTCATGAACATCATCAACAAAAACAAGAAAAATCAATATATATTGCACAAACATCACTACACGAATTCAATATCATAATTTATCTAATTTAGAACAGTTACTACTAGGAATATGGAACACAAATAATCAAACGAAAAACATTTGCATGCATATGCACTTCAAAAAAAATACAGCACATATCAATTATAAATTATAATTAGCCAATAAAAAGAATTTACTTCCTCCATATAGACTTCTAAAAAAAGTTTGTTGAGGAGCATGCGCCAGTCACGTGACTTATCATATCCAATTGACCGGTTATTGCAGGTTTCGAGTGAAGGTTAGGTCCCTTTCAACCATAATTATAATAATTGAATATAAATCAGGTGATCGAATTTCTATACATTAGCAAAACGGACAAAATTTTATTATCCAAAAATGAAACCGTTTCAACTAAATCCAAATGTCAGAGTATACCCAACCGCCAGCTGTCAGGCACTAGCCGGTAACCCCACAAAGATCCGGTCAACAAATAATAATTTCCTTCACTTAACATTTTCCGAAAGAAACCGAAACGGTACCAGATCGTGGTGAAAAAATCGGCAAAAGATCGCCGACTCACCTACAACTCGGCACTGATCGCAATATACCGACCTCGACCGCATCACCTCCTCTTCCACCACGTCCATCTCCACGATCCCCTCCAAGCCGAGCTCGTCGTCGTCCCCTTGCCGATCCTGAACGCCACCCGCCACATCGTCATGGCCGACGGCGAGAATATCAGCGCCGGAGGCGGCGGCGGGAGCCTCGCGTGCTTCGTGAGGAATGATCTGACGTTAGATCTGAACGGTCCCTCCCAGATCCCGTCACCGCCCGCCGACAGTGACGGGAACGTGAGGAGATCGTACAGATCTGCGGTGACCCGCCTCTTAGCTCGCTTCAGCGACCGGCCGTTGACAACCATGGCGCTGGATCCCGTTACCACCGGCGGCAGATCTATCGTTTCAAGGGCGAGATCGGATGGACTATAAATTAGGCTCTGGGTTTTTTTTTTTTTTTTTTTTTTTTTGGGAAAAGATGGTCGATAGGAGAAGGGAAAACTAGGGTTAGATGAAAACTAAGGTTAGAGTTAGCGAAAAATGAGCGGGAGAACTGGGAAATAGGAAAGGAACCGCGCTCTAATATGGGGATTTTTCTTTTTTTAATTAATTTGGGGACAAATAAAAGCAGGGAGTTGACAGAGAGAAGAGGTTGCTATTTCCGGCCTCGTGATCTCCTCATAGAAATGTGTCGGGTAGCTGAATTACTAAAGTGCCCTCTAAGCAATGAAGATCAAAGCACTCAGAATGGGTATGGCGTTGAATGAGGGGGACAAAAGAGGAAGGCGATTCTGCAGAAAAATCCTACTTCGGTCTTGTATTTGTATTTTTTGCGCCATGACTCACGGTAACGAAATGCCTTCATGACCAAGAATTCACTAGATTTCTTTTTTAAATTTGGAATATATATTTAATATGGCTGGCATTTGCAAAACAACGAAAACAAAGAGTGGATATGCAAAATTCCCTGTTAAAAAAAAAAAGGAAGAATCCGTTAGTTACATTGGGTTTGATTTTCGGTTCTGGTGCTTTCCATTTATTTAAAAAAAATAAAAACGGTACGGCTTCCATTTGGACGTTTGTGGCTATGAGGTGAAATTACGAGATTGCTCTCTCCTTCACTTTTGAACTAGTTGGCTTTTTTATTAATAATAACCGGCGAAAAGATCGGAGAACGAGGACCTGCTCCCGGATATTTCTAATCAAAACGAAAAATTCAATGAAAATTAGAGAGAAAAACCTAAGGAGGAGCAGAAGGAAAAGAGTGGTAATTATGGCGGTTTCTCTTTCGAGCCACCGGCGAAACTAGAGTTTTGGAGAACCCCTGAAAGATCAAGCTCGGGGGTTTTGATCTTCTTTGCTGAGAGACTCGGAGATGGTGAGAGTAATTACAGATTATAATATTTATTCTTATGATGGATTATTTTTTGTTACTTGCCCTGTGATTTTTCCCGAAACGATTTCCCACGTAAATTTTAGCCTCTTTTTGCGTTTGTTTTTGTTGGTTATATTCTTTATATTTCTCTATATTGTGTTGCAAATTTCGTTGATTATTCGTCGAAATCCATGAACGATTTACGGTGCCAAATCCTTTCGAAGTAGTATTAGAGCCAGGTTGACTCACAACATGAAGAATACCTCAAACAATAGAATGATTTCTCCCAGTGAAAAAAATGGGACAATTTAGAAGCCCCGCGTGAAGGAGCTACAATATTGCAAGAACTTACATGGACCTCTAGATGAGAGCAAGCCAAACCCGGAGAAACTTCTCAAAAGGATTATAAAAAGTTAGATCCCAAGATAATTGATATCAAATACATCGACATTAATTGTCGGATACATCATACAGTGGATGAAAAATTTGTGTTTCATCACGTGTCTCCAAATAAGTAAGCATATTCTCCATGGAAGACCCTTGAGAGTCTCTACGAGCGAAAACTACTACAAACAAGCCATTTCTAATTCAAAAGTTGGTGAATTTAAAGTACAAAGAGTTCCATCACTGAACATCTTAACAAAGTCAAGAATACTGTGAACTAGTTGGCATTTATGAAAGTCTCCTTACATGATGAGTTGTAGGCATTGTTATTGTTGAGTTCACTTCCTATAGTAGAGAAGCACTCGTGGTGTCATTGAGCAATTCACCCCCTGATGAGAAAATCTCTATGGGTATGATGATTAGCAGTCATCTCAATAAGGACATCAGGTGGAAGAATTCAGGGACACACAGACAGAGGCATTGGTTACTGAAAATCTGGAGAGACAAGAACAAAGGGAAGGGTCAGAGACATAGATACAGGAGTCGGTCACGATCAAAGAAGATGTGGAATGCTTTAATTGCGGGAAGAAGGTCATTTTGCAAGTAGGTAAGGTACTAAAGAAAAAGAAGCCTATAAAAGGAGGAAGGAGAAAAAAATCGGATTATGAGAAGACAACGACACATATGGAGGATTTGATTGTTTTCTCTTTAGAAGATCACATGTATATGTATATAATGCATAAGGACACATATTGGCTCATTGATTGATAAGCATCTTATCACAACACTCCAAGGAAAGATATATTTGTGACATACCACATTGGAGATTTTGAATATGAGAAACAAAGATGTACCATAGATAGCAGATATTGGAGACATACATTTTGACACTGATGCAGATCGGCCATTAGGGTTCAAAGATGTTAGACACATCTTGAATCTTCCCTTGAATCTAGTTCTAATGTCGAAGCTAGATGATGTAGGTTGCAATGTGAATCCCACGATAGATAGTTGAAGCTGACCAGAGGTCCATTGATTGTGGTTGGAGGGGGTAAATGTTGTGGTCTCTACAAGTTGCAGGTATAAACAACAGGACATGAGATGAATGTGATTTTGACAGAGGCGAGTTGGGCACATCAATCAGAAAGGTTTAAAAGTATTTTTTAAGGGGAAGTATCTCCTAAACTTGTAGAACACGGAACTTGATTTATGCACAGATTATTAGTAGAAAAGCATCATAAAGTCTCATTTGCAAAGAAGATCGCATCATCAAAGAGGACTCGTTGTGTTGTGGGAGTTAGTTCACACGGACGTGTGCGATCTTTGGAGGTACATATATTCAATAAAACTTGATATTTTGTGACTTTCTAGATGATTACTCCGTAAAGTTGTATACATCGACGATCAGAAGCAAAGACCAGGTCTTCAACTGTTTTCAAAAGTTCCATGTGGCAGTAGGACGAGAGACGAGATTGTCACTCAAGGCGGTTCATTCTGACATTAGGAGTGAATACCTAAGTTTGTTTGAAGAGTAATGCAAAAACACGGGATCAAATATGAGTAGATGTGCACACGAAAACGACACCTTTATGTGGGCGTGCAAGCTTCCCAAGAAATCGCACATGTTTGGATGTAGGTTAGTGAGGTCTTCTTCTTTCCAGTTGAGTAAAGCAAGCCTAGCTCACTGGTTCCTTTTGATCCAGCAAAAGAGAAAGAAAGACTAAAATAAGAAAAAGAGAAGTGTGATATCTTCTTTTTTAAGCTTTAATACAAAATGAATGATGGAATGTGACGTAGACAAAGAAGTGAACAACGCCGACTAGAATCTCATTCTAATGCCAATGAACCATGAAAGATAGTTCCAGATAGAAAAACACTCAAATTATGAGCAAAGCACTCGAATCCATAAGTAAAGGATAAACAACTCGAATTCACGAGCAACTGAAATAGAAATGACTCAATGTTTATTGATTATCAAAATTGAATACTAAAAACAAAGCTACAATGACCTTATATAGGTAAATAAAGAAGAATATTAGTCTAAGTAGGAAACTTAATTAACAAAAGAAAACGAAACAAATTGAATTTCAAATTGACTGAAAAATTGAATCATGTTCAGAGTCGGATACTGCTGATACGCCCTTGCATGTCGATAGTAAAAGGGCCCTGTTGACAGACTGTATAGTCCCAACTGTTACGTCCTGCTTTCCAAAATATATAATAGCGGGAACGCAACGAGAGTCGGCGATATATATATATATATATATATATATATATATATATATATATATATATATATATATATATATATATATATATACGCGAGAAAAATACCCCATGTATACACGCTAAGCCTCAGTACAGAGAATAGATATAATATACACAATTATTTTAGCATTAAATAAGTACAAGAATATCTGCAAAGGGATTAATGATCACGATAATATAAAACACAAAATAAATAAGAAATAACGACAAAAAGTAAATATACCTATGAAAAATAAAAGTGGAAGGTCTCCTAACAAACCTGAAAAACACCAAATACTACGATACCTTGGATCTCCAACCTGGGCATGCAAATTCAGGGTCGTCAAAAAGCGACCTAGTGAGTGGTAAAATAAAGGAAGCAATAATATATGTAAAATCACCTAGAGGGGGGGTGAATAGGTGATGGCTAATCTAATGGTCACTTAATGCCAAATAATGCGGAAGCTAAAAGCAATTATGACCAAATTAACTTATTACATTAAACACTATGTATAACACAAGAGTGTAGCCGAATTCCCCGTGAAGGGCTCTGGACTAACTCCTCTAGATTCCCCTTGAATGGGTTGAGGTGTCGCGTTGGCTCTCTTGGTTGAATACAAGTGTTAGCAAACAAACCCAAGCAAGTATATCAATTTAAGCACACAAGTATATCATGCATATAAAGATTAACACAATAAAGGAATGCAAGATATAAAGGAGATAGAGAGAGTGAGCAATCGCAAACACAAGGGATTTGTTTCGAGGTTCGAGCACACTTGCTCTACATCCCCGCCTTCGACACACGAAGGATTTCCACTATGCTTGATCCCAATGGATCACTCCTTGGTGCCGCAACACCTACAATCCCTCGGACTCTCTAGTCCCGTACACACCGCAAGCCCCACAAGCTTGCTGAGGCCGCACCTCAAAACAACCGAGTCCGCACCCGAACTCTAAACAATGCGGACACACACGTCCGCCTCCTCAAAGTACAAAGAACAAGTCTTTGGTGATCACAATACTTAGATCACCTAAAAACTATCTCACTACACACTCCTATAGGATGAATATGTCTATGGATTGCTCAAGTGTTTGTGAGGAAAACAAGGAAAGAGATGGTGGAGGAAAACTCAAAGAATCTCTTTTAAACACTCTTTATAAAACTCTCCTTTTGATTGGAAATATTTGCTCTCAAATATGTGGAGAAAACCTTTTGAAAGGATAAGAAAAACTGGCTTGAAAGCTCTCCTCAAATCTTGTAGAAAACAATGCCCAAAACCCCAAATTTATAGAGTCTGAAAAACTAGCCGTTGGGGTTCTGTCAGACCTGTCGTCGACCGCCCGGTCGACCGCCAACGGTCAAGAATCCGACCGTTAGAGCCTCCGGTCGACCGCTCGGTCGACCGCAAAGAACAGAGAGCACTGCTCTCAGTTCCGGTCGACTGGGTGGGTCGACCGGCCATCTGCCAGTCAAGGCGTGCACGTCCGTGCACGTCGGTCGACCGAGCCGGTCGACCGACTTCAGACCTAGTCGACTATACAGTCGACTTGCTGAAGCCTGACACAGAAATTTGGGATTTATACTTGGTCTTTTTGGCTCAATTTAAATTCCATAAAATACTGAAAAATCTACAAAAATAGTTTTGATGTTATACTTTGATAAACAAACATGCTTGCACAAAATCAAGGCATGTTACAAATGTTTTGAACTATTTTTGTAACTTGGAAAATATGGCTCAAACTAAGAACAGTATTTTCCAAAACTTGATTTTTCCAAACTTGTTTTTTCAAACTTCTCCAAATACAAAAACAGATATTGTAATTCATTTTAAGGCATAGTGTGTATGGATATGATCCACTACACAATCAAGATGAAATATCTATGTTTTTGATATTAAGTTCTAAATATGGTTTTTGGGTTAAACATATGTAAATGAAATACCGAAAACCAAAATGATATTTTTTCAAAATGAAAGTCTTTTCTAAACTGAAAATTCTTTTATGAAAAGACAACTAAATCAAGAGTGTGTGTGTGATATATACTTGAGCAATCTACCAACTATTCTATCCTTTACATTTTATCTAAAAAACAAAAATCTTATACCTAGACACAAGTCTTCATCTTCTTGAAGTCTTCACTTGAAGCTTTCTCATCTTCTAGACTTGGTCCAAACACGATCCAACGAGCTCAACTCTTGATGTGGTCTTGATGCATAGGCTCGTGAATCAACCGGTGCTAGCTCCAAAACTTGACTTTAAATCTTTTATTGAAGCTCCACACCTACTAAGATCTTGATAACAAATCTGTCACTAATTAAACACAAGATCATTAGTACAATAACTACATGAGTTGATCATCATCAAAACTAGAGTGATGGGCCTTTGGGCCAACAATCTCCCCCTTTTTGATGATGACAAAACTCATGAAGTTATATATGCATGGATTAAAGTAAAGCTTCAAAGAAGCTCCCCCTTAACTCATGCATAACACAAAATAATAAGATATGCAATGAATGCTCATAAACATATATGCAAATCTAGGAGATAAACATGCCAATCAAGCATAAACAAATCAAATTCTTTTTCTCCTATTTGCAAAACAAAACATATATGCATAAACATAATACTACTAACATGCATATAAAAACTCAACATCTTTCTCCCCCTTTTTGTCAATCATCAACAAAGGGTTAAATAAAAACACAACAAAGAAATTTTTCTCCTCCTTTTTGTCATAAACAAAGAGATCAATAAGGGGTTAAAACATAAATCAATCAAAAAGTTTATATGTGATATACATTCATGAAGAGGAAGACGTGAAGTTAACTTCCCGACAAATATACAATACATGAAGGAGAGATGACAAACCCTAATTCACATACCGCATAATATGCCATGCATAAGAGGAGATGTGAAGCTCCCCCTACACACGTGCATCTCATAAAGAAGAGTTGTCAAGCTCCTCAATACAAGATACACTCAACATGAATCTATATATAGAAGAGATGTTAAGCTCTCCTTGCATATAGGCAATACACATCAAAACAATTTTTTTTTGATTTTTCTTAAACAAAAATTTTAAAGGTATCAGAGCTCTTGTAAAACAATCAATTTTAAGATACCAAAAGTAAATCATCATTATTGTAAAACATATTGATACCAATTGAAATTTATAACAAATATGACATTGAAACACATTGATACCAATTTAAAATAATGATCAATTTTTCATAAACTTTGTGCTTTTAAATATGTATACCAATTGTAAAGTAAGCACTAAAACATCATATATATGTATGATAATAGAAATTGTCATTGAAGACATACATATATATAGAAACAAACTTATGAGTATACAAAATATATCAATTGAGATACTAAATGAAATTATGATACCAATTGAAATAATGAAGTGAAAATAGTGTATAACTCATAACCTTCCACCCTTCATATGCACAAGATAAAAGATTTTTCAATTAGGCTTGCAAGGCATACTCGCTCATCCGTCCGCCCATTAAGGTGTAGGAAGGGTTTTCAAAAGATAGGGTTTGTAAAACATTTTATAGTGAAAACCACTACCCAATGAAGAATAGTTAACTAGTTAAAGTAATTTTTTGAAAAACTAGTTAAAGATCCTTCAAACCATGAAATTAAATCATATGTTTTTCATGAATCATACCTAATACACAATAATTGACACTCAAATCGATAAAGCTCATAAAAGATGTACATGAAACAAAAGCATGACAAATACTTAAAATGTGAGTGTACAAGAATCATGTGTTTAGCATTTTCATGAAAATAATCAATGAAGCTCAAATCAAACATGAATAACATTTTATCAAACAAATCATGAAAATTTATTTTTCATTTTAAAATAAACTTCAAGGTATATGTATGATTTATCCAAAACTAACAATATGCATACATATCCAAATATAAAAGAGTCTATTAATAATGTTTGCTTGAAGGCAAGAGACTCACGGGTATACATGTATATTTATTAGATTTGAATTAAAAATACATATACATGAAGTAAAACATGAAAATGGCAACACATGTATAAATGAAGGAATCATCAAAAACTAGTCTATACATATGCATATAGTGGGTACAAATGAGCATGAAGTGCAAATATATATATAAATCAAATGTAACTCACTATTTGTACATGTATAATACAAGTTTTGATAAAAACTACATCTAAGCATGTTTTTACCACATGAAGCACATAAAAGCATAAAACATGAACATGCTATGAATATGGTAAATGAACTAGCATGTACATAAAAAATAGGAGTTTAGAGATTGTTACCAACTCTAAAGCTCCGAGCATGGTGGTCTTTCCCACCAAAACCTCCTTGATAGCGGTGCTCCAAATATGTGTCCTTTTAGTTCAAGTGCACCCACCATCAAGGCACCAAATCTCTCACGTTTTGTGAGAGCCCTCACCTACATCAAATACACAAGGTGGGGATTTTGGTACCCATATTTTCTTGGGTCCTTTGGGGTTAGTCTTGTAAGGAACCCAAAAATTTTTATTATTAGCAAAATTAAATGATGCAACTTGTCATAACAAAATTTTGCTAAATGACCTTTGCGGCCACAATGTGTACATGTGTACACCTTAGTATGCTTATGTGTAGGAGTGTGATCATGACGTGCAACATAAGCATATGCATGATGTGAATGTGCATGAGCATGTGGAACTTGTTTCTTTGAAAACAAAGACTCCAATCTAGTATGGTTAAATGCACAAGAGTTCAAAGTTGAACTCAAACAATCCATTTTATTTTTCAAGTTTTTAATCTCATTAGTGGTGGCATGTAAAGCATGATGAGATATAGTATCATTTTTCTTTTTCTTTTGAAAAACACTATCTTTTTCTTTTTCAACAAATTTCTTTTTAAAGAATTATTTTCTTGAAAAACAACTTCCTTTTGTTTTTCCACCAAAGCAATTTTATTTTTCAAAATAGTGTTTCCTTCACATAAATCATTTAATTTAGATATGAGGGAAACATTCTTATTTTTCAAATCTTTATTTTCCTTTTCTAAGCATGCAATCTTAGATTTAAATGAATCTTATTCTATATGCATGCAATCAAATTTCTTTTTCAAATTTTTATTATCTTTCTTAATCATGTCATATTTTTCAAGCAATAATTGACAAAATGTAGAAAGCTCTTCATATGACATGTTAACATCCTCATCCTCGGATTCGGTAGTTACCTCAAGGGGTTATCCCCTTGGACCATGTAGCACTTGTTGGAGGTGTCGCTTCCACATCCGAATCACTCCGGCATAATATAGATCCTTTTCGCCAAGGAAGGTGAGGGTGTTCCAAACTACAAAAGCCGAATCAAAGTTAGAAACCCTAGATAAATAATCATCATTTAGGGTACTCTTTATAGCATTAAGGGCTTTTGTATTAGCCTCAATATACTTGCTATCATTAACATATAAATCTTTAATTGTAGCAAGATAAACATGAATGCCTAGGCCTTGAGGTACAACGACATCTTAACCTTCCAAGTTTGGATGTTAAGAATGTCAAACATGGGTGGTGACATGAAATCCATGGTGTGTGTACAAATATTGTGATTAGCCTACAAAAGAGGATCTTTAACTCTAGGTTGTTAGACCCAAATCAAGAGCATTAGCTCTGATAACAATTGTAAAATCACCTAGAGGGGGGGTGAATAGGTGATGGCTAATCTAATGGTCACTTAATGTCAAATAATGCGGAAGCTAAAAGCAATTATGACCAAATTAAACTTATTACACTAAAAACTATGTATGACACAAGAGTGTAGCCGAATTCCCCGTGAAGGGCTCTGGACTAACTCCTCTAGATTCCCCTTGAATGGGTTGAGGTGCCGCGTTGGCTCTCTTGGTTGAATACAAGTGTTAGCAAACAAACCCAAGCAAGTATATCAATTTAAGCACACAAGTATATCATGCATATAAAGATTAACACAATAAAGGAATGCAAGATATAAAGGATATAGAGAGAGTGAGCAATCGCAAACACAAGGGATTTGTTTCGAGGTTCGAGCACACTTGCCCTACATCCCCGCCTTCGACACACGAAGGATTTCCACTATGCTTGATCCCAATGGATCACTCCTTGGTGCCGCAACACCTACAATCCCTCGGACTCTCTAGTCCCGTACACACCGCAAGCCCCACAAGCTTGCCGAGGCCGCACCTCAAAACAACCGAGTCCGCACCCGAACTCTAAACAATGCGGACACACACGTCCACCTCCTCAAAGTACAAAAAACAAGTTTTTGGTGATCACAATACTTAGATCACCTAAAAACTATCTCACTACAACACTCCTATAGGATGAATATGTCTATGGATTGCTCAAGTGTTTGTGAGGAAAAACAGGAAAGAGATGGTGAAGGAAAACTCAAAGAATCTCTTTTAAACACTCTTTATAAAACTCTCCTTTTGATTGAAAATATTTGCTCTCAAATATGTGGAGAAAACCTTTTGAAAGGATAAGAAAAACTGGCTTGAAAGCTCTCTTCAAATCTTGTAGAAAACAATGCCCAAAATCTCAAATTTATAGAGTCTGGAAAACTAGCTGTTGGGGTTCTGTCAGACCTGTCAGTCGACCGCCCCGGTCAACCGCCAACGGTCAAGAATCCGACCGTTGGAGCCTCCAGTCGACCGCTCGGTCGACCGCAAAGAACAGAGAGCACTGCTCTCAGTTCCGGTCGACTGGGTGGGTCGACCGGCCATCTGCCAGTCAAGGCGTGCACGTCCGTGCACGTCGGTCAACCGAGCCGGTCGACCGACTTCAGACCTAGTCGACTATACAGTCGACTTGCTGAAGCCTGACACAGAAATTTGGGATTTAAACTTGGTCTTTTTGGCTCAATTTAAATTCCATAAAATACTGAAAAATCTACAAAAATAGTTTTGATGTTATACTTTGATAAACAAACATGCTTGCACAAAATCAAGGCATGTTACAAATGTTTTGAACTATTTTTGTAACTTGGAAAATATGGCTCAAACTAAAAACAGTATTTTCCAAAACTTGATTTTCCAAACTTGTTTTTCCAAAAGTTCTCCAAATACAAAAACAAGATATTGTAATTCATTTTAAGACATAGTGTGTATGGATATGATCCACTACACAATCAAGATGAAATATCTATGTTTTTGATATTAAGTTCTAAATATGGTTTTGGGTTAAACATATGTAAATGAAATACCGAAAACAAAAATGATATTTTTCCAAAATGAAAGTCTTTTCTAAACTGAAAATTCTTTTATGAAAAGACAACTAAATCAAGAGTGTGTGTGTGTGATATATACTTGAGCAATCCACCAACTATTCTATCCTTTACATTTTATCTAAAAACAAAAATCTTATACCTAGACACAAGTCTTCATCTTCTTGAAGTCTTCACTTGAAGCCTTCTCATCTTCTAGACTTGGTCCAAACACGATCCAACGAGCTCAACTCTTGATGTGTCTTGATGCATAGGCTCGTGAATCAACCGGTGCTAGCTCCAAAACTTGACTTTAAATCTTTTGTTGAAGCTCCACACCTACTAAGATCTTGATAACAAATCTGTCACTAATTAAACACAAGATCATTAGTACAATAACTACATGAGTTGATCATCATCAAAACTAGAGTGGTGGGCCTTTGGGCCAACAATATATACTATAATAGTAGTACAACCACAATAATATATAATATATGTTTAACTACCAGTGATACAATATAATTATGTTAACGATCGGTATAACTAATACAAATGTTATATCCACACTATAACATGAGTAATACCTAGCATGCATGTTACAACGGTGATATTACTAAAATCTTATACTATTATATAATAGGAATAGTAGTTAATATTATCGAAAAGAGTCTTATATATATCATCTACCTTTATTCTATTAGGTTATTATAATCAATAGGAGTAATACTCTTTATATGTTATGATCAATATTAGTAATAAGATATATAGTATTCAGTTATATATTAACAAAATCAAGTTGTTTAATGAACATGTATTAAGTCTTAATTATAGTATATTAATTATTTAAACTAATAATAACAATAGCATGATAGTATTGTGATAAAAATATTTATACATGAATACATGGAATAGAGAACACATAAGATACAAAGTGTACGACTACATGAGTAGTGTCTCCACATGAAGTGCACAATATACATGTGACATGATGGTGGATAGATATCAAAAGTGTAATAAGTACTAATGAATAATAATATACATGTATCGAGCATGTCATTTTATCTATACAATAATTACAATCAGTACCGCCTAATATTTTAATCAATCTCTTCCAGTGTCTCATACCACTAACAGTTCATATGGGAGCTCGTACTCCAGCTGAACCTATCCGAACATGGCATATAGGTACCATTATCTGAATAGAAGAGCGACCAATAATAAGCATTCTCATCGTCGTTATTATTTATATTATTCTTATTATTTTAATTGAAAACCCAATGGTCAAGGAGCTCTAGTCGGGTGGGTGTACCCCATGCATATCCGGAATCACGACCCTAAATAGACCCTGGCTGTTGAGACTAGGGCCCTTCGCTGAGAGGGGGACAGAAAAGGGGAGTTGATGGAGCTATATACAATCAGTAGTCAGCACTACCATCTCCTGCAGTGGGACAAACATGAGTCCAGTACATCCGCCTGATAAGATCTAGTCAATCGTCAAGTCTCCCCCATCACCATGTTATATTTATTATATTTAAACCACATAATATATCAGGAATAAGAACAGTGCATGGTATATGTAATATGATAATAAGACATGAGCTTTGTTGATACCATAAAACGAGATAACAGGAAACCGAAAACAAGAGATGTGAGATTCTAGAGGTGGCCCCGTGGCTTAAACCCATGTGGCACTTAGTTTCACACATCGCATATCAATAACACTCATGTCCCGTAACATGAATATCATTTCGATCTCAGTAATAGGAAACAATCATGTAATAAGAATACAGGAAAATCTATGTAATAGAAACAATGATCCATGCAACAGGAATACATAAACAATCAATGCGTGTGTACCTGTGAATTTATGTAACAACGTTATAAGAATATAAAATAACTGTGTACAGAGTATTCGTGTAACAGTGATACAAATGTATGAAATAACAGTATCCAGTAGAATAGCGTATCCGTGTATCAGTGGTATATGAACATGAAATAATAGTGTCCAGTATAACAGTATCTATGTAACGGTGATATATGTATATGAAATGATAATATCCGGTGTAATAGTTTATCCGTGTCACAGTAATACAAGAATATGAATGATCAGTGACCTCAAACATAACACATAGCAATGTGCATTTAACGTGAAAAATAAATATGAAATATCAATGCCCTGTGTCACAGTGATTGTTGTCATGAGTGAGATATCAGTGACAATGTTAGAGTGGTATCGCTAACATGATCATGTGTCAACATATCTACATTTGCTACAACGATTTAATATTATTAACATGATCGATATCATATGGTTATTATTTACTCTTATTTACTATTAAACTCTTCACAATCATGTCGGAAATCATCCTTTTTGGTATTAAAATTATTAATCTGGATTGTCTTTAATCCACCGTTTGATATCTACTCGATATTTAGATAATTTACCTATATTATATATATTAAATCTAGAAATAAAATAAATTATTATTTTATCGATTATGTGTAAAAAGCAATCATACATATTCTAATTAATGTGACTTACCAATAATTATAATTTATTAAATAAAATTTACAGTGATTTATCGATAATCATGTTTTATTTAATAAACAATCAATTTCAATCATGATAAAAGTATAATTTATAAAAGAAAAACACTCACTTAGCTAGTACAAAGATGTAGCTCGTCTTTCTATGATCGTGACGGTTCAACAATCGTCCAAATCAGACTTCGGATGCTCACGATATCGCCCGAACACTGAAAAACATTAACAATAGGTTAAATATGTGAATTTCTAGGATTTAAAATGAAATAACATATATTTACTAGGGGTTTTGTGTAAAATTACCTTTATTTAATTTAGAAGTGAGTTTGAGTTGCTACATTTGTTTCTGCGAGTTGCTCGCTAATGTGTCAGGCCTCGGGTCCAGCAACCATCAACCCCCCCCCCCCCCCCCCCCCCCCGCGGCGAGGTAGAAGAATAATGAGAATCTTTATCGCCATGGAGGTGAACATCAGATAGGTTGGTTCGACGACTCACGGGTGTTGGTGGGAAAATGAAGGCGGGTGTAAATTTTTTATTTGATTGTAAAGAAAATTATAACGGATCAATAATCCGATTACAAGATAAGGTAGATATTCAAGCTCAAATCTTCCCTTTGTTTAGTGCTGGGTTCTTGATGTGGCGATGGAAAGTGAATCTTGTTTTTCATTGACCGGGTGAACGTCAAGACTCCTTGGGAATCTTCTTTTTGGATAGTGAACGAAGTAACACAGCTTCTATCCAAAAAGAATCTCAAAGAGACTGTAGGCAAGAACAAATTTGTACGCAACAAGTTGTCAGAAGAGTTGAACTCTCTCTCTGTTAGCTAGAGATTTGGTCCTTCTAAGTCTTACAACTGTAGTTCTTCTGACCAAAATTTTTCGACCCTTCTTCCATAGCAAACTGGGCTATTTATAGAGGTTTCAGGGGTAAAAGTGTCCCCTAAAAGCACTCCAGAATGGGGGTTAACTCTCTCATTTTGTGGGCAGTAATTGACTTAGTAATGAGGGCAGTTATAACCGAGACGCGGGTTTTGAGCCTCACGTTTTATCGTTGACTTCGAACCTTGCTGGACGTGAGTTTCGAACTCTACCAGACGCGGACTTCAGGCTCTGCGTCTTGAGACTGTACTGATGTAAGGACATAGGCTTCAGGCTCTCGCGTCTTGGTTATTACGGAGCAGCTGGGACGCGGGTTTCAAGCCTCGCGTCTTAGTATTGTACTGATGTTGAGGCACAGGCTCCATGCCCTGCGCCTTGGCATTATACGAGTGGCTATAATTAGCCTTGCGTCTGGAGTTTTGAACTCTGTTTTCTGATGACTTATCCTCAGTGATTTTTGAACAGTTTACAGAACCCCCTCCAAAGTTTTTGATATTCCGCGGTTGACTGGGACGGATTTCAAAATACTTTGGATTTTGGTTGGATAAATACTCCTCATGATTGGGCCGACAATCATTGGGATGCCCTGAGCTTAATCCTATCTGAAATGTGGTTTTCGTGAGTGTACTGTAAAACCCTTTGAAGTCACCAGAGATGATCGTGGTGAGTATCTAGATACGCAGTCCCGACCTCCTCAGTGCTCTGAGCTGGTTGTTGGTGTACTGTTGAACCAAGGGTAAACAATCGTCTGCTTGTGCCAGTGTACTGTTGAACTGATTGCAGAAGAAAAGACTGAATGCAAGTCTTATAGACGCAGGGGTCATATTGCTCTAGAGACGCAGTCCTCACTCAGAGTGGGGAAACATCTATTACTCTGCTGAAGAAACGCGGCCTCTGGAGGGACGCAGCTTTGAAGTGAAGACGCAGCTTTATTCTGTTGACTAGACGCAGCTTTAGCCTTGCTGAAGAGACGCGACCTTTGGAGGGACGCGGCTTTGTTAAACGCGAGTCTCACGTTCTGGGCTCGTTGCCACGTGCCTGGCGGAGTGGAGGGGACATCCTTCAATTAACGCGCGAAATTCGCATCCATTTAAGACGCATGCCACACGTCGGGCGAGGATTAAGCCTCGAGACACGTGCCGCGTATCTCTGCGGATCACTATGTCTATAAAAGACAACAGTCTTTCAAGAGTCATCATTAGACTATTCTTCTTCTTCGCCGAGCTTTATATCGAGGGTTAAGAAAAGCTTAAAGCTTTTTCCATTTCATCGTCTTCAACACTGATTTCACGATCGAAATGGCACCAAAGACCAAACTTGCTTCCTCATCCTCGAGCACTGTCGCTCCGGAGATTCAAATGGGCGGTCCTTCTACGCAGGAGGCCCCCCTTTCAGGTAGTAAAACTATCTGATCTGGTTTCCGCAATTGAAGAGGCTTAAAGAGTTCTCTTAACTTTTAAGTCTCTTTTGAATGTGAACCACCAACGCGAGGCTCATACCCATGTTTGATTTTTCAGACGCGGCTCTTGAATTTGGTAAGTGAGACGCCGGTTTGACGACCTACGCGCCTTCGCTTCATTAATTTGAGTCCGTCTCTGTTTGTTGAACGCGGGCCTCGTTGAGCCCTGCGTTTTGAACTCAATACTCAGAATTTTTCTAAGTGTGGAAGGCTCAGACGCAGACTTTATGTGATCCTCGCGTCTTTTAAGATCAGGCGCGAGTTTCACTGATTCTCGCATCTAAGTCTGACACTTAGAAAAATTTCTAAGTTATGGACTTTGAAATGCAGGCTTCATGCAAGCCTCGCATTTTTTTTTGTCTGGACGCAAATTTTGCTGATTTTCACTTCTGGATTCACTCCTACGTTTGAATTTCAAGCACTTAGCCATTTTATTTTAGATTTCTGACTAGTGTTGTCTTCATTGCAGTGCGATACTTTTCCAGCCCCTTGTCCAAGAAGTGCCACTTTGGGCACGTAGGTGGCGCTAATCGTAATCTGACCTTTGTGCTCTAGAGGACTGCTCCTGTAACTACAGGAAAATCAAAGGAGCAAAAGGAGAGGATCACCAAGACCAGTATGTTGATGCTCCGGGAGATTATTTTTGATGGCCAGTTTGAGTCGGATTCCCGTACTCTGCTAAGGAAGCCTGGTTTCTTCTTTGGTGGCGCCATTGAAGAGGATGATAGGATCATGTACGACGGAGATTATAAGTGGCTCCGTCAGATAGGGACATGAGGTTCTTTCTTCCCAACATGGAGAGAATGTATCCCTTGTCCTATCTTCAACATATGTCCGTTCATCGTACGATGGAGTGGGATCTTTCCCGGTTTGTCTCCGACGTGTCTCTCTACAGATTAGTTGCCAACGAAGTATACCCTATTGGCCATGGGAAAGATGTCTTCGGTTTATTTCCCGGGATAGTCAGGCCTGAATATCCGAAAGGAGAAACCTCTCAGCTTGCCGCCACCTTCATCAATCAGTTTTTGAAAGTTAGGGGTGATTTTTTCGTTGACTTTCGTCCGCTCCGATGGGTCCATTCTACCGACAAATCATGGTGGGGTAGAATGGTTGGATTTGTTCTTGTCAAGCTTGGGGCTCTGCTGCAACAGGTGGGTTATACAATTCGATTAGGGCCGTACAATATGGCCTCCCGTAGAGTTTTCACAATTTTTATGGCATCTTGGAACATTATAATCCTCTGACAGGCACATTTTTTTATCCCAGTTGGAGAGATGGGGCACGCTTTTCATGAGATATGAAGTCTCGGGTCTAGTTATGGGATGCCCCTTATAAAGAATACGTCCCGACTTCTGAGGAGCTTCACCTCTTGAGGAAAGAAGACCCTCAGCTATACGAGACATACTGGGAAGTGTTGTGCCACTTTCATATCTGCGGGCAGATATCGTCCTGGAGGAACAGAGGTATCAAGCAGATGTCCTGGGCGAGCATCTGTTCAACGGCATAAATGAAAAAGATAGCCCAGTGACTAGTCTGGCTCCTTGCACCGACAAGGAAATTACCGAGAGGATTAATGCCTCTATAAGCTCTTACACCACCGAGTCGAACGAGGACACTTTCAGACCTGATACGGTTTTTGAAAGTTTTCATCACCAGGCCCGAGTTCCCATTTCTGACCGGCTCTATTGGCGGGCTTCTTCATGCTGTGGCTGAAGCGTTGTGTGGTGCCAACACCGTGACATAAAGTAATCGTTACCGATGTGGTGTACTCGGCGGTCTTGCTTGCCTACAGGAAGTATATCGCTCTTCTTTCAGCGATGGTAGCCAGAATTCAGAGTGGATTACGGGCTCTAGTCAAAAGCCTGTGCCAAGTGGAGGCCATTGTAAACTCCCAGGGCAGGCCGGTGGTAGATTCAGAGGGAAGGCCGGAAGTGAAGATCCCTAACCCTAGGATCGAGCTTCCATATACGTACCTGATGGCCTGATACGTTATGCACTGCCCTTCACTGATGACGGCGGTGCCTTCCTCCGAAGGCTTCGTTCCCTTCGTGCAGAGGCTAGAGAATTCGAGTTGGTCTCATTACTACATGTTCTTTGTTTGGAATTCCATTCTGAACAGTTCGAATTACCAGCTCGATCGTTGCTTCCCCGAGATTTCCGTGTGTCCTACGGGGATAAGTTTCCCGACCTTGCGGGACCAGATGACTTCACAAGGCTGCCATCAGGAGTCTTCTGGTGGTTGATCAATATACGGCCTAAATATCTGATCTTCTGGCAAGGTGACTCATGTACGATCGAGCCTTACGTGCCCAATCGTTTTGCTCGGCAGTTCGGCTATGATCAATTATATGTCGGCAATCCTAACGCTGGCTGCTTCAGTGGAAACTTATTTGAAGGTGCTCGGGCGTGGTACTGCAGTGTAGCTGGAGGGGCAAGAGCTATTTTCAGCCTGCCTCACAAGCAGCCCAATTGTCATACCAGCCTCAGTGTTTCTGCACGTGGTATTTCCTTGCTAGTAGGATGCCTAGTTTTGGAATAAATTCCTCTTGCATTAAGAGCATCAAGGCGTCTTACAAAGCTAAGTTGGAGTCCTACAAACGTGTGTGAGGTATGAACGAATATCAGGAAGCCGAGAGGGGAACAGGAGGGGAAGCAGGGATGGAGCCAGGGATAGTAGTGCCTAAGAGGCAATCCGCTAGAAAGAGTCGGCAAGCCGTGGCCAAACGTTCCCATGGCTCTCCCTCTAAGGGTGAGCCTATCCCAAAGAAGGCCCGGAGGGAATCTGAGGCTGAAGCTTCGATGCTCGAAGTAGTTCCTCCTGGTGTTGAGGAGCATAGGGAGGAAGAAGAAGAGGAGGAAGAAGTCCTCGTCCTTCGCTCCCAAGGTCTGCGTAGCAGGGGTCCCGTGATCCTAGAGGAGGGAGAGCTCGCGGGTGAACCTGTCACATATGAGGAGGTCGAACGACCTGAAGTTGACTTGGTGAGGAAGGATGATGTTAAGATTCTGGGAGTCTCGACTCAGCCTGGATCTTCTTCAGCTCATGGGAGAAGGGTGGAGGTGCAGCAGCCTGGGTCTCCCAGTGTATTGATGTCCACCTCACGGGTCATCGAACCCAGCCCTACTACTGGGGTACTCAGTGGTAAAGCTTCGATCGCTGAGACCTGTGTTGAGTTGTCGTCTTCCTCGTCCGAAGAACATGGATATTATTCTGGCGAGGAAGTCGATTTTAGCGATGAACCCGCTCTTCCTGACACAAGCAAATTTTCGCACATCTCAGAGGAAGAGATACAGGGGTTCGTCCCTGTGACGGTTTCGCCGATAGTAAGGATCGCCGCTACTGAAGGTATTTTCTTTGTCCTTTTGAACTGGTTCCCCATCAAGTTAGGAATGAGTTCTAACATTTCCTTTTGACTTTCTTCTACAGGGCTGACTGCCGGTAGTGAAGCCACAACTTCTTCTTATATTGAGAGGATGATCCAAGAGCTGGCCCAGTAGGAGGGCCTCGAAGCTCCCGCTACCGGGATGCCTCATGAGGGTGAAACCGTCGAGATCGGGGAGCCCTTATCCCCAAGTGGCTTATCCAAGGATTTGCCATCTTCAGATTCTCAACGTGGTAAGAGAATATTGACGTGTTGGATACTCTCCTTCTCATCATTACCACTGACGTTTAATGTTATGGTTTACAGAGAGCACTTTGATAGCTCAAGTGGAGGATCTTGTGGCAAGCCTTGGCGCAGAAAATAGCACAGTTCAAGTTTTGGCCGGTGAATCCAGTACCGTGGAGTTTGCTGTTGCTTCTGTTGCAATGGAAGCTGTAACAACAACAACCGTCCCGAAGGTATTAGCGACGACCTCAGTGTCTGACGAGCCTTTGTCGGCCTCACCCTTGCACAAGTTGAATTGGTTCCCGTCTCTCGTTCTGTCATGGAAAGGGGGTCCGGGAGTACATCAGCAGGGTTATCTCCAGCTCATGACATCATAGAAGAGCTAGCACGTCAAATGGTACGACAATTTTTTGCTTCCATGAGGTCCTGTATCGACGAGGTCCTTTCCGGGGTAGTTCCTTTGAGTTTGCCCGGATGCTTCTCGAGAATCAGATCGAGAACATCAGTCACACTGGGAGTCCTTCGCAGGCTAGGGCGTACCTGGTGCTGGTCGAACAGCTGGGGAGCCACCTGAAGGAGCTAAAGACCCTGGAGCATGCTGGCTCAATGGATGAGACTCAGTCAACACTGAGTAAACTCCTCACCGCTCAAGAACACGAGCGAAAAGAGATAGAGGAGCACATGGCTGAAGAAGCCCGCCATCTCTAGCACTTCCAAGCCGATTACCAAAAACTGGTTGGCGATTCAAAGGAATCCGAAGTCGTCATCCAAAGTGCAGAGCAAGTTATCGCCACTGCTTAGATTATTATTGCTAAGGCGAAAGCCTTGATTGAAGTCAACGAGCAGAAACTTGCTGCTGCCCGAAAAAGGCTGGAAGAGTCGGAGGCTGCCAAGAAGCTGGTCCAAGAGGATCTTTCTGCTCACTCCTTCAGGTTGGAGTCTCTTCAGGCACAACTGGCTACAAAGAGGTTTTTGTCTGAGGAAGAGTTGCGGACCCAAGCTTTGGTGGAAGTTGAAAGGGCACGTCAGCACAAGATGCATCGCCTCCAGGAACAAATCCATTCTTTGGCAAAGCAGGATTATTAGCCTCCTTCTCCCTTTTGTAACACTCCTATTGTCAAATAAGGGTGTTTATTTTACTTTTATTATTTTCGAGTCAAATAATAAAAATTGTTAAATTTTTATCTCGTCTTTATCTTTTCGGACTCTTTGATGCCTGGATAAACTCAACTTTCATATTCGCCCTCCTTGACTGTTTACAGAAACGCAGCCTTTAGTCGTTTTATAGGGTATGGCCATGAATAACAAATTCAGGCTGTACTGAGTTCATGATTGAGACGCGGCTTTCATCTGCAATAGAGACGCGATTTTTGGCTCCTCAAGAATAACGCGCGAGTCTCAGCTGCTTGGTAGGGACGCTGCTCTGACTCGATAGAGACGCGACTCTGGTCCCTTGAGAGGGTCGCCCTTGAAGCACGAGCCTGCGTTCTTGATAAAGGAGACACGACCTCAGGTTGTGGCGCCCCGATCTCGGCGGGTACAGGGACGCCACTGCGACGTACATACGCAGAGCGATGGTACCATCTCGTATGTACGCTAAGCATCAATACAACGCAATATAGGGATCAGAGTGTAGAAATACGTGGTATTATACATTCCAATACAAAATAGTACAAGTACTTAGTCATCGCAGATTGTGACATAATATTACATTACATCACCAGATAGTACAAAAGTAGACTGTACAAGGTACAAAAGATGGAACTCACGAGCTGAAAAAGGGAATCTCGCGAGCGGGAAAGACTGGACGAAGCTACGGCTGATCCGCCTGCTCCTCGAAGTAGGCCTGATCCTCAGCTGATGGGTCTACCTCGGTCCAACCTGTCAAATATGAACATTCAAATCCAGGGTTGTTAGTGGGCAACCCAGCGAGTGCATAAAGAAGCCAAGTGGTAAGTACAAATAATAGTAAGTGCATCATGTCAAGTATAATGTACCAAAGTCAATAATCATAGAATGATCACAATAAATAGTGAATCATGAAATAAAGTAAGTGTAGCAGGTTAAATGTCACGTAATCAAATTATTAAGTAAGGAGTAACTACCATAAATAGCAAGTAACAGAATTTATGTAACCTTAAGTCAATTATCAAGTTATTATTAAGACTCGTTCAATTTGTATGTTTCGGTATATGACCGGTGCCATATACTTCCGCATACAAGTCAAGCGAGGCTGGTTATTGGAAATTGATGGGGAACGACGAACCATATTTAGAATGGGTCCCGTGTATGCCCGAGACAACGGTCCAGGAGTATCCGGTACTGAGCCGGAACGTACCGCTAGGCACCGGGACTTACTATATGCCTGAAGGTCTTAGTATACGCCCGAACAGGAATAGAGTATCACCGTTCCCCACAGGATATACCTAGGGGATTATAGCACACCCGACAGGCAGGTAAGGGGGTAGGAGTGCCAGTACACCCCTCGAAAACGCCTGGTGGCCTCCAGGTCGAATCCTACAGGAAGTTGTACAACATATGTATGGCCACCATAAACACAGAAGCTATATCGAAACCCATCAATTTCCCCCATCCCGGTGTAAGTTGTTTAAATATAACAGAGTCTCAAATATAATATTCACGGGGTATTCACAAATGTACAATATCCATGGTTATCCTATTACGGGGGTCAACAGGAGTATAATATCAGGATTAATGTCAGGAGCCTCCCTATTTCAGGGGTTCAAGTATACAGGAGTACAGGAGTTCAGGAGTACAAATATCTGGTAATAATATAATAATCATGCCAAGTCCCCGTAAAAGTGATAGTCATGAATATGTCATATAATACAGGCATCAGGGGTGGTAGTGTCTGGTCAAGAGTCATGATGTCAGGTCCAGGTATTTGTACCACATGAAAGCATATCATATACCGTGTGTCAGGTGCAGGTGTCAAGTATGACATATCAAGCATCGGGTCTATATACCGAGTGATGGCGTAAATACCGAGTGCCGGAGTCATAAATAATATATCAAGTGTAACATGCCAAGTGTCGGTGTAAATACCGAGTGCCGGTGTAAATACTGAGTGCCGGTGTCAGAAGTCATGGGTCAAGTACAGCATGGCAAATATCGGTGTCAAATATAGCATGGCAATTATCGGTGTCAAATATAGCATGGCAAATACCGGTGTCAAATATAGCATGGAGTCATGTACTAAAAATTACAATAGCAAGTATTAGGCATATTAAAATATCCACATGTCAATATCATGCTATAAATACAAGTGTAATTATTTTAAAATTAATAATAAGCATTCGCCTGAAACCGGGGTGAAATACCGGTTAAAAATCTGGGAAATCGGCGATCCGCACGAGAAATCCACTAGCCCGTAGTTGTATATAAAAAATATATAATTATAATATATATATATATAAATATTAGAGAGGGAGAGAGAGAGAGAGAGGAGAGAGAGAAAGTTGTAGGAAGAAGAGAGAGAAAATAAGGTGTTTTTAAAAGAAAAATAGGAGTTAAAAAGAAAGGGGGTAGGTTAGTAAATATAGTGAAGTAATAAGGGAATGAGGGGAGGGGTATTTTTGGAATGAGGGAAAATAGTGTTTATTTAGGGAATGAAAGGGATTTGAAATGAAAGAAAGAAAGAGAGAAAAGAAGAAAGAAAGAAGGAAAAGAAAAGAAGAAGAAGGGGAGGGGTGGTCGTCGGTCGGCTGGGCGGCGGCGGCGGTGCCGCCGGTGGTGATGGGCACGTGCGCGGCCGGGGGGAGAGGGAGGGAGTGGTTGGAGTTTGTTGGTTGATGTTGTTGGGTTGTTGTTTTGGTGGTGGTGGAAGATGGTGGTGGTGGTGGTTGTGGTGATGATTGGAGGTGATGGGAGTTAGAGGAGGAGGAGGAGGAGATGATGTTGGGTTGGTTGGAGTGGAGAATTTAGTGGAGATGAGGGTGAATTTTGGAGAAGAGAAGAAGAAGGGTGATGGGTTTTTGTTGAAATTGGAGGAGGAGGAAGGTTGTTAGAGGTTGAAGGAAGTGGTGGTGTGAAGAGGAGGTGTTGGGGAGTTGGTTGGGTGGCCTAGGAGTGGCCGGCGGCGGCGGTGGTGAAGGTGGATGTAACACCCCGCTCCCGGAATACGTACTTAGTTGCGTATTCTGATTTTTTTCGATCGTATTTTTTGATTTACTTCCTGTGTTTGTTTTGTATTATGATATATTTATATGATCGTTTTGCCTTGGATCTGGATTCGTGAACTCGGAGTCAGTCCTAGTCTGAACCGGGGGCCCGATCTTGGAATATTGCTCAATTTGATCATTCTGGTATTCAGATTTGACTGATTTCAGTTTCAAACATCGTTTTTCAATATTTTGAATTTTCTATGATTTTCTGGAATTTTTCTGAATTAAATTGAAAATCTTCAAAACCGGGATCGACCAATACCGCTGCTCGATTCTCGGATTTTTAATTTACAAACGGATCTGAAATTCTAAAAACGGCTTTCCTGTAACTTCTTAAAATCACATTTTCTATCTAAATACATTTTCTGAGAATTTTCTAAATTTATCAAAATTCCCCTGGATTTGGTGTCAGCCAGTGTCACTAGTTGATTTCAGGAATTTTAGTTTACAATTGGAATCAAATTTCTGGATTCCGCTTTCATATTTCTTCTTAGAATTATATTTTCTCCTTTCTGGCATTTTCTAAGATTTTTCAGATTTTATCAAAATCCGACCGACCCGGTATAGACCGGTATTGACGGTTGACTTCAGAATTTTTATTTTGAAAATGGGATTGAATTTCTGAAAACTGATTTCACCAAAATTTTTTAAATAATATTTATTATTTTTGAGAATTTTTGGAAATCTTTCCAAACTACTTAAATTTTTGGACTTTTCCGGAGTTTTCGGTGTTTTCCCAGATACCGAAATTTTATCCAGATATTTTACTTTTCTCTTTTTCCATTTTTCTCTCTCCTCGCTAGACGCGAGTTTCATCAAACCTGGGTTCAACATTTAATGCAGGGATGCTCTCCATACTGCATTTAATGCTTGTCCTGCAAGATTAATTCTGAATCTTATCAACCATGCTTTCTTGTCTTTTCTGTCTAACGCGACTCTTGCGTTTTCCTCCTGGACGCAGACCTTGTCTCCGCGTCTGGCTTTGTTTTGCCTAGACGCAGATTTGCTTTTATAGGGACGCAACCCATTTAGTGGAGACGCAAGCCTCTTTATGTGAGGATGGGAATGGCAATATTGTAATAATCATTCTCCCTTATATAACCACCCCCCTTTCTTTCCTTCTCTTCATTTCTTCTTCTTTCTTCTTCCAGCAAGCAGCCAACAAAAATGGCAGCACAAAAAAAAAAAAACAGTCCCTTGCCCTTCCCATGGCCGGCCACCTTCTCCCTCTTCTCCACCACCAACTCCACCAACTCCTCCACCATTCTCTCCTCAATTTCCTCCTCCATTCCAACAACAACAACAACTTCACCACCTTCTTCTTCCTCTTTTCTCTACCATGAACCCATTAACCTCCATTAACTTCTCCACCATTTCCACCACCACCTACACCACCTTAGCCACCAACGATCACACCAAGTTCTCCTCCTCGGCGAGCTCTTCCATCCTAGCCAACTCGTCGCTCTCCGAAACATCGTTTTCAAATTTTCGAAAATTCAAAATGAGCTAGCTTGCACCCTTCCTTGGTCGGGTTTGGGCTGCCCTATGGGCTGCCGGCCTTGGCCGCCGGCCGCCGTTCTCCTCTTCTCCCTTTCTTCTTTCCTTCCTTTTTCTTTCCTTCTTCTTTCTTCTTTCTTTCCTTCTTTCCTTTTTCTCTTCCTTGATTTCTTTCACTAATTTCCTGCGTCTCGTCTATCTCCTTTCTTCCATGCGTCTCATTTTCTCTCCCTCTCTTTCTCTCTCCTGTACTGTCTCTCTCTCTCTCACTCCTTCTTATCTCCCTGTCTCTCTCTCTGTTAAATTGCTGACGCGGATCTCACCCCTGCGTCCAAGCAATTCCTTAATGTGAATCTTCGCGTTCTTGACATTTGTATAACGCGGCCTTCGCGTTCTTGTATCGACACAACGCGGAGCCTATGCCCGCATCTGTGTCCTTCTCGTGTCAACACGACGCGGAGCTTATGCCCGCGTCTGTGTTCTTCTCGTGTTAACGCGACGCGGAACCCACGTTCGCGTCCGCGTTCTTCTCGTGTTATAACTTGAACGCGGGTCTCGAACCTCGCGTTTGTGGCATCTACGCGACGCGACTCCCGCGTCTGCGACCCCCGCGTCTCACTCTCAAACTCGCGTCCCCCTGTACACAATCTCTCTCCCTGTACTCTCTCTCTCTCTCTCCATGGACTTCTCTCTCTAGCTCTCACTTTCTCTCTCCTCTCTCTCATTCTGCTTCTCTCTCTTGATTTCCTCCTCTCTCTATCACTTTCTCTCTAACGCGTTGACGCATTGATTTCCTAGATTCCGGAGATCAGAGATTTCACTATGTTTTCTGAAGACTTAGGCGAGTGTTCTCGCTTTCCTCTTGACTTTCCCGCTTCGTTGGATCAACTTGGTTGTCTTATGTATTTATATCTGGAACTAACACCTTCTGCAGGCATCCTTGTCTTCGGGCCTAACTTTTGGGTACAACCTTTGAGGTTTAAAGTCCTCTAGACTTTCTATATGCTACGCCTGGTAGGTGGATCTAGCGTCAACACTTTACCGCTTGCTCCGTTCGAGTATAGTTACCCCGTGAGCATGGCTTTCACGTGAGCGGTAGTATGGCGTTCATACGCTTGCTGCGACACGTGTGTCTACCTACGCTGCGAGCGACAACCTCACCGAGCGTGATAGTATTTAGTGTTGTACATTAGTTTCGCTCCAGCTCCGCTTAGCCCGCATGGATGATGGATGTTTGCTTGCCTACTGAATTACATGTCTACCAGTTTATTGATTCTTCTATTTATGGTTGTGAAGAGTTTGAAATCTCACTTATACTGTTTTTCCTGAAACTGCATGATTTTTCGGTATTTGTACCAGTCTTGTATGTCGTACTATTTTCTCGTAACGCTTGGCATGCTTTCACTTGATGTGCTAACATATACTATGATGTCCCTTGTCACCTGCCTGATATCACCTTTAAGTCATATACCACCTGACACCCGACATGCTTCTACTTGAAACTTGCTCCTTATTATGACATGACTTATCACTTGCCTCTTGAAATATTAATACTTGACCTGTGACTATCACATTTACGGGAATACTATACTTGTTATCCTGTATTATACATATACAGTCACCTGAATCTACAGTACTCATGTACTCCTGAACTCCTGATCATGTCTTGCACCCGCTATTCCCGTAAATTGATAACTACATAATAAATCATAAAAAGGAACAACTTGCATCGGGTCAGGGAAAACTTGCGGCTATCAACACATGTTCTTGTTTACAGTGGTACTAGGTATGTTGTGTAACTAAAACTTCCGGTCTGACCTGTGGGCCTCCAGGCGACCGAGGGGAGTGCTGGCTCCCTCCTTCTTGGTACCATCTTGATAAGGGCATTCTATAAGACCCTCCTGTAGGCCTTGCGGCCGGTTCCATACACCAGCAATGGAACGTCCTGGACCGTGGTCCCGGGCATGTACGGGACCCACTGTAAACATTGTTCGTTGATACCCCCGTTGGTTTCCAATAACAACCTTGCTTTACTCAGATGTGGATATATGTGCGCTGGGACGCTAGTTCACATATCTAGACATCGGAGTAAGACGAGTAATAATAATAATAAAGATGCCAGCTATGAATCTGTAGTATGCTTTGTCATGTTTGCTTGTATCAGATTTTACTTCGGATTTTCGGTTTTATGATTATTATACTATATTTGTTCATATCCTACCTTTCCATTTGTATTCTATTCCACCTGTCTCCTCTCTTATCTGATCATACTATGAGTCTTCCCTGCTTGATATCATATGTTGTATATCTACTTGCTCCTGCATACTTGTGCCTAGGACACGGTTTTCATGTTTATGATTCAGATTTATCGATACACGTGTGCTTATCTATACTCGCCATCTGGCTTCCGCATCCCACTCGCCGGGGAGTTCTGACTCCTCTGGATCCTCATGTCCAGGTTTTGGGGATTGAAGCGTGTGGATTCTCCTAGTTACTGATTAGAGTGGCGCAACTGAAGCGTGGATCCCCAGCAGACCATCCAGAGCCCCCTCCTTCCAGGCCCCTTGTTTGGCTCTAGAGTCCTTCTGCTATGACTCTGAGCCACCTTTTGTACTGTTCATACTTGTACCATCCTTTGTATTCTCATAATTGCGCCATATTGGTGATGTAATATTCTTGTAATATTTGTCACATCTGGTGATAACCTTGTAACTGTACTCATGTGTTGGAATATATAATGCACCACGTGCTTCCGTACTCTGATTCTTGCCTGTACTGATGCTTAGCGTATATACGTGAGGGTATTTCTGACCTACGTATATACGTCGCAGTAACATCTCCGTACCCGCCGGATCGGGGCGTTACAGTGGAGGCGGCGACCATGGTGAATGCGTGAGTGGGTTATTTGGTTGAAGGAGATGAAGTTTGATTTTGGATTTTAGTTTGAATTGAATGGTGGTGTGGTGGTTTAATAGGTGATGAGAGGGGAACTGAAAAGATTGTTTAGGGGGGTGATAGGGATGCGACAGCAGCCCTATGGCTGTAGGTGGCGGCTGCGGGCGGCTTTGGCAGGGATCAAGGCGCTAATTGGGGGGGGAATCAAAGTGAAGAAAAGAAAAAGAAAGAAAAGAAAGAAATTAAAAAATAAGAAAAAAAGGAAATAAAATAGTTTAAATTTTTTTATTATTAACTAATTTATTTATTATAATTTCTGGTAGTATAAAGTAGGGGAGTAGAAGAGGGAAAAAGCAAGAAAAGAAATCGCCGGTAAAAATATTATTATTTAAATAAGGCGAAAATTTGACTATTTCAGAAACGTTTCGAAAAATTCTCAAAAATAGCAAATATTATTCTAAGATACACGATGAAATCGGATTCGAGAAATTCAATGTAGTTTTCAAATTAAAAATCCTAAAATCTTCTGGCGATACTGACCGACACCAGAATCGGTCAAATTTTGATAAATTTTGAAAAATTCTGAAAATGTATTTAGATAGAAAATGGAATTCTAAGAAGTACTGTGAAAGTCGTTTCTGAAAATTCAAACCCGTTTGAAAACTAAAAATCTGGGAATCACTCAGCAATGCTGACCGACACCGGTTTTGGAGATTTTGCAGAAAAATTTCGGAAAATTTCAGAGAATCATGAAAAATCTAAAATATTAGAAAACAGTCTCTGAAACTGAAATCGGTCAAATCGGACTACCAGAAAGTCAAATCGGGCTACTGGCTGGTATCGGGTTCCCGGTCCAAGTCAGGGCTTACTCTAGATCTGAGAATCCAGATCCGATACTCAATAATATAAGTAATCACAACCAAGAACACATACAGGAAGAAAATTGAACAATATGGTCAAAAAAATTTTGGGACACGAATCTGGGTACGTATCCCGGGTACGGGGTGCTACACAGGTTCATGAAAGGACACAAACTTTAGGACGCAGCCTTCAAGTCTTGTGAATGGGTGTGAACTCAAGACGCAACCCTGAATAGTCGTAGAGGGTGGTCCCAGCTTGCTGAGGAGACGCGGCTCTGAGCCACTTCAGGAGACGTGGTTGTGGCCTCTTCAGTAGGAATGAAAGGAACACAGCCCTCGGTCTATGAAAGGTCGCGGACTTGTAGACACGACCTTTGAGTTTGTGCCCGACGCAGCTTCCTAAGCGTCGCATGCAGCCTATTTTAAAGATCTTGTTGAATTTTTAATGCCAAGTCGGTGTTGACGATTGGGAACTTTTGTCCTTCGATGTTTCCCAAAGTAGCAATCCACGCGTCAGCTCCTTATTGGACTTGATGTTCGTGCGGGAATTAAGGCTGATGGCTTTGATTTTTATGTCATTAATTGTAAGCCTTATGACTTGCCTATAAATAGGTCTTACCCCCTTAACAGTCCATTATTTAGACTGTTTCCCTTTGAGAGCATGTGCTCTGAGGGTCTTCGTCTTAATTTGTCTATCTTCCCTTCAAGGGGATGAGTTCCAATGAACAGCAAGAACTCAAAGCTTCCATACTTTTCTTTAATCTTCTCCAATGATTACCACTGTCAAGTGATTTCAAGATCAAAAAGCATTACTTTAAGTGCTTTAATGGTCGCGCCTTGATGAATAAAGTTCAACTTCTAGATAATTCTTCCACGGGTTCCTTTTGTCGCCATGAAATACTCAGTCCCACTGAGTTTCTGTTTTCCTGTCCATTGAAGAAATTTGATCTCTTGATCTTCTCTTGAGATATGATTAATGCACCCATGTTCGGAAGTCGCGTCTTTCAGAGTTCTTGATGAAGCACGAGCTGACTGACTTTGAGCTCTAACTCACAAATCCTTTGAACGCGAGTGTGATAAACTCTGTACTTGGATCTTGAGACGTGAGCTTTGTACATGAAGCTCGCGTTTGAGGTTCTTGACTTAAGAGAATTCTAGTTCTTTTGAGACCTTTGGACATGGATGTGGCAACCCCTGTTTCTCAAACGCGGGTGTGGCGACCTCTGCGTCTGGGCTACCTCGCGTCTTATATCTTGGACGCAAGTCTAACACCAGATCGTGTTCAGATCTGCATTGGTCAACTCCGCGTCTGAAGTTCACAACTTTAATCTCGCGTCTGCCCTTCAGTTTTTCTGTTTCTGCCTTAACAGAATTTTAACCTTTTGATTTTTTGCTTCTTGCAGGTTCTGGCAGCCTCAGTCAGTCTTCCGCATCTTCGCTGGGCTCATGAGAGGATATTTCGACCAGCCAGCTTGTTCGAGCTTTTGAGATATCCGTCAAGACCTTATTGGACATAACGCACCAGCACTGCCCCGGGTTTATCATGGTCACAGTGGGTATGGTGGTGGGTATGGTGATAGGTATGGTGTCCTTGAAGGCCACAGGAAAGAGGATGTCACCAGTAAGGTCTCAGATCCTCCCTTTACCAATCTTACCCCCAGAAGTGACATTGACGAAAAATTCATGCTCATTGGATGACTTTTTGATGGTGGAGATGCTCATTAAGCGAAGGATTACGGCCCACACCAGTTGGTCGGGTGGAATCAGAATGTTCCCCTGCATTTCGATCTCGAGAAACATCATTGCTCTCAGTTAGCGATGAGCTTCTTCAATGTTCACATCATGCATCATGATGCAACCAGTGCTCGATCGGCTCAACATTAATCGAATGTGATATGATCCAGTGGAAGAAGAAGAGGGGTCTCTCTTCGGTGCTCTTTCAAACATCTTGTATCTGGAGCGGTGTAGATGTCTTGAGGAGTGAGTGCAACCTTTCACTGAGCGAGAGGGACTTCTTTGTACTTCTTTATTGTAACACTCAATCTTACTGTATAAGAGTGTGTCTTGTATTACTTTCATCTGTTTGAATATCAATAAAAGTAACACTTTTCCCTGTCTTCTTATATGTCTTGAATTCCTTTTTGCATTGAAAATCAGACAAGTAGAAGTGATTTCTTTTGATTTGCTAGAAATGTGATATTTACTTAGCAAGTCGAGAAGAAAATTTAAAATTACTGTCAGAGGTGTGATATTAACTTGACACGAGTGGGATGGTTTCTGTGGACTTACCAATCTATGAATGAGAATGACAAGTGAATCTAAATCCGTTGGAGATTTAGAAGAATATTTACCGTCAGAAGTGTGATATTAACTTAACGGGTTGAATTAGATCTTATCAGAGGTGTGGTATTAACTTGACAAGAACGTGAGCTGGAGGTGTGATGTTAACTTAGCTCCACGGAAATTTCAGCTTCATGTGGAAAACTGAAAATATCACTGTCATAGGTGTAGTGTTAAACTTGACAGTGGAAGTAATGTTGAGGTGTAATGTTGAACTTAGCATTAATCATCTCGACTTCGATATGGAAATTCGAGGGAAAGTCATTGTCATAGGTGTATTGTTAAACTTAATAATGGACTGGATGCTAGAGGTGTGATGTTAAACTTAGCATCGCTCATCTCAGCTTCGATATAGAAGCCTGAGGAAAAGTGACTGTCAGATGTTTAATATTGAACTTGACAGCAACTTAGACACTGTTAGAGGTGTAGTGTTAAATTTAACAGAAATTTGTCAAAAGTTTAATATTAACATGACAGGAGTTGATTTGCGATATGAGCAGTTTTGAGGACTTGCCATTCTGTTGATGAAAATTGACAAGTGAAGTCTGAAATGTCAGAGGTGTAATATTGAACTTGATAAGAATTGATTTGCGATAGGAGCAATTTTGAGGACTTGTCATTCTATTGATGAGAATTGACAAATGGAATTTGAAATGTCAGAGATTTAATTTTAACTTGACAAGAATTGGTTTGCGATAGGAGCAATTTCGAAGACTTACTACTCCATGTAGAGGAGAGACAAGTGAAGTTTGTACTCGTTGGGGAGTATTGAAAATTTTCATTGTCAGAGGTATAGTGTTAACATAGCAATGATTGCATTTGTGGTCCTACCACTTTATGGAAGAGGATTGGTAGGAGATCTTGGTGGAAAGTAAAATGAACTATCAGAGGTTTAATATTAACATGACAATCGTTGATTTCCTGGGACATAGGAGATTCGCCGTTAGAGATGTAGTATTAACCTAACAGTGAGGATTTTTAATGAGTTTTGTTGTCAGAGATTTAATATTAACTTGACAGAATCCACTGGGGATCGGGAAGTTCGGCTTGTCGGAGGTTTGCTGTTAACATGACAAGTCCCAGCTCATTTTGTTGGAGAAATGAACACAGGTGTTTTTTGTGGTCCTACCATTCTATGGGTGAGAATTGGTAGGGATTTTGGAGGAGAGGATGGGATCAACTCCCTTAGGATTTTTAGCAAACCCTCAGCTATCAACGGATTTGGTGTGCCTTTACCAACTACCGTTTAAGTTGGGCTAGCCATGCTATTCCCCTCAGCATGATGAGTTATCAAAGTCTTATGTTGGACTTAAAAGCCAACATTTTTTCTCTATCCTTAGCCATCGGAGGCGTCGGATGACAATAGAAGAGTAACTAAGCTAAAACAGAAGTTTTGCATTTTGTTTCTTCTTTAAATTTTACATCATGCATCATGATGTAACCAGCGCTTGATCAGCTTGAGACTGATCTACCATGATGTGATCCAGTGGAGGAAAGAAGCTTTTCTTGGATCTGGAGTTTCGATTAGAGGTGTAGTATTAACCTGATTAGGAGAAGAATGCTATCAAGGATAGTATTTCTTCAAGAACTTACCATTAAATGTCATCAAAATCGTATCACCGTCTGAGGTTATAAGGCGATACGCTCCATTTGAGTAGACCGACTCTACTACAAATGGTTCTTCCCATTTGGGCTGGAATTTTCCTTTGGTCTTATGCGTCATTACCATAGGTCTTCTGACAGCTAAGATAAGGTCACATTTCTTGAAAGTCTGCTCCTTGACTTTCTTGTTGAAGGCTCTGATAATTTGAGCTTGATAGAGCTCAATTTGCTGTTGAGCTTGCAGGTGTTTGTCATCCAAAGCCTCCAGCTCTTGGAGTCGCAGTCGATGTTTCTCCTCATTTGTCATCTCTGCCGCCATGGTGACACGTAGAGATGGGATTTGGATTTCTAATGGGAGTACAGATTCACACCCATATACCAAAGAGAATGATGTAGCTTTCATTGGAGTTCAAACCGTCGTGCGATAGACCCATAAAGCATTCACCTAACTTGTCGTCCCAATCATGTTGGCTTTTCGAGATGAATTTCTTGAGAAGTTTTCCATAGTCTTGTTGAAAGCTTCTGCGAGGCCGTTAGCGGCTAGATAATATGCCATTGAAGACACGCTCTAGATCCTGAACTTGTTGCAGAATCTCTTAAAATCCTGACTGACGAACTGGGCTCATTATCATGAACAATCCGTCGTGGTACACCAAAACGGTAAATGACGTGATGTTTAATGAATTTGATCATGTCAGATGCTTTTACCTCCCTCAAGGGAATAACTTCAGCCCATTTAGAGAAATAGTCGGTTATACCTAAGATGAACCGATGTCCTTTGGATGAAGGTGAGCTGATATGACCAACCACGTCCATCCCCCACATCTCAAATGGCCAGGTTGAGGTTGTAGAGCGAAGATATCCTGGTGCTTGATGGATGAAGTCACCATGGATTTGACAGACGTGACATCATTTAGCGTAAGTGATGGCGTCCGGGATTATCTTAGGCCAATAATATCTCAGCCTTCGGAGTCGATTTTCAAGCTTCGGACCAGGCTGATGAGCTCCACACAAGCAGTCATGCGCTTCTTTGAGTACTTCCTGTGCCTCCTTTGTGACAGACAACGGAGGAGGATCCCATCATACGATCGGCGGTACAGTGTTCGTGTGATTGCATTATAGTAGAATTTAAGGGCTTTCCTTCTAATGGCAGCCGCCTCTTTGGGATCCTCAGGCAGGATATCTGTAACGCCCCGATCCCACGGGTACGGGGACGTCACTGCGACGTACATATGCAGGTCAGAAGTACCCTTACGTATATACGCTAAGCATCAGTACAAGCAAGAATCAGAGTACGACAAACGTAGCGTCCATTCATATGCCAACATAAGAAGTACAAAGTACAAGGTTATCACAGGATGTGACATACTATTACATATCACATGCATCATATATCACAGCCAAGCACAAAAGTACGATTTACAATATGATTACAAGATGCTCACGAGCTGAAGGAAGGTCCCGCGAGCTAAAAAGGAAAGTCTGGCACCACAGAAACCGAGACTAGTCAGCCTGCTCGAAAAGGAAAGCTTGATCTTCTGTGGACGGCTCCACTTCAATCCAAGCTCCGGAACCTGAACATACAAATTCAAGGGAGTCAGGACCTCCCAAACAAATGATCAGGTTACAGCCGAGTGGCATAAGAAATAAGAGTATGAGAGTTGGTACAGTATTATCAATAATCAGCCAGCAGGTAAAAGAAACATAACGAGTTAAAGTTGGAAAGACATTGTACTAGCTTAGGTTACGTCCTCATGAGACTAGTACCTCGAGGGAATAATCCAAACAAGGAAACCCTCATCTATATACCTTTACCTCATGTCACCGTAACTCAAGCGCATACAACGGATCAATAGTTGGCGTCTTTTATTATTATTACTTGTCTTACACTGATATCTAGCTATGTGGACTAGCGTCCCAGCACACATAGATCCATATCAGAGTAAAGCAAGGTTGTTATTAGAAACTAGCGGGGGTATCAATGAACTATGTTTACAGTGGGTCCCGTGCTTGCCCGGGACCACGGTCCAGGGTGTTCCGTTGCTTGGTGACGGAACCAGCCGCAATGCCTATCAGGAGGGACTTATGTATGCCCTTTATCATGATGGTATCAGAGCGAGGGAGCCAGCACTCCCCTCGGTCGCCTGGAGGCCCACAGGTCAGACCGGATATTTAGTTGCACAACATACCTAATACCACTGTAAACACGAACATATATTGATAGCCGCATGTTTCCCCCCGACCCGATGTAAGTTGTCTCATTTTATGAGTTCTTTAGATAATTATCAGATTTCGGGAATGAACAGGAGCAAGTCAGGAGTATTAGGAGTACAATTCGTACTATCATGTAAATCAAGTTGGTAAAGCATGATGTTCGGTTATCATTCCCATTATCGTGATAATTATAAGAGTCAAGTGTATCATGCCTGGTGTCAAGAGATAGCATGACAAGAGGTGATATTCGTCTGGGAGTAGCAGACGCGAAAATAGCAGACGCGGGATTCGCATCGCAAAGGTGCCGCAAACGCGAGGTCTGCGTTCAAGTCAGGACGCGAGGTGAACGCGGACGCGGACATGGGTTTTGCGTCGCGTTAATGCAAGAAGAACATCGACATGGGCATAGCAGACGCGAAAGTAGCAGACGCGGGGTTCTCAGACGCGGGGATCGCGTCACGAAGGTATCAAAACGCGAGGCTCATGACCTGCGTTTAAATCAGGGCATGAGGAGAACGCGGACGTGAGTATAACTCCGCGTCATGTCAATATAAATAGAACACAGACGCGAGCTTTAGCTTTGCGTCACATCGATACAATAACGCTAAGGCCGCGTTAAGGAAATGCCTAGACGCAGGGGTAACTCAGCGTCTAACAGTACAGCCACACCGTACGACATAAAATACAATAATAAAAAATGAGTTTACAAGTCCATATCTTGGCGAGTAAAGTTACTCGCCTAAAACCGATACTTGAAGCTTTACGCGTCCGAAATGATCTTTGTCGCCGAATATCACTAAATCGATCACCGGAATAATCGCGAACGATTACCGGAAAGATCTACGGTGATATTACTGACGAAGAAAGCTCGGCCCCAATCCAAAAGGAGGGTACCGGCCTTAGCCTTGCCGATGATGAAGAGGAGCACGGCCCCCAATCCAAAGGAGGTGGCCGGCCTTCAAGAAAATGATGGAGTGGTGGTTGTTGTTTGGAGAAGGTAAAGGCTTTGGTGGTGGTTTGTGGTTTGTAGTTGGTTTAATGGAGTTGAAGGAGGAAGAAGATGGAGGTAGGAGGTTGTAGTGGTTGTGGTTGTGGTGGAGATGAAGGAGGAATTGGTGAGGGTGAAGGCTTCTCTTGGTGGAGGCTAAGGCTTTGGTGAAGTGAAGTAAAAATGAAGGAGAAAGGAGAAGGAAGTGTTTATATAGGATTTGGATTTGTAAAGGAGATGTAAAAATGGAAAAGAGGGGGGTTTATTTGTAAAATGGGAGGTGAGGTGGCTCTCTTTGCCGACCTTGGTGATGGGAGAGGGATTTGAGTGTTTTGGGATATTTATTTTGTTTGGAGAAGATATTTTGTTTTTGGTGGAGAAGATATTTTGGTGAAGATATTTTGTGGAAATTTGGTGGAAGGAAAAAAGGGAAAGAAAAAGGAAAAAGGAAAAGAAAATGAAAAGAGGAAGATATTTTCTTGGAAGAAAAAGTGGAAATAATTGGAGTGGCGGATTCCCGGGATTCGGTTGCGGATGCGGAAATCTTTTGGAAAAATACCGAAATCATCCCGAAATCAAGTATCTCGGAACGACTCACAAAATTCTCAAAAATCGAGAATATTATACTAAGACTCTTGGTGAAATTCGTTTTAAGAAATTATTTATCGTTTTGAAATTAAAAATCCCGGATACTGGCCGATACCGACTCCGGTGGAATTTTCATAAATTCATAAAATCCTCAAAAAAAGTATTTAGGTAGGAAATATGATTCTAAGAGGAAATGTCTAAAGACTCTTTGAGAAATTCCAATCTGTCTGTAAATTAAAAATCCGGGAATCGATCAGCGGTACTGGTCGACACCGGTTTTGAAGATTTTCAATTTAATTCGAGAAAATTCCAGAAAATCCTAGAAAATATAAAATATTAGAAAATGATATTTAAAACTAAAATCGGTCAAATACAAGAAGTAAATCAAAAAATACGATCGAAAAACTGAATACGCAACTAAGTACGTATTCCGGGAACTGGGTATTACAATCCATCCACCTTACAAAAAATTTCGTCCTCGAAATTTCAGGAAGGGGAAGGTGACGGTAGAGAAGGATAGAGAGAAGGAATTTTACCAACTTAAGTTGTGAATAGTTGAGGATAACGTTCACGGATAACATCCTCTCGTTCCCACGTGGCCTCTCCTGGCACATGCCTATTCCAAGAAACCACACTAATGGTATTGCCTTATTCTTCAAGGTCTTAACACTTTTATCCAAAATGGCCATCGGTTGCTCTTGATAGGACAGATCTGGTTGTAGTTCCAGTTCGGAGTGATCTAGGATATGATTCTCATCCTTGACATACTTCCTCAACTGTGATACGTGGAATACATTGTGTACTCCGTCTAAAGATGGAGGTAATGCCAATCGGTAGGACACATCTCCCACACGATCCAAAATTTCGAATGGGCCGATGTATCTTGGGCTAAGCTTTCCACGAGTACCGAACCGGATTACCCCTTTTGTGGGTGATATCTTTAAAAACACATGGTCACCTGTCCTAAATTCCAATGGTCTTCTCTTTGTGTCAGCCCAACTTTTCTGTCGGCTCTGTGCTGCCCGGAGGTGATCTCTAATGATTCGAACTTTGTCTATTGTCTGAATTAGGATCTCTGGCCCCAAAAGTCTCCTCTCACCGACTCCGTCCCAACAAATTGGTGATCTACATTTTCTGCCATATAATGCCTCAAACGGTGCCATCTTGATACTGGCCTGATAACTGTTATTATAAGAGAATTCTGTCAGATGAAGATAGTCTTCCCATGATCCCTTGAATTCAATCATGCAGGCTCTTAGCATGTCTTCAAGAATTTGGATAGTCCGTTCAGATTGTCCGTCTGTCTGGGGGTGATATGAAGTACTGAATTTCAGACGAGTTCCTAGACTTTCTTGGAGACTTTCCCAGAAATACGATCGAAATCTTGTTTCTCTATCTGATACGATGCTAACCGGAACTCCATGTAGACGAACTATTTCCTTCATGTATTTGTCTGCCAGGACTTCTGTTGTTTGACCTACCCTGAATGGTATGAAGTGAGCTGATTTTGTGAGGCGATCAATGATTACCCAAACTGCATTATTACCCTTAGGACTGCGAGGTAGTGCCGTGACAAAATCCATAGTGATATGTTCCCACTTCCATTCGGGTATCGGTAAGGGTTGTAGAAGTCCAGCTGTTCTTTGATGTTCTATCTTTATCTGCTGACAAACTAAGCACTTGGCTACATACTGGGCTATCTCTCTTTTCATAGCATTCCACCAAAACTGTTTCTTTATATCTTGATACATTTTAGTTCCCCCTGGGTGTATGGAATAGGCTGAACTGTGTGCTTCTGCTAGAATTTTCTGTCGCACTTCTCCTTGGGGAACACAAATCCTGTTACCAAAATATAGTGCATCATCTGAATGAATACGGATATCGGTTCTCAATCCAGCCTCTACTTGAGCTCTGAATTTCTGTAATCTGGGGTCTTCTTTTGAGCTTCTTTAATCTCATTCATCAGGGTTGATTGGATCTGAAAGGTCATTAACTGTCCTGCCTTATCAATTCCTTGTACTAACATTAAGTCCAATTTTATGATGTCCTGAATCAACTCCTTCTGTTGAGTGAGTTGTACTAGCATTTTATTTTCTGGCTTCCTGCTCAATGCATCTGGTACTGTATTGACTTTGCCCGGATGATATTGTAAGTCGATATCATAGTCTGCCATTAATTTAAGCCACCGTCTCTGTCTCATGTTTAATTCTTTCTGTGTAAAAATATACTTAAGACTCTTGTGATCAGTGTAGATTAACACCTTGTCTCCCAGAAGATAATGTCTCCAGATCTTTAGGGCGAATATTACTGCTGCCAGCTCCAAGTCATGAGTTGGATAATTTCGCTCATGAGGCTTCAGTTGCCTGGATGCATAAGCTATGACATGATCATGCTGCATTAATACACACCCTAGGCCTTTTCCGGATGCATCACTGTGTATAACCATCCCTCCTCTTCCTGAGGGAGTTCTCAAGATTGGAGCTGTAATGAGCCTTTTCTTTAATTGCTCAAATGCTGCAGTACATTCCTCTGTCCATATATACTTTTCTCCTTTTCGGGTGAGCTTTGTTAACGGGGCTGCAATCTTAGAGAAATCTTGGACAAAGCGCCTGTAATATCCGGCTAATCCAATAAAACTCTTAATTTCTGTTACTGTCTTTGGAATAGGCCAGTCCTTCACTGCCTGGATCTTGCTGGGGTCAACTGAAATTCCTTCTTCTGAAATCATGTGTCCAAGAAAGGCTATACAATTTAACCAGAAGTCACACTTGCTCCGCTTAGCATGAAGTTGTTCCTGCTGGAGAGTCCGTAACACTATTCTCAAGTGTTCTGCATGTTCTCTATCGTTCTTTGAATAGATCAAGATGTCATCTATAAAAACAACTACAAACTGATCCAAATATGGCGAGAACACTCTGTTCATCAAATCCATGAAAACTGCAGGGGCATTGGTGACTCCGAAAGGCATAACTAGAAACTCATAATGGCCATAACGAGTCCTGAATGCCGTCTTTGGAATATCTTCTTTCTTTACTTTTAGTTGATGATAACCGATTGTAAATCTAATTTAGAAAATACTCGGGCTCCATGAAGTTGATCAAACAGATCATCGATTCTTGGTAAGGGATACTTGTTCTTGATGGTAACTTTGTTCAATTCTCTATAGTCTATACATAACCGTTTACCACCATCCTTTTTGTTTGCCAAGAGCACTGGAGCTCCCCATGGTGAAGTACTTGGTCTAATTAATCCCTTGTCAGAGTATTCTTGCAGCTGTTTCTTTAGAATTTCTAGCTCAGTGGGTGCCATTCTGTATGGAGCTTTGGATATTGGAACTGTGCCTGGAATAATGTCAATGGAGAACTCAATCATCCTGTCAGGTGGAAGTCCTGAGATTTCAGCAAACACTTCTGGGAATTCATCCCAAACCGGTACTTTCTTCTTCTGAATCTCAGCAGTAGCCATCCGAGTTTTTCTCTTGGCAGCCTTGGGTTCCCCGTTAAATTGAAATTCCGGCTGACGTGGAATTCTGAACTCAATTCTCTTCTCCCGACAGTCAAGCACTGCATAGTATTTGCTTAGCCAGGTCATGCCTAAGATTACGTCGTACCCTTTGGTATCTAGTACGAGCATATCTATGGCCAATGTTCTGTTACAGAGTTCTACGGGGCAATCAGTACAAACCTTAGTAGATATGACTACTCCTTCCCTGTACTAATCTCCCATTGGTGGTCTAAAGTTTTAACAGGTATAGAATGCAATGCAACAAAATGATCTGAGATGTAACAATGGGAAGCACCTGAATCGAAGAGGGTTAGAACAGGTTTTGAGTGTACCATGATTTTACCTGTTATCACTTCCTCAGAAGCCTCGGCCTCTTCTTCCGTCAAATTGTAAGCTTGTCCCCTTCCACGTCCTGTTGCAGTCCTAACTCCTCTTTGGACTGGGCGAATAGCTTGTTGTGGAGGAGGGGGAAGAGCTCTCCTAACCATTGGTCCCTGGTTCCTCTGTCCAATTGGCCCTGGAAGTGCTGGCAGGGTTTGGTTGGCTATTCCCATTCTTTTGTGGGGACAGACTTCTATGGTATGGTCACGGGAACCACATACCAGGCATAATCCATTTGCCCCATAATCCATTTGCCCTACGGTAATTTTGTTGAGAGTGACCTGGTTTCAGGCAAAAGTGACAAATAGGACCTGGTTGGGCTATCTGGGGTTGGGCCATCTGGAAAGGAGCTGGTCGGAATGGTCGTCTCATTATTGGAGCTTTTGCTGCTCTGAATGGACCTCTTCTCCCCATTTGTGGGAATGGCCTCTTCATGGCCTGGTTCCTTATCAGGTTCAATTTCTTCTTCTCCAGTCCACGCTCCACTTCCCGAGCTATGGTGAGGACTTCGGAATAAGTTTTTAGCTGTTGGGGCATTAAGAAGACTTGGATGTCCATTTGTAAGCCCTGTTGGAATCTACTTGCCCGCTTCTCTTCATCAGTCACCATATACGGAGCAAAGCGGCTAAGTCTCAAAAACTCCGCGGCATACTCATCCACAGATCGGTTCCATTGCTGAAGTCGGATGAACTGTTCTTCCATCTCTTTCTGAGCTGTGGCAGGGAAGAATCTATTATAGAAGTTTTTAGAAAATTGATCCCAGGCGACAGGTTTCTCCAATCTTGCTTCTTCAGCTAGCCACCAGGTCCTGGCTATATCTTTTAGTTGAATCTTGGCGACCTCTACTTGATTGTCTTTTGGACTCGGGCTGCGTTCAACAGATCTGTGGTGTCGATCAGCCATTGTTCGGCATCCAATGGTTTCTCTCCTCCTGTAAAAATGGCTGGTTGCATCCGTCGAAAGTCGGATATGTTCCTCGACCTTTGTTCTTTAGGAGCTGCTAACTCTTGCCGGAAGAGTTCTGTCTGTTGTTGCTGATTTTCCACCATCGTCTGGATAACTCTTAGGATATCAGCATTCTCTCCCGTGGTTCCATTTGATACTTGTCCAGAGTTGTTACGACTCGTCCTTCTATCCATACTTATGTTGGTAAAAAGATGACTGGAAACTGGAAAAATGGAAGGATTTTAGGACATAAGGGAAGGAATCAAGAAGGACTAGATAACTTTGTACATTGTAGTTGGCAATTGCAAATTCCATTAATTTGCTACTTGATTGTACTATAGGTGTGAGAGCTTAGGCTCTGATACCAACCTGTAACGCCCCGATCCCACGGGTACGGGGACGTCACTGCGACGTACATATGCAGGTCAGAAGTACCCTTACGTATATACGCTAAGCATCAGTACAAGCAAGAATCAGAGTACGACAAACGTAGCGTCCATTCATATGCCAACATAAGAAGTACAAAGTACAAGGTTATCACAGGATGTGACATACTATTACATATCACATGCATCATATATCACAGCCAAGCACAAAAGTACGATTTACAATATGATTACAAGATGCTCACGAGCTGAAGGAAGGTCCCGCGAGCTAAAAAGGAAAGTCTGGCACCACAGAAACCGAGACTAGTCAGCCTGCTCGAAAAGGAAAGCTTGATCTTCTGTGGACGGCTCCACTTCAATCCAAACTCCGGAACCTGAACATACAAATTCAAGGGAGTCAGGACCTCCCAAACAAATGATCAGGTTACAGCCGAGTGGCATAAGAAATAAGAGTATGAGAGTTGGTACAGTATTATCAATAATCAGCCAGCAGGTAAAAGAAACATAACGAGTTAAAGTTGGAAAGACATTGTACTAGCTTAGGTTACGTCCTCATGAGACTAGTACCTCGAGGGAATAATCCAAATAAGGAAACCCTCATCTATATACCTTTACCTCATGTCACCGTAACTCAAGCGCATACAACGGATCAATAGTTGGCGTCTTTTATTATTATTACTTGTCTTACACTGATATCTAGCTATGTGGACTAGCGTCCCAGCACACATAGATCCATATCAGAGTAAAGCAAGGTTGTTATTAGAAACTAGCGGGGGTATCAATGAACTATGTTTACAGTGGGTCCCGTGCTTGCCCGGGACCACGGTCCAGGGTGTTCCGTTGCTTGGTGACGGAACCAGCCGCAAGGCCTATCAGGAGGGACTTATGTATGTCCTTTATCATGATGGTATCAGAGCGAGGGAGCCAGCACTCCCCTCGGTCGCCTGGAGGCCCACAGGTCAGACCGGATATTTAGTTGCACAACATACCTAATACCACTGTAAACACGAACATATATTGATAGCCGCATGTTTCCCCCCGACCCGATGTAAGTTGTCTCATTTTATGAGTTCTTTAGATAATTATCAGATTTCGGGAATGAACAGGAGCAAGTCAGGAGTATTAGGAGTACAATTCGTACTATCATGTAAATCAAGTTGGTAAAGCATGATGTTCGGTTATCATTCCCATTATCGTGATAATTATAAGAGTCAAGTGTATCATGCCTGGTGTCAAGAGATAGCATGACAAGAGGTGATATTCGTCTGGGAGTAGCAGACGCGAAAATAGCAGACGCGGGATTCGCATCGCAAAGGTGCCGCAAACGCGAGGTCTGCGTTCAAGTCAGGACGCGAGGTGAACGCGGATGCGGACATGGGTTTTGCGTCGCGTTAATGCAAGAAGAACATCGACATGGGCATAGCAGACGCGAAAGTAGCAGACGCGGGGCTCTCAGACGCGGGGATCGCGTCACGAAGGTATCAAAACGCGAGGCTCATGACCTGCGTTTAAATCAGGGCATGAGGAGAACGCGGACGTGAGTATAACTCCGCGTCATGTCAATATAAATAGAACACAGACGCGAGCTTTAGCTTTGCGTCACATCGATACAATAACGCGAAGGCCGCGTTAAGGAAATGCCTAGACGCAGGAGGTAACTCCGCGTCTAACAGTACAGCCACACCGTATGACATAAAATACAATAATAAAAAATGAGTTTACAAGTCCATGTCTTGGCGAGTAAAGTTACTCGCCTAAAACCGATACTTGAAGCTTTACGCGTCCGAAATGATCTTTGTCGCCGAATATCACTAAATCGATCACCGGAATAATCGCGAACGATTACCGAAAGATCTACGGTGATATTACCGACGAAGAAAGCTCGGCCCCAATCCAAAAGGAGGGTACCGGCCTTAGCCTTGCCGATGATGAAGAGGAGCACGGCCCCCAATCCAAAGGAGGTGGCCGGCCTTCAAGAAAATGATGGAGTGGTGGTTGTTGTTTGGAGAAGGTAAAGGCTTTGGTGGTGGTTTGTGTTTGTAGTTGGTTTAATGGAGTTGAAGGAGGAAGAAGATGGAGGTAGGAGGTTGTAGTGGTTGTGGTTGTGGTGGAGATGAAGGAGGAATTGGTGAGGGTGAAGGCTTCTCTTGGTGGAGGCTAAGGCTTTGGTGAAGTGAAGTAAAAATGAAGGAGAAAGGAGAAGGAAGTGTTTATATAAGATTTGGATTTGTAAAGGAGATGTAAAAATGGAAAAGAGGGGGGTTTATTTGTAAAATGGGAGGTGAGGTGGCTCTCTTTGTCGACCTTGGTGATGGGAGAGGGATTTGAGTGTTTTGGGATATTTATTTTGTTTGGAGAAGATATTTGTTTTTTGGTGGAGAAGATATTTTGGTGAAGATATTTTGTGGAAATTTGGTGGAAGGAAAAAAGGGAAAGAAAAAGGAAAAAGGAAAAGAAAATGAAAAGAGGAAGATATTTTCTTGGAAGAAAAAGTGGAAATAATTGGAGTGGCGGATTCCCGGGATTCGGTTGCGGATGCGGAAATCTTTTGGAAAAATACCGAAATCGTCCCGAAATCAAGTATCTCGGAACGACTCACAAAAATTCTCAAAAATCGAGAATATTATACTAAGACTCCTGGTGAAATTCGTTTTAAGAAATTATTTATCGTTTTGAAATTAAAAATCCCGGATACTGGCCGATACCGACTCCGGTGGAATTTTCATAAATTCATAAAATCCTCAGAAAAAGTATTTAGGTAGGAAATATGATTCTAAGAGGAAATGTCTAAAGACTCTTCGAGAAATTCCAATCTGTCTGTAAATTAAAAATCCGGGAATCGATCAGCGGTACTGGTCGACACCGGTTTTGAAGATTTTCAATTTAATTCGAGAAAATTCCAGAAAATCCTAGAAAATATAAAATATTAGAAAATGATATTTAAAACTAAAATCGGTCAAATACAAGAAGTAAATCGAAAAATACGATCGAAAAACTGAATACGCAACTAAGTACGTATTCCGGGAACTGGGTATTACAATATCATACGACGCATAGTCGATGTACGAGAATTGCCAATCCCTGGGTTCTGGACCTGCTGAAGTCTCTAGAGCTTCTTTGGCTTGACAGTCTCCTGTCGGCTTTTGGTGATCTTCAAAAGGATTTTTGGGCAATACAAGTCGTGGCTGTAAACAAGTATTTTCTCTACTACTCCAGCTGGAAGAGCTAAGGAAGCAGCGAGGGATACCAGTGCATCTGCATGCGCATTTTGTTGGCGTGGTACATGGTCGATGTAAAAGTTTTTGAATCTCTCGGCCATGTGAATAGTTGCGTTGTAATAGGGTACTAAGTCTTCATGTCTGACTTCGTACTCCCCGCGAACTTGGTAACGATGAGTTTAGAGTCACCGTATGCTTCGAGATTTTTAACGCCAATCTCATCGGCGATTTGCATTCTGATCAAGAGAGCATTGTATTCTGCCACATTATTGGAACATGGCTCAGTTAATGAGAATGCACAAGGAATCACGTAGTTCTGTGGGGAGACTAGTACTACACTTACTCCTGCTACGACATGCCCTCGTGGGCCCGTTCCTGATGCACCGTCGAAGAAGAGCTGCCACACCTATCCTTCAAAAGATGTCTGGGTCAGATAAACTTCAGCGACCTCGTCTGGGAGATCCTCATAAAGTTTGGTCGCTCTCAGATCTGGATGTTCAGCCAGAAAATCTGTCACCACTTGTCCCTTCATGACTTTTTGTGGTAGAAAGTACATCTCATATTGGGAGAGCAGTATGGCCCATTTTGCCAGCCGACCATTTAGCGATGATGGCTTTGTCATAAGCAACCTCAAAGGGTTGACTTTTGATATGACATGTATAATTTGGCCCACCAAATAGTGTCTTATTTTCTGGACAACGAACACCAACGCCAAACATTCCTTTCGATCGGGAGTTTGAGGTTACTCTTCTGAATACCGACTGCTTACCTATATGAGGGCTGCAGTGACATTCAGAGAGCATTGCTGTGATGAGCCGTTCACAGCAACAAGACGGAGTGATCTGATTAGCACTCCTTTTCTTTGCAAGTAATCTCTTAGATCTGTCGAAGGAGGATCATAAAGATTAGCCTCGGATTTCCGAGGGCTTTTCAGCTTCTGAGAGACACCCTTGCGTCGCGAATCTGAGACGCAAGGTTCAGAAACGCGGAGCTCACGCTCTGTAGAGCAAGCACAGCTTTCCCGTTTTGACTTTGAAACGTGGGTCTCGTGTCTCTGCTGAGTAGAGACGCGGACCTCACGTTGCTGATTGTCGCGTTTGGTTAGCGACATCTGAAACACGCGGACTTTCTCAATTTCGCGTTTGGTTGTAAAGACACGGGTCTCATTTCTCTGAGAAGAAGCATAGTCATCGCGCTGCTGAACGTTGCGTTTGGGAAGTGAAGTCTCAGAAACGCAAGCATGTTGGGCTTCGCATTTTGGTCTCCATACACAGACTTCGCGCGTCTGACATAACTTAGAAGGGACGCAGGCTTGAGCGTCGTGTTCTGTATCTGCTGGACAGATGGTTGTTCCACCTTCTTGTGCCTATAGTTGACGCGCGCGTCGTCTCTGTCGACGTTCAGCATTCCAGTTACGCCGTACGGGTTGTTGGGAACCCCGGTAACCTGGAACTGAGGGAGATGACGGGCATGAACGGGCTGAATATCAGCAACGCTTACCTCGCGGGTCTCGTGGGAGACGTTGACGCGGGTGTTACGTGTGATGTGGTTAGCCATGGCACTCTTCTTGTCTGAAGGGATCTCAGAGCGGACTTGAGAGCAGGTCCCCGAGGAGACATTGTGGTACTGCCGCGCCCTAGGGTTCTAAGAGCCGGAAAGAGAGGAACTCTTCATATTTTGCCTGGTCGAACTCCACGACAAGTGATTCGATCATTTTTCCCATGTAGGTGACGTCACCTTGCGCTACGACTTGCTCATCGGTAGAGAAAGTAGTCCTTAGCGGAGTCGTCATTTCTTGTTGGTGGAAAATTGAAGGCGCGTGTAAATTTTTTATTTGATTGTAAAGAAAATTATAACGGATCAATAATTCGATTACAAGAGAGGAAAGATATTCAAACTCAAATCTCCCCTTTATTTAATGCTGGGTTCTTGATGTGGCGATGGAAAGTGAATCTTGTTTTCCGTTGACAGGGTGAACGTCAAGTCCTCTTGGGAATCTTCTCTTTAGATAGTGGACGAAGTAACACAGCTTCTATCCAAAAAGAATCTCAAAGAGACTGTAGGCAAGAACAAACTTGTAGGCAACAAGTTGTTAGAAGAGTTGAACTCTCTCTTTCTTTTAGCTGGGATTCTGGTCCTTCTAAGGCTTACAATCGAAGTTCTTCTGATCAAAATTTTTCGACACTTTCTTCCATAGCAAACTGGGCTATTTATAGAGGTTTCAGGGGGTAAAAGTGTCCCCTAAAAACACTCCATAATGGGGGTTAACTCCCTCATTTCGTGGGCAGTAATTGACCCAGTAATGAGGGCAGTTATAACCGAGACGCGGGCTTTGAGCCTCGCGTTTTGTCGTTGACTTCGAACCTTGCTGGACGCGAGTTTCGGACTCTATTAGACGCTCAGGCTCTGCGTCTTGAGACTGTACTGATGTAAGGACACGAACTTTAGGCTATCGCGTCTTGGTTATTACGGAGCAGCTGGGACGCGGGTTTCAACCCTCGCGTCTTGTACTGTACTGATGTTGAGGCGCAGGCTCCATGCCCTGCGCCTTGGCATTATACGAGTGGCTATAATTAGCCCTGCGTCTGGAGTTTTGAACTTTGTTTTCTGATGACTTATCCTCAGTGATTTTTGAACAGTCTACAACGGGCTCGATAGCTTTGTAGCTTTCCCCTTTTCTTTATGAGCGATGGGGGCAGTGGCTGCAGTCTGGGAGACGTTCTTCCTTAGTCGAGCCATATCAGTAGTGTGATGTTTTGAGGAAATGTCAGGGTATTGGATGGGGATAACTTAAAAGTGTGGATTCAAAGATCTCAATGAAATCACCAAATGCAGTGGGTAATTCTAAGAGGAGTTGTCCACGAGCCAATTTGCGAGGAAATAAAGAATAAATTGCAAATATCATACTAGAGAACTCACAGAGATTTACGTGAAAACCCGAAAGGGAAAAACCACAAAGAGAGTTCGACTATAATTTGACGAAGCTTACAATGGTGGTTGCGTGATCTCTAGTGCTAGGGTTTCTAAGATTAATTGATCGTCCCTCTCTCATTGGAGTGGGTTCTCTATTTATACATGTGGCTGTTTTTAGATAAGATTACATGATTCTCATCTAACTGAACATCTTATCTTTCATTAACTGCTTATCGTGTAGGCGGTTTGGAGCCGAATGTCCTGATTTGTATTGGTAGAACTCACATTCATTTTTATCCAGAGATCACTGTCCATCTGTCGATATGATCAATCCGCTTCAGAACTGTAACTGCTAGGTTCAAATACGGATTTGGCCTGAAGACAGGGGTACTTGCAACCGACTCTATCTCTAATATTCCAACGCTTTGAATCGCATGGAGTTTGAATGGGACTGGAATTCTCCTTTAGAGGTTTTGGATCGGTTGGGTTTAGTTTAGGATTTGATCGGTCGGGTTTAGTTCAGGACTAGATTGGGATCGAATAACTGAGTAAAATTCCAGTCCTAAAACAGACAACTTGGAATTATGGTGGGTCATTTTAAGTTTCTTTTCATGTGGGGCCCATGATTTTGGAAACAAAAAGCTAATGTGAAATCAAACACGAGAACGAATAAACCCTCAGCGAATCTCACCTTCCTTCTCTTTTTTTTTACTTTCGAAGGAAACAAGAAACCTCTTAAGAACCTATTTGTTTGAGCAGAAAGTGGAAAAAAGTGGGAAAATGGTAAGCCATTGCATTAGTGTTCTTTTCTTTTCATTTTCTCTTTTTCTTGGTTGTCTGAGACAAAATAGAGAACAAAAAACGTATGTGTTGACCTCATAAAAAAAACCAACAAAATATGGGCCAAAAATACTTAAAAATCTGACATTTTGTCAAATATAGTAATTAAAAACAAAGGGAAGCCTGATAAACACATTTGGTGTAATAATTGCGTAATAAAATAAATGTAATCACTGGACCCATTTAGCTTTGGGGTGTTTTTTTTTACTTGCATAAACAAATTGTCCTTCCAAAAAGGTTAAAATTCTAAAGTTTTACACAATTTTCTTTAAAAAAATGCTTCATTTATTGTTTGGTTAGATTTCTAAAGAAGTTTTCTGAGAGCCATGGGTGTGACACACGATTCAAAACAATTTGAAGTATACCATATACGAAGGTTTAGATCACAAACATGTAGTAGAGAGGACTTAGAGAAGAGTATAGAGGAATATAGAAATAGACAGAAATTGACATCCGCTTAAAATGCTCTTATTGCACTCGGATCCCTGCGGTTTCCAATGGGTACTGGAGGGGCCAGTGGATCCAGACCCGGGAAGGGATCCAACAAAACCGAAACGGATCCTAACACAAGCAGACCGTCTCCAGGATCCGACCCGCTCACAGACCCCCACAAAAACCCTTTTGCCGTCTCCCCTTCTCAGTCCCGACCGCTCTCCCCCGATGGCGATCGTAGCCCGAAAACTCCTGCTCTCAAGAGTCTCTCTCTGCCCCCCCTCCGCCTCTCAAATTACGGTCAGGTCCCCATTTCTTCGCTCATTTGCAACCAAGTCCTCCTCCTCCTCGAAGTCACGTGACCTCCCACCTCCATCGTCGAACTCAGAGGCAGAAGAAGAGGAATCAGAGGTCCCAACCTCGGGAATATGCCGACCTCTGTCGGAGATCCTGAAGGAGCTGAGCAAGAGAGTCCCCGACTCCGTGGTAAAAGTCCGCAACGAAGATGGATTCACCAGCAAATACGTGCCTTGGTCTGTGCCCTAATTTTTAATTTTAATTTTATTTTTTTTAAAAAAAAAAGTAGCTGTTTTTATTGAATTTTAACAACACAAATAAAATTTTTAACTGGAATAAAATGAATCATGTTGCATATTTGTTATTTATGAGGTTTTACTTTGGCTTCTCTATTTGTTTTCTCATGTTTTTTTTTTGAATGTGTAATACTTTTAGATAGCTGAGTGGAAGTATGTAAAAGCAGCAAAACTGAATTTTTATATCATTTCATCAAGCTCTTCACAACTAGATGTGAACTACCATGAGTGCGCACTCTAAAAGAATGGTCTAGGGAGAATGTGGAGACTTTTATAACCAGTATCGATCTATTTCCAACTCTTTAATGCACGTGGCCACTTGCTTGAGTTGGGGGTTAAGGTGTTATATTGAAGGACCGCTTGCATGAACATGCACTGTGAACACACAGATCAAGCTTTCAGTTCATTTCCTTCAAAACAAATTTAGTTTTGTGCTGCTCTTATTAGCAAATTTCCAAGGGCAGCACCTAGGGAAAAGAATATGAAATGGATGATTCATTGTGTTGCTTCTAATAATAGAGAGGGGCAAAGGAAGACAAGAGGAAGAAGATGATAGCTGTTAAGTACAAGATGATGTCTTGCACTTAAAATGAGAAAAAAGCGGGCCACTTGTTCAATTGGATATAAGTGGAAGCTTTATTGCTAATAGTAGGGAGAGAGGTTACTCATCTAGGATCATGTGCTTTTGAAATGGAAGAGGTCAGAGAAATGGTGGACCACAAGAAGGGAGAAAGATCAACACATGAGACGAGGGAGGAGACATCACAACTCAGAAACATTTGAATATTACAATTTACAATTTCCATTTTGGAAAGCAAAGATAATGATAAGCCAGGACTGCTATGATCATCTGCCAACTTTAGAGGACCAACATTGGTTTTGCAAATAAGGAGTTAGTTGGCATTTGGTTGCATAGAGGAGCCTATGTTTCACAAAATTATTTTGAGAAAGCACCTCATTTGCTCTGTTGGTTGTATGAAAAGTTGTGTTAACTTTTGTACTTTTCATTATAATCCCAAACAAATTTCGTATATCGGTATCATCATTATCGTTAGGAATTTCATCTGTATCAAAATTTTGGAGGGGGCTTGTGAGGAAGTCTTCAGTTTTTTGTTCTTTTTGTTAATTTTTTATTTTTGTAGTAGAATACTTACCAATCCACTATTCTGAGTAATTATTAACTTAAGCAAGGTCGCCCCTTAGCTTGTAATAGTCTTTATTATTTTCTTTTGTATAAGCTCCCATGTTAGGTCCATGGTTTTGTGACAGGATAAACACAGACCACTAATATTTGACTTATGGTTATTGTCAAAATGTATTCTTGATGTCATAATCTAGCAAAATGCTAAGACATGGTTTGGCGATAGGATAAGTACATACCACTAATATTTAATCTTATGATTATGTCTTAGTGTATTCTTGTTGTCATAATAATGAGGACATTACGCCAGTTGCCAGTTGTCTTTTCATGCCTTAGCTTTTTTAAGATGTGTTTTGTCTATTTTGCTTTTAGTACCACATCGGTTATATTCGAGAAGTTCGCTTTATAAGAGCCTATATAAAAAGGTTCAACTCAATGAATAAGTAGACAATGAATAATTTAATCTTTTTTTAGTTAAATTCTCTTGAGAGCGCTCTTGAGTTTAAGGTATTTTTCTTTGCATTTAGAACTTAACTTTAAGGTATTTTGTTCGTTTAGTGCATACATTTAGTTTACTTGACTGGAGGGTTCTCCACTACACCTGCTTGTTTGCTTGAGCCATCATGACTAGTCAGCATTATGGGCACCCCCTTTTAGACCAGCTATACAACCTCCATCAGGGTCATATGTCCGTTCATGATTACATTGCCATATTTGAGGACTTAACCCATCATAGTGAAGTGAGAGAGCACCCTTTTGAGACTGTAACTAGGTTTGCTTGGGGATTACGACCTAAAATAAACGTGCTATGATTACTGGCCCCCTATGATTTAGACACTGTTGAGGAGGCCTTTGATTTTGCATTAAGGTTGGACTTGACTTTCAAAACGTTAGTCAATGCTAAGGCCAGGTGTTCTAAATGTGAGGTATATGGACATTATGATTATCAGTGTCTTTTGGAGAGTCAACATGTTAGAATTGTGTCTAGTGATGAAGTTGACGTCTCAAAAGTTATTGAGGAAGTCCACGTTCTTTCCAAGACTGTTAGTATAATTGAAGACACAGTAGTTGGTGCCGACACACTGGTTATTGATGAAATTTACATGTCTGATAATGCCAGTGATGACGTGAATGAGATAGTGGAGCCTACTATATTGCATTTGCCTGTTGCATATATTGATGATATCACTAGGCTGATAGAAATTTGCAATGATACCCACAAATTTGCTGCGTATCCATTAGTACTTTGCAGGAATTTGCAGTTGATAATAAGGTGGTGGTTATGAGTCGCTTTGACGCTGTGAGGAAGTTGCACACTTGGCCTCAAGATTTCGATAGGGCTCTGAAAAGGATTGCTTTCATTGCTTACGAGTTGGATAACTCATGGGATTCTGGTATCAACTCCGTCTTCAGCAGGGATGATGCGCCTTGGTCTACTCTCTATGCCTTGATCAAGTTGCCATCTTTCACAGTCGACCCGTCACGGAGATCAGCTCCACCTCCACCACCATGGTATCAACTTGATGTACCAGTGATGCTGCCACGACCACCACCTTGGCCCGATTGAGATGCTTCCTAAGGAGAGTCCTCACTCGACAGGATCGATTTTCTCCCACCCGGGGGATTGATGAGGATATCACGCCAATTGCCAGTTGTCTTTTCATGCCTTAGCTTATTTTGAGACGTTGTATTTTGTCTTTTTTACTTTTAATACCACATCGGTTATATCAGTTCACTACTTCACTTTGTAAGAGCCTATATAAAGAGGCTCAACTCAATGAATAAGTAGACAATGATTAAATAAAAACTTTTTCAGTTAAAATTTCAGAGCACTTGGGTTCTTGAGATGGGGTGTGAAGCCCGTAGTGTAGGGTGTGAAGCCCGCGTAAGGCGTGCGGAGCCCAGAGTTATCTGATTCTTTCTCTAACCCTAATCTCTCCTTTTATTTTATTTCTTGTAAAACTCTAGTTTTTCTTTTTTATTTATATTCGAAGGTGATTGCGATCCTGTATTACATCACATAATCTAGCAAAATGCTAAGACATGGTTTTGCGATAGGATAAGCACAGATCACTAATATTTGGACATATGATTATTGTCATAAGTCTATTCTTGCTGTCATAATCTAGCAAAATGCTAAGACATGGTTTTGCAATAGGATAAGTACAGACCACTAATATTTGATGTTATAATTATTGTCATAGTGTATTCTTGATGTCATAATCTAGCAAAATATTAAGACAATGTTGTTAGTGATGTATAATTCTATTTGAGAACCATCATGCAATCAATTGAGGTCATGCAAAATAATTTCAATATTTTCTCTAAGTTGCTATACGTGAATTTTCCTACCCATGCTTTATTGTTTTCTTTATAATTGTAAATTTGCTCTAAACTATGAAATTACTTTAATAACCTAAGTGATATTCTGTGATGACAGATCTATTGATTTTCATTTCAATCGAGGTTAGCATGCATATTTGCTGTTTGCAAGAATTAGCTCTTATTAGTTATGTATTATTGAAGATGAATTTGTTGGATATGTTCCAGCAAAGTTCTGTTTTAATGTGCACAATTGCTTATGTTCGGCCCCTATAATTGATTGCTCCATTTTCATTTCTCTTATCTTCTGCTTGCAGGCACATTGTCAACCGAATTCTGAATTTACATGCTCCAGGTATGTCTAACATTTCTCTCTCAGCTGAATGGTGAATTTGAAACTGTTTTAGAAATAAATGGAGTAAGTGTTTAGTGTTGTTCTTTGTTCTTTGTTGCAGAATGGTCTGGCGAAGTCCGAAGCATTGTTTATTCGGCTGATGGAAAGTCCGTGACTGTAATATATCGTGTCACACTTTATGGGACTGATGCAGAGGTAATATTTCAGTAGAAGTGTTTGCTGAGAGTTCTGTGCTAAGATAAAATTGCATTACCAAATGCCGGTCTCTGACACTTTATATGCATTCTGTTTATTTGGATATCATCTTTGTTTAAGCATCACTTAAATATTGACATAATAGAATTATGTTTGGCTTAAATTGGACGAAAGATTTCTACTTTTGAGAAACTATGATGGCAGTACATAAAAATTCATGGAATATTTTGGAAGTTCATACAAATAGAGTATATGTTGATGAGTATCCTTAAATTTTTCTTTAAATTATTTTTATTTCCTTTATCATTCCCTTCCCAGTGTCGATCATGGTGATTAGTTAACCTTTCTGTTGTATTCTATTTTCAGCTTTACTTCTCATCTCATTCTTCTTCTCAATATTTTTGATTTGATCTCTTGCTGCCGAAAGAAATGGCTTATTTTGAGGTCATAGGTAGATGTAGATCCCTATTGTTTCTAACTCAGGGCACGATGCATAGATGCTTCCATCCTCCCTAGGCTACCTTTATTTGCAATCTCACCAACCCCCAACACAAAAAAAAAAATCCCAAAAATTTGAGATTTCGTGGACTTGGAAAGAGCCTCCAACATTGTACCCTCATATTGTTATATACCAAGAGAATTTAATTTCTAATTTTTTTTGCCTAATACAGTTCTACCCGAAAGATGGCCGATATTTCACATTGGCAACTTGATTTGACATAGGGACGCTAACATGTTCTTTTCCCTTGATAGATTTAGTCTATGGATAACTTAAGCCTTCCTTTGTTCCTTAAAGCAGTTATGGATGTGGTTAACTGCACACACAAATATGCATGCACATCTTTGCCTGTAGTTTTTTTTTGGCTCATTAGATAATCATATTTTACTTGTTCCACTTCTCGAAAGCTGCTGTGACATATCTTATGTGAATCTTTTGGATTATGTATGACCCACATTCTGATGTTTAGTTCCAATCTATGAACTAATTAGGCCAATGAAAATTTTGATCTTTTGGTTTGGAGTACAGATTTACAGGGAATCAACTGGAACTGCTTCTGTTGACGACACGAGGTTTGGTGATCCTGTTCAAAAGGCAGAAGCAATGGCATTCCGCCGTGCTTGTGCACGACTTGGCCTGGGGCTTCATCTTTATCACGAGGATGCTTTATAGAAGAAAATTATTTCTTCTGTCATGTTATGCAATTTTGGCCTCAGGGTTTGTTATAACTGAAGCATTCCATGTAGCTGAAATTAAAGTCATGATCTGGCTTTGTAAAGTTTGTGTAAAGCAACTATGCTTCTAAACAGTAACAGGGCATGTAACTAATGCTATATTTTGGATCTTATAATTACAATGGTATGCAAGAAAAATCCGTGGTTGTCATCATATTGATCGTTTTTCAAGAATTTAGGGGGCACAGAACCATCACATGAATAGAGCATGGAGTTGCGGCCACGAGCTTTGGATTGTTTTAGGTTTTTTCTCTGCTGAGGGTTTGAATTCTGAGTGGAGATCAGTGTACATTTTTGTTTCACTTTTTGGTTTTCGTATCTCTGATAGGGTCTCAAATTTGGTGTAGGATTTTGGTGACTATTGAAAATTTGAATGGTCTGAATTTTGGATTTTACATTTTGAATTTACTGTCAGACTTCATGCATTTGTACTTATTATAGCACTTGAAGTTCGAAGCTATCTGAAATCAATCTGATTTAAATTTAAGTAGACTTATGACAAGTTCTTAAATTGCTCAGTTGTAAACAGAAAATGGCATGCAGGGATTTGATTGAATTTAAAATGAGACTGCATTTGAAATTGTAGACCCTCACAAACCAATGAATTGGAACAGCTATGTTTGGTCACTTTCAGTGTCTTAGCCGTTTGTTTCGCGTAAAAGTCCGTAATTCGTAAATGACTTACAGCCCAATTATAAACTACGGCGTTTGTTTGGACCATAATTCGTAAAAGACTTACACAACCTAATTGCCACTCACTTGCAACCCAATTACTACTCACTTACAGCCCAGTTACAATTAATTTTGTGGTCATGCAAATTTGTATTATTTTTTTATGTTAATATTAATTTTTTTTAATATTTAACATTTTTAATATTTATTTGCAATATTAAACCTTTTAAAACACTAAATAGTTAATTTTGTTGTCAATTTTTTTACTTACGACTTATACATTACGACAACCAAATACCATAAAACACAATACACTTTTTCACTTACAACTTTATATGACCAACCAAACATCATAAAGCTTACATGCATGTAACTCATTTACAACTGTAAAAGACTTTACCAATTACGACTTACGAATTACGACCAGTTACGACAACCAAACAGACCCAAGTCCCCTAAAACCTGTGTGTTTCTAGACAATGAACTTCGACCACACATTCCAACCAACCACTAGATCCTTCTAATTCGAGATTCTTCTAGACAAATCCTCCGCCATGTGACTTTTCTAGTTTCTGATACTTCTCAGCTCCACGTTTTAGACTAATCTCAATTAATCTGAAATTAAAAATTACTTCTCACCCTGTTTCAGCTAGAATCTCAAATGGCTCAGACTGTACTTGGGCCTAGAAGCATCAGACTCAACCACCTTTTGCCTCAGAAAACATCAACCTGAACCAGCTTACAATACATCTGGGGGAGTGAAAAACACTTCCCTTGATATTGAGCTTGAGCAATGTCTCTCACTGAACATATACAACAAAAGAGAGCAGGACGGATTCTATGACAGCAAACAATGCTTTCTATCAGTCATCAAGAGGAACATGGCAGTCTTCGTCTAAAATGCTTGCTGATGCTTGCTGCTTCATTGAATTACATAAAGGGTTCATGTCATGAATCAAAACATCAAACTAGTTCAACAACTTTTGCTAAAATGCATTGGAGCTTGGAACAGAGAACAGTATCAGCATGTCCTAAGTGGAGTGCTTAGTTATTACAAATCCTTGCATGTCTTATGGCAGTACATATTAAAGCATGAGAGAGAGAGAGATGATCCTTGAGCTTTATCCATGGAAGTGGGAGAGGGAGTGTGAGAAGGAGGTGGGACCAAAGAGACCAAAATATCTCACATAAAGTCCAAAGCATGAGACTTGGGGGAGGGAAAGGATTAAAGGACACAAAAGGGACTGTTACTATGTGAGTTTTGAACTCCAAAGCCATCTGAGAAGTTCATCAGAAGTTAGAGTCAGTAATTAGGTAGGGCTAAAATGCCAAAATTAAACATTAGCCCTCCTCTAAACTTAATTATGGGGCTAAAGCTCCCCTTAGAGCCCTAGCCACATGAAATTTACACCTTACCTTTTCCTTATCTAAGCTTAGTGTGCTTGGTTGGTTGGTTGCATTTGGTGGTCAGTTAACCCATCCAGGGTGATTAAGATTACATCATGACTAGGGTTTCCTCTGCCCTAGGGAATTTTTATTATTTATTTATTTAAGGAACCTCTCACCTTGAGAGATTTAGCAAAAAGTTAGATTTGTGGAAGCCATTCTGAGGCAATTGTTGGAGAAGGAACTTGCCCAGTAGCCAGTTCAAATTATGCAGAGTCCAAGTTGTTTGTTTTATTTTAGCTCAAGCCCTCCTGGGGCTAGTGTTTTCAGGTCCAGGTTAGAGGTCATGTTAGCCCAAATTGCCTCCTTAGGCTAGGGTTCATGTCCAAGATGTATATTGAACTTTGTTGTTCTCTTGAAGCCCTCTTTGGGCTAGGGTTAGAAAGGGTTCTTGCACTTGGCTCATGAAAGACCAGAGCAATACTGGATGCTTTGAATCCCATCCTAGGGCTAAAGCAGAGAGAGGGAGTGTGTCCCATTCACCACATGACCAAGTGGGACTTGGAACACTTTGCCTCCAAACATGGGGTGGATCCTTTTCTAGCCCATTTGTAGGACTAGAAATTTGGAAGGGAAGCCAGTGAGGTCTTTGTGTTAGAGACACCAAGATGGACAAGTTGGAAGGAAAGAGAGAATGGTAGAGAGAAGGGAATAAACCATGGTTAAGCCAAGGGTTGCTCGGGTGCTGCCGTTGGAGTGAAATGAGCAGGGGGGAGTCTGTAATGGTGGGCTGCTGGAGTAGGCTGTGTTGGAGCTGTAAAAGCCATGGTGGTCATCATGCCTGTTTTATGGCAAAGCACACTGTTAAAGAAAGATATTAGTACAAGAAATGGGAGATAAGATTATAGTCAATAATACAGTAACAAGGCATTATATCCAGTGAATAACTGAAAATACTTCATTCTGAAGTCGAAGTTTAGATACTTTGCTTTGCTTGTTGGTACTATGTGATTGATGTTGCAAACAGCACAAGCATGTTCATAACTCATAGCTTTGGTTAACAAAACTTTAATACTTGACTTTCTGGTTTCCCAGATTATTTTGAATGACAATCATTTTTATAGAAATTCATGAAAATTGACTTGTCGATCATGTCATTTTGTTAAAGATATTAGCAGCAGAAATGAAGGATGTACCCTCAGCAAAATGGTGAAGCAAAAAAGAAACAAAAATAAAATATGAAATTTAGATTGGAACAATTCTGCTATCCTTTTTTTTTTTTTTGAGGGGACAATTTTGCTATCTTAGTTTCTACATAGATACTTGGCATGTAGACGCTATATGGTTATTATTATCAAGCTTTGTAGATATTGACAGCTCCTCGCTTTAACTCAGAAACACAAGTCTTAACATATTTTATTTCCAAAGTTTACTACTACTCATTTTTGCAGAAATTCATGAAACTTGGGAATTCATGGACATTCTACTCCTCGTGATTTATCTAATGAACACTATTGCTCTAAACTTCATAAAAACATCAGTAGATCAGCACAAGAAAGAGCAAGGTGTCTGTGAGATATCAATTGCAATTGGAAATTTCTATTAAAAGTGGGATATTCTCATAGAACACATGTTCTTAATTATTTGACAAGATAAACATAAGAAAATGGATAAAGTCATACAATGATTCGATCACAAAAGTTATCTTATTATTCAAGTTCTAGTAATTAAGATAGGTAATGTGAAGATTGATGACTTAACAGTGGACCAAAGAATTTTTGATGAGCCAAGAAGGTTGAGAGAATGATTGACCCTTTATAAGATACATTCGGGAAAAAATAGATAATGGCATAGAATTATTATATATCGTAGTAAGCTCATATACTTCATTGTTTTATTAGATATTCTGACAAAACCGAGCCACTCTTCTTCTACCCAGTAAAACCATGAAAATCTGAATGGTTTGTAAGCGAACCTATAAACTTAAAACACTAGAATCTATATAGTACGGTGAGAGGAATCGATAATAGCTAGCATTGTAAGTTTGTGAGCGGACCTGGTTGTGCCGCAGGACTTGGTGCAAAGGACATGGTCCACCGTAATTCTGGAACTCGGTCGCTGTAGTAGACGAGGCAAGAGCCGAATACTGGAACATGTGAGGATACTGCATGTTGTAGCCTTGAGCATGCCCATAGGCTGCACCCTGCCCAAACTCGAAGTATGGATAGAATGCCCCAGCTGCTGCTCCTCCATACACTGGATATTGGGCAGCTGCTGCCCCTCCATACACATTGTAATAGCTCTGATGATTCAATTAATCAAGAGGAGAAAAGAGAGTAAATTTCCACAATTAAATTTCAAGAGCTCTTTTTCAAATAGCGCGCAAAAACAATGCGGACAACAAAAATAGCTGAATCAATAATATTCAATTATTTTCAAGAACGAGTGAATTTATTGTTTGATAGTCACAACTGCCAATGGATTATACATTAGGATAATCAAATGATGGTTTCAATTATCAGTATCAAATAATTCAACTAGCTAATTGTAGCTTGTAAGTATTCAATGATTACATAGAATATGTCATTCTTTGTAGTATAACTTAATTAGCTGTTGTCACTTGAACCATCATATAGACTAGCTACGTGTGATTTTCAACAATAGTTTGTGATTGTTATTAGCATACAGTGATGTAATGGTACTTTGTTATAACTGTTTTTAGGACTGTCTCATTAATATTATAACATAAAGATAATTACGTTATCTTCTGCTCGTCTTTCTTTGACAATTTTTTTAACTTTATCCCTCCAACAATTACACTTGCAGGTTATACTCTCCTCACTTGCAAGATCATCATGTTGTTGACGATCTAATTCCCTTTTCGGCGCAATGACTGAGATGCCCAGCTTCTCCATTTAAAGAAAGGTAGTGTACAACACAAAACCAAGGCAATGTTCCTTGTTTCAAAAAACTTACAAACATAGTTCATAATGCCAATAGAATCACAAAAACACAACAGATAATGACAAGATTGCTGCATCCAAGACACATTTGGAAAGCACTACTTCCTAAATGTAAATGTACTATTTTGTAGGTTGTAGAATAAAAGAGAAATTTTCCCTTATTTTATTCTACTTGCAACCACATATTCTCATGGCTCTAAATCTGAGATAATAAATTTTGATTTGATTTGAGTTGGATGACATGTTAATGTGTTAACAGTTTATGTAATGATCTAAAGATGACTAGTGATTATATACATTTTCAGTTCAGGTTCTAGGTTTAGTTATTTGTAATTAGGCACATTTGATATTTGAATTACCAGTGTTCGGATTAAATGATAGTTTTGGTCCGTGATTGACATTAATTTTCAGTTAATATATATTCCACATCTGAAAGCTTTAAAAAGTATCTTTGAAGTTTGGTTTCTAATCCTATAGGTCATCTCATCATATGTTTTGTTTGTCAAGTACGCTGTCAGGCATGGAATGTCAATTTTCTTTGGTACTTTGATTACATGTTTATGAAGTAATCCCTTGCTTTTCAATGAACTTTGTTGTTGAGAAACGAACTGGGAAGAAGAAAGAACACAGATCAAATACACAATCAAAGACATCAAAATTTTACTTGAAAAACTCAAATCGGGAAAAAACTACGAAGCCACACGCAAATTCACTGTTGCATACATCACCTTCGACATTAGATCCTTTTCATCTTCAGTCTTCGGTTCTTGTGCCTTTGAGAGCTTAAAGTGACCTTCCAGTGAAACGTTTACAGGTTTAGCATCCACTGTTAAGCCTTCTCAACAGCCCTAGTGGAGAACAAGAACCCTGAAGGTGTCACCCGTAACCATCCTCCCCTATTTTATCATGTTTTGAGTCGGTAAACTTTCCATATCATATCCATTTTATTGTACTATCATCATCAACCCTAGTTTTCGTGTTCGTCTCCTCCTTATCGAAATTTCGAGAATGAAATTTTGTGAGATAGGTAGATTGTAACATCCCATCCCCGGAATACGTACCTAGATACGTGTCCTGTTTTTCTCTCATATTTTTTCTATTTTGTCCCATATTTATTTTTATTTTGTGATTATTTATATTACTATTTGGTGTCGGACCTAGATTTTTGGACTTAGAGTCAGCCTGAGTCTGAACCCGGACCCGATCCCAGTGTACTACTTGTTTTGACCTTTTTGCTAGTCAGACTGGACCGATTTTAGTATCAAATAATAATTTTCAATATTTTGAATTTTTCATGATTTTCTGGAATTTTTTTGAATTATTTTGTAAAATTTCCTAAATTGATGTCGACCGATATCACCGATTGATTCCAAGATTTGTAATTTACAAATGAGATTGGATTTATTGAACCTGATTTTACCATATTTCTCACTGTAATATTTTCTAATTTAGAGAATTTTGGAGATTTTTTCTGAATTAGTCAAAATTTTAACAAATAAAATAATATTGTGTTTTCCCGAATCTGAAGTTTTGACTCGGATATTTTCCTCTTTTCCTTTTTTTTCTTTTTCTTTTTCTCTTTCCTTCTTTTCTTTTCTTTTTTCTTTTCTTTTCTTCTTTTTCTTCTACCACCTTCTTCAAACTTCCGCAACCTTCTACTTTTTCCTCCACCTTCTCTCTTCTTCTTTTCTTTTCCTTCTTTTTCTTTTTCTTCTCCTTCTTCTTTTTCTTTTTCTATTTTTTTTCTCCTTCTTCCTCTTCTGGCAGGTGACGCTGCACTTCACACCCTCTCCAAAGTCTCTCTTCCGCACAATCTCCATCTCTTACTCTAACTCTCTCTCTTATGTACTCTAGAGCTCTTTCTCTCACTCTCCAATTTCCTCTTACACCCTTCCTCCCTCTCTCTCTCTCTCATCAAAGTCATCTACGACCACCAGCTCGGTACCATGGAGACGACCTCCTCTCCCACGACTCCCCACCTCCGGCGGCCACCATCCACACCCCCACTATCATCTCCTCCACCATTTCCTTAATATCTGCCACCATCTCCTCCAATTCCTCCTCCATTTCCCCATCAACACCAACTCCTACCCCAATCTCCTTCACCATCGTTACCACCACCACCACCACTCCACCCTCTTCATTCTATCTTCACCATCTCATTCATCTTCTCCCACAACCACCACCCATCTCTCTACCTCCAAAATCCATCATCAAAATCTCCTCCATCTCAAAATCACCACCACCAACATCATACTCATCTCCCCTCTCCTCACCAGCTAGGTCGACCGCCCTTCTGGCCAGCGGCACGGCCAGCGCGTTGCCCCAGGCTAACCTTCCCAACGTCAAGTGCCTCACGGCCATCCAGGTCGTGGGCCATTTTTCATCTCTCTATGTTTCTCTTTCCTCTCTCCTTTCTCTCACTATTGATTGCACGTACCGTGCCTGTGCGTTGTGTTTTAGAGTTTTGAGATTTAAAGTGTATTCTGAGATTTTTGGGCGAGTGTTCTCACTTCATTGGTGTGTTTCCCTGCTTCGATGGGTGAATATTATATTTTGGGATTTGTGTAATCATCTTGTCTGTGGATTTGTATCGGTGATTCTGTGGATTTGTATTTGTTTATTTGTATCGAATGTTTGAAATAGTGTAGAGGATATTTGTATATATGCACGTGTTTGTACTAACGCTTATGCAAGTACTCGTATAGTCTTCAGGTTTAAATTCTCTGGGTTTTCTAGCTTTATCAGGGGCCTAGCTACATTGTGTGGTTGCGAGCTGAGCTTAATTGCGTAGCCTCTTCAGGTACGATTTAGCTATGCTTCCATTTTGTTCAGTCTCTAAGGCATAAACCCTTTGGATTTTACTAGCTACACCATGTCACTGCAAGCCAAGCTTAAATGCATAGCCTCGTTAGGCACGGTTTAGCTATTCTCCCACTTTGCTCAGCCTCCGAGCTTAACCGATTCGCGGTTTCACTTTTAGCCACTGGGGTGAAACTCTCTGAGATTTATTACAAGTCATCTGGACTTTTCAGATGCTCTGCCTGTTAAGTGGACCTAGCACTCAACGTTGCACTGTTAACTCCGTCCGAGCGTAGTTATGCCGTGAACATGGCTTCGCCACGTGTGTTAGCTAGACGTTTTATACGTCACTTCACCGTGTACGTTTAGTTGCATCGCGAGTGGCAACCACGCCGAGTGTGATAGCCTTTAGTGTTGTATGCTAGCTTTACTCTAGCCTTACTTAGTTTTGCTTGGATGTTCGCTTGCCTGTTTGATAGCTTAATCTATTATTCTTATAATTATGATTGTGAAGAGTTTGAAATATTCTTTCCCTTTGATTTCCTGAACTAGCTTGTGTGATTGGTTCCTTGATTTGATGTTGTAACTCTGTGTTTACTTATATTGCTTATATTATTGTACTCCACCTGAGACCTTACACTATCACCGACCGGTTAACACCTGCTCCTGTCATATATATATATAGTGATCTTGTATTCTGTACTCTTATACTCTTGATATAAAAATATAATAATTAAACAGCTTACATCGGGATGAGAAAAACTGATCGATACCGGTATGATGTTATGTTTATAGTGATCGTAGGATAGACGATTCGTGTTGGATGCATTAATTTCCATCTGAAGATTCATGTTAGGTGTAATATGATTCCCAAGAAGAAGGATTAGTAGTGGACCATTGTCCCGGGCAGAGGTAGGACCCACTATAAATATGGTTCGTCGATCCCTATTAGTTTTCAAATAACTTTCTCTCTAAATTGTATGTGGAGGTATGTGGAATGAGACGCATACCCAAGCATACAAATTAGATGTGTCTCAATAACACAAATATAATAATTCATCGATGTTCTATTAGATTTTGTGTCGCTTTGCAAATCGGGTTCTATACACTCAAATTACGGTGATATGGTGTTAGTATTTGGAGTGCCTCATATTCATTGGAGAAGAATTCAGGTTCTGACTGTTTTCTAATACGGATCTGTCCTCATATTTATTGGAGAAGAAATTCAGGTTTTAACAATTTTCTAATACGGATCTGTCTCCTATTTTGATTTGGATACATGTTTTTTATTTCTCTAAGGGGGTGTTGATTTGAGTTCGTGTTGGATTAGAATCATCTTAGGTACCTATATAAACCCTATGGGGGTGGCCTTTCAAAGGTGTGTCAAGAATTCAAAAGAAATCCTGTTTTCCACTATTGAGAGTTGTGAGAGAGGGATCTCCTTATAACTCTTGTATTTTCTTCTCTGTTTTCAATAAAAATTTCTCCCCTTCTCCCTGTGGACGTAGGCACATTGCCGAAGCGCGTTAAATCTTATGTTCCTTGATTGTGTTGTGATTACTTTCTAGTGGTAGATCTTCTACGCTTTTGCTTCCGCTACTGAGTCTTTAACTCGGTGTTTCTCTATTGTTTGATCGGCGTTAGATCATTAACAATTGGTATCAGAGCGATGGCTAGTAAGACGACCACGACAACCAAGTTCGAGGAGGAGAAATTTGACGGAAAGTCCAACTTCCTATTGTGAAAGATGCAAGTAACATCATTGCTCGTGAAGGAGGGCACGCACAAGGCCCTACTTGGTATTGAGAAGAAGCCATCAAAGATGGAGGATGATGAGTGGAACGACATCGACTTTTACGTAAAGGCGATGATCATACTGTGTATATCAGATGAGGTCCTCTACAACGTGATGAACGAGAAGACAACTGCTGGTCTCTGGTGTAGGCTGGAGAGTCTTTACATGACGAAGAGTTTGTCAAACAAGCTCTTCATGATGAAGCAGTTATACAGCCTTCGGATGAAGGAAGGTACGCCTATTTTACAATATTTCAATGTATTTAATAGAATCTTAAGCGAATTGTTACCTCTAAAGAAGAAGACAAAACTCTTCTGTTACTCTCTTCTCTTCCATCAAGTTATGATCACTTGACAACCACCATCATGTATGGTAAGGATACCTTAGAGTCAGAAGATATCAGGCAGATGCTCCAGAATAACGAAGTGATGAAAAAGACAGATTATACGGAGGAGGCCTCAGGATTGTTTGTCAAGGGCCTGAGGGAAAAATCAAAGAGTAGGGGACCCAAAAGAGATCCAGAGACTTCTAGAAGTTTCTCTTACTACTTTTGCGAAAAATTAGGGCACATCTAGAAAAATTGTATGAAATACAAGATGCAGAAGAGAAAAGACGGTAAAGATTCTGATGGGGAAAGTACCAGTAGAAAGTCAGATCAAGGCAGGTTATCGTAGAAGCAGATAAGTATTCATGTGATGTCTTGATGGCTGAGTTAGGAAAAGGTAAATAATCAAATGTTTGGTTACTTGACTCGGGGTGCACATACCACATGTGCCCAAAAAGAGAGTGATTCTGTACTTACAAGCCTTATGATGGAGGCTCTGTCCTTATGGGAAACGATGCCGTGTGTAAGACTATTGGCATCGACAACATCTGTATGAGAATGTTTGATGGACAGGTTCGAACCTTCACGAACGTTTGACATGTTTCGGATTTAAAGAAGAATTTTCTCTCGTTGGGAGCTTTGAAAGCTCGAGGGTACACGTTTTCTGGTGCAAATGGAGTAATCGAAGTTACTAAAGGCTTCATAACGATTATCAAAGGAGAACAAGCAGCAAACTTATACAAGCTGACAGGAAGCATTATTATTGGTGATGCTTCAGCGGTAACAGAGAAAGAGGATACTATAAGATTTTGGCAGATGCGTCTTGGATACATGAGTAAGCGAGGTCTTCAAGCCCTACACAAAAGGAGTGCTCTACCGGGTATCAAATATTGTAAACTTGATCATTGTAAATTTTGCATTATGGGTACGCAACGTAGAGTAACTTTCTCTACATCTCAGCACAAGACAAAAGGCTTGCTAGATCTCATACACACAAATGTGTAGCGACCTTCGCCAGTAGCATCCATTGGAGGTGCTATATACTATGTTACTTTCATAGATGATTTTTCAAGAAAAGTTTGGGTATACTTTTTGAATAAAAAATCAGAAGTATTTTAGAAGTTCAAAAAGTGAAAAAATTTGGTGAAAAATCAGACATGGCGGAAGGTGAAAGTCTTGAGGTCCGACAATGGAGGCGACTACACTTCCAAAGAATTCAAAGACTACTTAGCAAGTAAGGGCATCAAACACCAGCTAAGTATTTCAGGGTGACCAGAACAAAATGGAGTAACAGAGCGCATGAATCGGACACTTACAGAGTGTGCCTGTAATATCAGATTACAAGCTGACAGTCAGAAGGATTTTAGGCAGAGTCAGTGAATCATGCGAGTTATCTAGTAAACATGTCACCATCAATAGCTATTGATCTTCAGATCCCAGAGAAGATATGGCAAGGAGTATCTGCGGACTATTAAACCTTACGAATTTTCAGTTGTCCAGCATATAGTTTGGTTGATAGTCAAAAAAGGAACAAACTGAAGTTTAAGTCTAAGAAGTGTATCTTCATCGGGTTCACCAAAGGAGTTAAGGGTTTCAGACTTTGGGATCCCAATAAAAGGAGCGCCTTTACCATCAAAGATGTGATCTTTGACGAAGAATCAATGTTGCGAGAAAAGTCAGAGATGAAGGATAAAGCGCAAGATGGAGCTTCAGACAGTTCAACAGACACTTAGCAAAAAGAAGTTGAGTTCTCAGAGAGTCCTAAAAGGCCTGAAGGGTCAGAAGAGGACTCCTCAGATTCAGATGGAGACGACCAGGAGGCTACTCAAAAGCTACCTAGACTGTTTGAGGTGGTCAGTCAGAGTTATAGTGCCACCAACAAGGTATGGCTGGGATGATGATCATGTCTCTTTCGCATTAGTAATAGAAACAGGAGATCCTGACAGTTATAGGAAAGCAATCGAGACAGAAGACCATGACAAGTGGATTACAGTCATGAAGTAAGAGATGAAGTCTTTGGATAGAAACCAAACATGGACATTAGTCGATCTTCCAAAGGACCACAAGGCAATAGGTTATAGATAGGTCTTTCGTAAGAAGGACAATGAGCAGTACAAGGCAAGATAGTTGCCAAGAGATATGCTCAGAAGAAGGGTATTGACTACAATGAGATCTTCTCTCCTATAGTCAAGCATTAATCTATTCGGATGTTATTGGCGATAGTTGCTCAGTTTGATCTAGAGTTGAAGCAGATGAATTTAAAACATCATTTTTGCATGGTGATATGGAGGAAAAGATATACATGAAACAACCTGAAGGTTATATTCAGAAAGATAAAAAAAATAAGATGTGCCTTTTAAAGAAGTCCCTCTATGGATTTAAGCAGTCTCCCAAGCAGTGCTTCAAACGGTTCGACTCTTTCATGATCAAGGCCAGATACAACCGCTGTGAGTATGATAGTTATGTCAATTTGAAGCAGAGTGATGATCCGATATATTTGTTGTTATATGTGGATGATATGCTGATTGCTGCGAAAAACAAGACACATGTTCAGAAGCTTAAAGCTCAGCTCAATAAAGAGTTTGACATGAAGGATTTGGGAGAAGCCAAGAAGATCTTAGGTATGAAAATCACTTGAGATAGAGGCTCAGGGAGACTTTGGATATTCTAGGAGAACTATGTTCTCAAGGTGTTGGAGAGATTCAACATGGTAGAAGCAAGATCAGTCACCACTCTTTTGGCATGTCACTTCAAATTATCCTCCAAGCAGTGTCCGCAATCATCGGAAGAGGAGGAAGAGATATCTCGAGTACCATATGCAAGTGTGATGGGATTACTCATGTATGCTATTGTCTGCACTAGGCCTGGCTTACCCTATGCAGTTAGTGTAGTAAGTTGGTTCATGTCAAATCCAGGAAGCAACATTGGGAAGCAGTAAAGTGGGTGCTACGATATCTGCGAGGGACTGCGAGACTAGGCTTGGTATTTCAGAGATTGAAAAAGGGGAAGCCTAGGTTAGTACAAGACTATATTGATGCAGATTATGCAAGAAATCTTGATCAGCGAAGATCTACGATGAGTTATGTGTTCACAGTAGCTGAGTGCGTCATTAGTTGGAAGGCAGAGTTACAAAATACAATTGCTTTTTCAATGACAGACGCGGAGTACATGGATGCAGTTGAGGTGTCAAAAGAAGCTTTGTGGTTGAGAGGATTGGTTGAGACATTTAGTATCATACAAGATTCAGTTCGGGTTCATTGCGACAGCCAGAGTGCGATTCATCTCGCTAAGGATCACAGGTATCACAAGCAGATGAAGCACATTGATGTGAGGTATCATAAGATACATCAGTGCGTCGTGGATAATAAGGTGATCGATTTGGTAAAAATCAGCATGAAGAATAATCCAGCAAATTTGATGACAAAGACCATCCGGTAGAGAAGTTCAGAGCATCTCTGTACTTCATGAAGGTTCTTCAAAGATAAAGTGACGAATGAGCTCTTGGGAGGGAGCCATGTGAAGTCACAAATGGGGTGAGAAAGGAAGGCGAATGAAGCAGAGGCCAATTTCTACGGAGGGACTCATTGAACATGAGTCAAGGTGGAGATTGTTAGTATTTGGAGTGCCTCATATTCATTGGAGAAGAATTCAGGTTCTGACAGTTTTCTAATACGGATCTGTCCTTATATTCATTAGAGAAGAAATTCAGGTTTTGACAGTTTTCTAATACAAATTTGTCTCATGTTTTGATTTGGATACGGGTGTCCTATATCTCTGAGGAGGTGCTGATTTGAGTTTGTGTTGGATTAGAATCATTTTAGGTGCCTATATAAACCCTTGAGGGTGGCCTTTGAAGGTGTGTCAAGAATTCAAGAGAAATTCTATTTTCCACCATTGAGAGTTGTGAGAGAGAGATTTCCTTATAACTCTTATGTTTTCTTTTCTATTTTTAATAAAGATTTCTCCCCTCCTCTCCGTGGATGTAGGCACATTACCGAACCATATTAAATCTTGTGTTTCTTGGTTGTGTTGTGATTGCTTGCTAGTGGTAGATCTTCTACGCTTATGCTTCCGCTGCCGAGTCTTCAACTCAGTGTTTTTCTATTCTTTGATCGGTGTTAGATCATCAACACATGAGATATAATGTATATATATATGAGAGTTTCCTTATTTGGATTATCCCCTCGATATACTAGTCTCATTAAGCCGTAAACTGAGTTGTACAACTGTTTTTGCCCGCATTTGATTTTATCGAATTTTGCGTATGTCAGATTTTAATCATATTTATCAATATATATTATTATTACTACTATTATTATTTATACTATTATTATACCTTGCTCGCTACTTGTATAATACACTGCCTATCTCTTGGTTGATATTATACCTGTGCTACTGTACTTAATCTCCTGATTTATTTACTCCTAATTTTATATGAATTATTTGGTTACATTTATTTTTACAGCTTCTTACTTGTCTCTATGACTTGGGTACCCGACATACTTCAAGGTACCTGTTCATGTTGTTCTTTTATTCTGTTATTTGAGGGCAACTCGGGTTGTATGCACTCAGTCGATAGAGGCATGAGATATATGGTATATATGTGAGGGTTTTCTTGTTAGATTATCCCCTCGACGTACTAATCTCATAAATCCTCAACTAAGCTCGTACAACTGATTTTGTCACATCTGAATGCAACACATTATTTGATGTCTCATTTCTTGCTCGTGTGTATGCTCACGACATGATTTTCAATACATGCTTTTTCGAGTCGGTTTTATTAATACACGTGTGTTTACTTGTGCACGCCACTTGGCACTCATTTTACCACTCTTTGGGTTGCTTTCTGATAATCCCTAAACCTGCATATCCAGATCTCAGAACTTGGACCTGGACTTTCCCATTGTTGATCAGAGTGCAGCGGAAGCATTGGCCAGTCGTTGTTTTTCTCCTCCCTATCTCCTTTGACTGGCTCTCGAGATTTCTTCTTATAGCTCGTGAGCATCATTTGTAATGTTCATACCTGTATATTTCTTGTAAATCATACTTTTACTCCTCTTGGTGATGTAACGTTTTTGTAATATTGGACCACGCTCTATGATAATAAGTGTACTTATACTATTTTATTGGAATGTATATTATCATGTGCTTCCGTACTCTGATTCTTTCATATTATCATGTGCTTTCGTACTCTGATTCTTTCCTGTACTGATACTTAGCATATATATGTTAGAGTATTTCCACCCTGCATATATATGTCACAGTAACATCTCCGGGATCGGGGCATTACAAAATTAAACCGAGAAGACTCTACTCACGATATTATATACTTTTCTCATATATATTCTAAATTTGCAATTGTTACTAGTAATAGATTTCAATCACATCTCTCACTGTTTCACTAGTATTAACCCTTTACTAGTATTAGAATTCCATTCGCACAGTCACCATTTTACTGATATTATGATTTAATTCGTAACAACACCATGTTATTAGGTTAGGTTATGAAGAGGCTTTACTTACTGTCGGTTACCGATTTCTCTGATTTCAGAAAACTCTAATAAATTTATATTATTTATACAATTATTGAAATGGAATTAGTATTCTCACTAACTAGTTCAAACTCACTAACTAGTTCAAATATTAATTTCAATTCCATTCAATTTGTTCAGTTTCGGTGTTAGTCACAGATTCCATCAGTACCGGTATCATCACTACTGGTTATTATAATAGCAGTTCCACAATTACCTATTTTCAACTATTAATTTCTTAAGTGATCTTTTATCTTCTCTAAACACCCTTTTATTTCTGTTCATTGCCAATTAGTCTAACACTAGTCTTAACTGATGTTAATCACTAGATACCAATGTCTACTGATACAACTGCTGACTTGCACAACACTTTTCCAATACTAAGTTGTTTTATCCTTGAATTTCTTATTAGTTACGTTCATTATTAACATCAAAATTTAAAATATAAAGTTAACATCTTTCACAAGACCGAGGGGAAAACTCTACTCATTTCATATGGGGATTGAGTTTCGATCCCAATATAAATATTAGTCTTTTAGTCATATACATTCGTCTACTTCACCGGTTACTCAGACTTCAGTCTGTACAAACATTGTCTTACTTTGGTTGGATATCAATAATTATATAAGTTTCCGATTACAGATTTCCATCACAACAATTTCAATTTAGGAATCACGGTAAATTTAATTCAGTCCTTAATCACACAAGAAGTTTCATATTCTTAACCATGCTTAGCTAACTGTTACATGCCGCCGATTCTCATCAATTCAAATTAAGTATTTATTTACTAATTTCCTGTATTCGACTAATCAATCTCTTACCGTCCATATTAAATTTTCATTTTCATACGCGTATTTGTTGTGAGCGGACAACCACCACCAATCACTGGGACAGTGCAGCGGAAGTAACACAGGATCGACGAGCAACGAGAAGAAAAAAAAGAAGAAAATATTTTGAAGCATAGAAAGCCAATACACAATTTAATGTGGTTTCTTCGATCAAATAGATCATGTGTACGTCCATGAGAGAAGGGGAGAAACTTTATTAGACTTTGGGGAGTACAATAAGAAATACTTACATCTCTCGCTAAGAAAATTACAAGCCCTTGATGGTCGTCTAGAATAGTGAACCCTTATAGTTAAAACTTCTCACACGATTCTCTCTTGAATTGAATTCAATACATTGAAGACCACCCCTAGAGGGGTTATTTATAGACTATAAAACCCTCCTAATCCTATACAAACTCGATCAATATGAACGATTACTGTTTCAGATGAAAGAAAACTCGAATCCAACTCAAAACTGGAAACAGATCCAGAAAAGGAAACAACTAGACCCGATACTAATCATGTCTATTAGTCGATCATACATAAGTATAAGTCGACTAATCTATCAAAAATTTGAGACCCTTACTTTCTGTTTGCAAGACCAGTCGACTATACAAAGTATAAGTTGACGAATTCTTATCATAAGTCGACTATACCAAGTATAAGTCCACTTATATTGTGCACAGCTCCTTATGTACATCCGTGTTTTGTTCTTTAAAGTTTTGTCTACCTTCATGACGTATTCTAATTACAATCCTAACAATCTCTCCCTTGACTTGAATATGTCCAAGTCTGAGAATAGCATGTGCTCACATCAATGTACAATTGGATAACTCTTGACTTCATCTCTATCTTACTTCCTCTTCTCCATAACTCCCTTATGGGCTTCACAACTCGATTAGGTTGAACAAGTCTAGACCCCACCTGAACTTGATCACCCAATGATCTCCTTAGTCCATGTAGGATTTATGAGAATTTGCTCCACCATAAAGTAACAATATGGACTTTCTTGTTGTGTGTCAACGTTGTCTAGTCCCAATCTTCTTTTGGGCTAAAACTGAACATCCGAGCTCGAAACTATCGTAGTCTCCGATTGTTCCACAACCTCTGATCTTGAAGCCGAGGATAACTGTAATACACCAACTATAACCTTCAAATGGCGCAACATGTAGACATTGCCGACACGTTCGGCCTGAAACTTCACAGGACTTCTTTGAAAACTTTCATAATATCACCTTCAAAACTGAAATTGAACCCTTCTCCATATAGGGTTCTAAGAGAGATGAGATTGTATCTTGATTCAGGAACATGACGAACGCCTTGAAGAGAAGTGATACATCCATCATGAGAACAAAACTAGATTGTTTCTTCACCGATCACCTTGTCGTAGCAGAATTCCCCATGAAGACCTCTCCCCTTGAACCAAAGTGTATGAAGAGAATATCAATCCTATTGGAATTGATATGTTGTGAACATTCAGAGTCAATAATCTATCTATTTTTGTTACCAACCGATTTGTCTGTAACAGATAGAATGCCACACTTTTCTTCATCTCTCCAGCTAGTTCAGTGACATTAGCACTAGTTGTTTCTTCTTTCGAGTCCAACAATCAACTCTAATGTGTCCTTTCTCGTGACACCAATTACACACTAAATTCTTTTGTTTTGGGTTACCCGTGAAACTTCCATTATTACTCTTTCCCTTTGAAAAGTGAACTTTTCCGGGATCATCATGATGAGACTCACCCATCAACTGGTTGTCAATTTTATCCTTGTTGAGCAGATGCTCCTTGGCTTCATTGACCTTGATAGTTGATTTGCCTCCATAGATGATAACTTCTCTAAAACTCTTATATAAGAAAGTAAAGAACACAGTAATAAATTGCTTAATCCTCATCTTTTATTTTAACTTCTATCATATCTAAATTATTGATAATAGAAGAAAATTATGCAATGTGAGACTTGATAGGTGTACCTTCATGCATCAAGAGAAGAAAAAGATACTGCTTTATAACCAACCGATTCGTCAACGACTTCTTCAAATAATGGCCTGAAGTCGCTCCCCACAAGGAGGATGTTGTTTTCTCTGTAGAAAACTCATCCAACACTTCGTCTGCCAAGTAAAGTTGAATAGCCGTCAAGGCTTTTTCATCCAACTCCTGTCTGGTTTCTTCTTTCATGTCTTGAGGCTTTTTTTCCCTCCCAAGTAGCGCTTTCTTCAACCCGCTCTGGGTCAGGATGCATTCATTCTAATCTGCCACCTGCTGAAAATAATGACATCATCAAACTCAATTGCAGACTTCTTTACATTGACCTTGCTCTGATACCAATTGTTATACCCCCCATGAACAATCGCTGGGGCAGCGCAGCGAAATCAACACAGACTCAATGAGCCACGAGAAGAAAAAGAGAAAGAAGAAGATATTTTTGTGGTAGCTCTGCCACGAGGTTAACCGTTCTACGATTCTCCTACTTGTTATTTATATGCATGCATTTGTACTAATGCTTGTGCAAGTTGCAGGTATCCCGGGCCCAACCCTCGGGCGAACCTACCCAATAGAAACTGGCCTTATACCCTTTGGGTTTCATGGTAGCGTTGCCGAAGGTAAGCGCTTTTCAGGCTATCCAATAGGCTTTGGTCTATTACCCTTTGAGTTTCATGGTAGCTTTGCGGAGAGGTTCACCTACTCAGCCCTCAGGTTGGGCTATCCAATAGGCATGTGCCTTATACCCTCTGGGTTTTGTGGTAGCTCCGCCGCAAGGTTGACTGCTCTATGGAACAGTGATATGTTCTTTATATATGTGTGTTTGTTTGGTACTAACATTGTGCATGTACCTATTTTCACTATTCAGCCTTTAGACTTAATCGCTCTGCGGTTTTATTTACAGTCTTTAGACTTAAACCCTCCGGGCTTTTATTATAGCTCTGCCGGGAGGCGAACTTAGCGCTCAGTACTTTACAGCTAGACTCGTTCAAGCATAACTTCACCATGTGCGTTAGCCGGACATTCATACGCCGCTTCGCCGTATGCGTTTAGCTTTTCTGCGAGCGTGGGTTCGCCACGTGTCAGCAGAGTGTTCATACACCGTTTTATCATGTGCTTCTAGCTTCGCCGTGAGTGTGGCTTCGCCGTGTATGTTAGCTTGACATTCATACGTCAGCTCTGCCACGAGCGTAGCCTCGCCAAACGCGTTAGCGTTTAGAGTTGTACGCTACCTCCGCCAGTGTACCGAGCGTTATGCTATCACAGCCTAGCTTGCTCCAGCTTAACTAGCCCCGCCTAAACAATTAATTAATAATTTAATTAATAATTGTTATTAGTATGATTGTGAAGAGTTTGAAATGTTTACTCATACTGTTTTCTTATGCCATGTCACATAACCTTCACTCAAATGATGACTTGACCACTGTATTATTGTACTTCACCTCGTACCATTATACTGATATATTAATTATCTGACTCATGATTATAACCTTTAGGAGACTTGACACTTGCTATAATGTTATACATCCAGAGATCATGTACTCTTGTATTATGCATGTTCCTCCTGTTATTATATTCATGTTAATCCTCGTAAATCGATCATCATGGACATAGTCTGTAATAATTGGACAACTTACACCGGGATAGGAGAAACTGATGGAATCAATACGTGTACGTGCTTATAATGGATTAAATATTGTGCAACTAAAACTTTGGTTTAACCTGAAGGTCTCTAGGTGTTCTGGTGGGGTGTATTGACACCCCCACCCAAGCTATTCTTTCCAGGGCAAGGGCATACAAATAAGACCCTTCAGCTTAGCGGTCGTTTTGGTTCAATGCTGGATACTCATGAGGTCGTGTCCCGGGCATGCACGGGGCCCAATATAAGCATGGTCCGTTGATCCCCCATCAATTTCTAATAATAAACATCATCTTATTCATATATATGTATGTGTATATATATGTGTGTGTGTGTATATATCAGAAAAATGTATATCAGCAGACGACTGAGAGACCCTCTCAGCCTGCGGTGACGTGGCACATTATTAGCCACACTAGAAAGGACGGCCCGCCATCGAAATAGTAGCCCTGCTGTAAAAGACAGTAGATCTGTATTGTTTATTATAATTTTATATTTTCTGACGTTACTCAATTTCGTCACAATTATCTTTTATAATTACGGCCAAACTGCAAACATTTTTTTATCAAATCACGAAACTAATTTGAATGCTTCTTTATTATTTTTTCTATTATCTGATTTGAAATTTAATGATTTTTTAATATAGTCGCAGTTTTACTTTTTTCGCATGTAATGTATAAATTATTTTTTTTACATATTGAATTCGGACAAGGACTGCGACTATGATCGCAGTGCTTAACGAGAGCAAGTCGTGGTACTGCGACTATGGTCGCAGTACTCACGACAGCATTTTTTTTGGGTGAGTTTTTTTTGCTAAGTTATATGTAATAACGGTGTCTAAGGACTGATACTATAGTCGCAGTTTACGTATGGTTTTATATGTTTGATCTTCACTGTAACTTATTGAATGCGAAGTAGGACTGCGACTATGGTCGCAGTGTTTAAGAACAACAGTGTCAATTTTCTAATTTGTGATATACAGTGAAATATACTGATTTGAGAGGATTGCGATGATGTTCGCAGTATTATCTGTTCATATAATTTATTTTTGGACTGCGACCATGGTAGCTGTTTATAACTTTATTGAATGCAAAACGATCAAACTGTTTATGACTGGACAGCGACCGTGGTCGCAGTTTCATATGTAATTATAATATAAGTACTGCGACCATTATTTCAGATAAGATGCAGAATTAATACCTATACGGTATACTTTATATGTATTTTAAATGTGAAAGATTATTTTGCAGATAGAAGTAAATTTTATTTATAACATAATATGGTGAGAAAGAGACCTTACAAAAAAAGAGCAGTAAAAGCTTTTAAGAGGAGACAAAATAACGTTGAATATCAGAAGATCAGGAAATCCTAATCCTCGTCATCATCACCATCATAAGCAGATTCGTTTTCTTCATTCTCCTGGTCTTCCTGTTCATCACTTATTTCCTCATCATCTTCCTGTTTTTGAGGTTTTTTTGGTTCATCGATAAACTCCCAGACTGGATCGTCTCTATCAAGCTCTTCGTCCGATCCGTTGCGAGAAAGTGAGCCTATAGCATCAGAGGACATGCTTTCATCAAGCATGCCTCCGTTAAGTGGCAGAGGAATAATGTCCTCCTCACTAACCCACATGAAAACTTCATCATCATCATGAATAGGAGGATCAGTTAAAATATTATTTAATGTAGTGAGATAGTCAAAAGGAGTGGAGTCCAGACTGGTATCAGATTCCAGACTGGAATCAGATTCACTAGAATACCTGAAGAAAGAGAACCGGTGGGGGATTGATTGAAGTTGAATTCTGAGTGTTCAGAGGAAGAAGATGGGGAAGACATGATTCAAGAATGAATTGGTTTTCTGGAAGTTTTTGAAATCAAATTGAAAAGGAGCAAAAATATAGTTTTTAGATATGAGATAATATATTAGTTACAAGCACTATATAAAGGTCAATAATGTGAAAGAACATGAATAGTAATAATAATTGTTATAGGTTGAAGAGTTATGGCTGGAGAATCCGAAGAGTTCCTTTTTTCCAGAGGTTTACTACGTGAAGTACAAATAAACTTGTTATAGAATGTTTTGCCTATATCTTTAGATTACGTATAGTGCACATCTTTCCTTTATCGTGATTAACATTAGTGCATCTCTTTTTCTATACTGTTGTTGTATCACGGTAGATAGATTATTAATTACTTCATTAAATTCAGTGTAATTAATATAGTATTTTTATAAGATGTGATATACGCGAACTGATCTCAGGGTCGCATGGCTAAACTCCCTTGTAAAATTATAAAAAATCTTTTACATAAGGCATGCGAAAAAAGATTGCGACTTTGGTCGCAGTGCTGAAGGAGGTCGCAGTGCTGTACGATAACATGTTTTTGTCTGTTATTTTTTATGTTATAAGGAATGCGACTATGGTCATGCGTGATATAAAATTTTTTTTTGTTATACTATGACTGCGACTAGTGTCGCAGTCGTCATTTAAAATTAAAAGTTATTTTGTATTAAGTCTGCGATCATGGTCGCAATGATTGAAAGTTTTATTATATTATGACTGCGACTATGATCGCGGAATTTGTAAAACGGTGAGAATTCTGTTACAGAAGGCATGCTTCTGTTTATTTCACATTATGTTCATCCAATTTTTTTCTATTATATTTTCGATGTAGTAGAATTACGAATTTTATAACTGTAGATATATTCAACTGAAAATTATTTTAGGTAATTTTTGTTTGTGGATGAGTTTATGGCAGTTTAGAAGTAAAAATGGGGTATTTTTGTCATTTTGATTCACGAATGTTTAGGCGGGATTTATGGGGTTTTTTTGTCATTTTGATTCACGAATGTTTAGGCGGGATTTTTTTGTTTTTTTTTGGCGCCTACACTCTGCGGCCGATCTGTGGCATATATTCAGCCACGTCACCGCGGGCTGAGAAACTCTCTCAGCCGTCGGCTGAGGTACAGTAACCCCTATGTGTGTGTGTGTGTGTGTGTGTGTGTGTGTGTATAGACATATGGGTCAGATGAGTCTTAATAATAATAATTATAATATTATAATAAGCTTATTACATGCCACTGTATTTAACACTGACTTCCTGTTACTTAAACTTGTTATGATTAATCTACACTTGTATCACTTGTCACACGACACATTACCCTATTTGCAATGCAACTTAATTAACCAAACAATGATAATATCAGGAGCATATGTTATTTGGTCACTTTCTCATTCGGACAATGGTATTCATATAACATATTCGGATGAGTTTTGCGGGTGTACGGACTCCAATACGAATTACCAGTGGTATGAGAAATTGGAAGGGAATGATTAAAATAACAAACCATACTGATTATCATTATTGTCTAATTAAGTATTCTGCTTGCCTCTTGCATGATTCACTGTCTCCATGTGTTGTTCCTGAATTCTGTTTTCTTGGATATATTTATTTTCACATCGCTCTGTGTGACTTGCCTGTACTTGCATGACTGAGTCACATCACTTTGATCCTCTACACATGTGTTTGTCTGTGCACGCCACTTGGCTTCATTTTACACACTCACAAAATTTTTCCTAACAATCCTGGACCTGCATGCCTGATCCCAGAGTGTGGAACGTAGTGGACCCTTCGGTGGAGATTGATCCCGCAGCAGAAGCGTGATAGAACAGTTGCAGATCATCCCTGGTCTACCCTTTTTTCTTTGACTTGCGAGATCCCCATTCTGTAGCTCGTGAGCATCTCCCAGTCTTCTTATATTATAAATTGTACTTTTGCGCCTCTTGGTGATGTAATGTTGATGTAATATCATGTCACACTCTGTGATAACTATGTACTTGTACTGACCTATTGGAATGTGTATTACCATTGTACTTTCGCACTCTAACTCTTGACTGTACTGATGCTTAGCATACATCTGTGAGGGTATTTATGCCCTGTGTATGTACGTCACAGTAGCGTCCCCGTACTCATGTGATCAAGGCGTTACAGCCGTACCCTTTCGCTGGTCGGCCAAAGCCAAGGTGAGAGAATGAGTGAGAGAAAAAAAAGAGAGAAAGAAAGAGAGATAGGAGGGGCTCACTGTCGCGCCCTCATGCTGCCACGGTGGCCTCCCCACCGCCGGCCAGAAATAGAGAGGGAGAGGTAGCTTGTGGGAGAGACTGCTGAGCAGATGAGTAGGAGTGGGTGTGAGAGAGATCATCTCATTTCCATTATGGGCGTGTTTGGATGTAAGGAATCCGAGTGAAGTGAGGAAGTGGGGAAGTATAATTGCTCATTTCCCTATCTATCCAAACACCGGAAAAGGAAAATAAGAAAACCCCTTTTCTCTTTTTCATCTCTCTTTTACACAACCATTTTCTCACTTTCAGAGTGCTACAGTTAATTTTGTGGTCATGTAAATCTCATTTATAATAAGTTATAGCATAAAACAGTTAATTTTTTGGTCATGTAAATCTCACTTGCATTCTAATTACAATCTATTTTTTATTTTTCTTAATTAATTTTTATTTTAATATTATTTTGCGGTCAACTTTGTGGTCAACTTTTCCATTTCCACTTTTCATTACCATCCAAACACCGGAAACGACAAAACATTTTCCAAACCACACTTCCCAACAACCATCCAAACACCAGAAAACTTACTACTCATTTCCCTTTTTCTTAAAGGAAATAAATCTTACTTCCTACTTCCTCACTTCACACCAATTCCTTAAATCCAAACAGACCCTATATATATAAATTATGTGTAGAATCTCTACACACTTCTCTCTCTCTCTCTCTCTCTCTCTCTCTCTCTCTCTCGCTCCCTCCCTTAATTTCTCTCCACTCCTTCTACCATACCCTTATACTCCCTCATGCTTCCCCATGCTCATTAATTTCTTCCCACTATTCTTCATTCCATCTTTCTTTTTCTTTATCTTTTTTTTTCATTTTCTCATCTCTTCAATTAAGTAAAATATAAATATAATTAGAATATAAATACCGATACTTGGTATTTACACAAGTATTTCATGCAGTATATACATTCATATATTTTCACATATATTTTCATACACTATTACTTAAAACAAATCAATAAATAATTTCGGGAAAATTTTCAACAATATAAGGGTTACCGATCCTCATTATCGGTATAATCCAAATTCAGAAATATAAATAAAATTCAAGATTTAAAACATTCAAGTGTTACACATACACACTTATATCAGTGTACAATTATATATAGATTTCAATATTTCTCATATCAATTGATCCGGTATAATTTATAAAAATTCAATTCTACTCCAGATTTCTCCTAATGAATTACAGAAATTCATTTCACATAGAAAATTAATTTACTAATCATAAGAATTTCTAAAAAATCTCATTAACCAAAATTTTGATTTATTAATTTAGGGTTTAATAGCCTGAGTGTTACACTGTGAGCCTCTTTGCTGAGAAGAAACCTATCGCGTCATCAAACTTCAAGGTTCATGTCCCATAAAAATTGCTCACCGCCACTACGAGACCATCCCATGTCTCTGGTAGACTGGATAATAGGACCAATATCCTGATCTCGTCATCAAAATTGATCCCAACAGATTCTAACTGGCTCATCAGCGTGTTGAATTCATTGAAATGCTCAGTGATACTTCCGCTGTCTGCTATCTTCAAGTTGAACAATTTCTTCATCAAGAAAACTTGTTTGATGCCAAGGGTTTCTCGTTCATCTTCGATATGGATGCCATCAAGTCTTGGGTCGTCTTCTCCCTGAAGACGTTAAACGCAACCATCGATGTCAAGGATAATTGGATCACCCTAGGGCTTTTCGATGTAGGACCTCCCACTCGTCGTCGGTTATCTCCTTCGGCTTTTGGGCCTTTTTACTGAGAGGAAGATATAATTCTTTCTGGTACGGTAATCTTCAATTCGCGTCTTTCAAAATTTAAAGTTCGTGCTGTTGAATCTTTCAACTCTGATCTTTCTTTCTTCTACCATCATGAACCATAGCTATGATACCAATTGTTGTTGAGAAATGAATTTGGAAGAAGTAAGAATCACAAATTAAATATACAATCAAAGACAACAGAATTTTACGTGAAAAATTCAAATCGGGAAAAACCATGGAGCCATACACAAATTAACTATATTATCAGAGAGATTATAGGAGAAGAAGAGAGAACCTCGCAGGTACTTTATATTTATAATGGCATACACACACCTAACCCTAATGATGGCACATCTCCTTTTATAGAGAAAATTAGGGTTACAAGTTATGAAATCATCAAACTGCCATTGACGTATTTTCAAGATTTATGGGCTACGAAGCTTTCAGACTGGACCTCTTCTCTGCTATGCATCCCTGAGGTGCTACTCTGCGCTATCATTTCGGAGTGCTCCCCGCTTAGATGCTTTGGAGTGCTCCTCCGAAGTTATACCAAGCTGCTACTCGGAGAGAGACTCCAACCCTGCCCTCAACTTGAAACTCTGAACTCGCCAAACCTCTTTACCAGGAGTGCTTCGCCCTCACTCCAGGATCTATAAGAAGAACTTCTCAAAATAAATTTGTTCGGGGGCTTTGCCCTCTAGCCTAGGGTGGGGGGGCTTGCCGCCCCCTTCAAAACCCTACGGCGACCTCACAACGTCGATCTATCTACGTAATGACTCTGCGTAGGGCGACAAATCGTCAAGGTAATAATTAGGCTCCACAACTTAACAAACTTAACATCACTCCTCCCCTACTATCTATAGAGATTCCAATTTCCAACTCCATTTTTATATATGCTAGAAATTGTTTCTTGAGTTAGAAAAAGAAAAGAAAAAGAACTACAAGTCTTTTTGTGCTAGTTTCCACAAAACGTGATCTTTGATGGATACTAGGGGACTTTTCTCAATAGAAGTCAAGACTTATGAATTATAGATTCATGCTGGAAGTACTTATACCGCATGTGACAAAATGATCTATAGTATTTTAAAGCATGAATAATGAATGTTAAACATATAAGTTTTTCTTTTAGGAAAATGTTAATACATAGAGAGAGGAACAAGCAAGCGTATAGTACATAATTTATCAGAAAAGAACAAGCATATATGTTTTCTCATGTGGATATAGAGGTTATATGGGAACTAATGCATCAAACAGAAGCCACATAGTAAATAAAACTGGTACATGGAAGACTAGGCTCATTTATAGAAAGGCAAAAGGAAAGCAAGGTCAAAGTAGTACCATGGGATAATTGTACTCTGCAGAGTATGGAGGGTACCTGAGATATGAAAGAAAGGAAATCATAGACATCACATTAATAATACATGCAACTATGTAAGTATTGATGTGGTCCTATATATTCATGCTACAGGATGTGATAAAGAAAAGTACTGTTCATATAAGATATGATAAAAAAGGACTAGCTGCCTGTTAGCTTATCCATGTAAGCCCATGAATCTCTCTCTCTCTCTCTCTCTCTCTCTCTCTCTCTCTCTCTCTCTCTCTCTCTCGCTCGCTCGCGCGCGCGGAGTTAGCATGCTTGATGAATAAATGATCATACACATTGTGCTTGAAGCTAGCATGACAACTGTGAGAGATTAAACTATTGAACTAGGTAACATTAAAGCTCTATGCACATGGATGCTCACTTTTACACACACACATGATAGAGAGAGAGAGAGAGAGAGAGAGAGAGAGAGAGAGAGAGAGCATGTAAGCATAATGGATACATGTGCGCGCGCGAACACACAAACACATGGCAGCTTTTTGTAAAAGGAAAAAGGAGAGGGAAGCAGATCAATTTTACAGGATGCAATTGTACAGGTCTTTAGTCTGTGTGTGTGTGTGTGTGTGTGTGTGTGTGTGTGTGTGTGTGAGAGAGAGAGAGAGAGAGAGAGAGAGAGAGAGAGAGAGAGAGAGAGAGAGAGAGAGAGAGAGAGAGAGCATGATGATGATGATGATGATGGATGATGGATGATGATCATCATATGTGATCAATGTGATGGTTAGTACAGTGCAGTAAGCATGTACAGCTGTGGTGTCATGTGGGTGGCCTATACTATTGCGATTGCAGGCAAACATTGGCACCACCACCACCCCACGATCAATGTGTACCACCACCCACGTGCAGTGCACGTGACCCTTTTCTCACCACTGGAGAACAGAAATTTCCATAAAAAACTAGGTATGCTCACTAAAGCTAAAGATAATAAAGCTCTCACCCATACACATTATAAGGAATCCCTTGCTGGATGGCATAATGAGGCAGGCCTGCTCCAACAGCTGGACTTTGAAAAGCTGTTCCACGCCACCTCCCTGAACTTGAACTTGAAGCCCTGCAACTGCACTTGCAGGAAAAGACTTCATAACCCTAAATCTCCTGTTGCTCCTCCCTAATTCCATTAACAATATTATTATTATTAACAATATTAATTTTCCATTTCAAAAATAACTTCATGGCTACAAAATTAGTTCAGAAGTAGTCAAAAGACTGATGATGATGCAGTTAAAAGGGGACATATTCTCTACAAAATACACAAAAGAATAATTCCTTCTCTATCTTTCCCCAGCACTAGCACTAGATTAGTACATTTTTCTTATTTATTAAACCAACATGATTGGATTGAATCGCTTACTATTGAAAATGAAGAATTAATCAATATGCAAAACCTCTCATAAAACTTGACCACATAAAATGAAAAGAAAACATGGGAATGGAATGGGTCGATTCATAAATATTCTTCTCTAAAATTACATGATCAGAGAAAATAATTAAATCTGATGATGGGAAAGAAAAATAAGCTCCATGTGAGTAGCATCTGTATATATGTCTATACCATTTTGAGGTGTTGTGGGTGTGGATCTCTGAACACCCAAAGAAGCAAGGTTGCAGTTAGCCCTCCTTCCATCGATCACCGGCGCGGGATCTATGCAAGATCTCATCGCCGCCTCCGGCTCAGAGAAGGTCACCTAGTAATAATCAAAAATGAAAACATAAACCTAAGAACTGGTTTCCGAGAATCATTCAAAAGCAACAAGATACAGAGAAGTGGGCTATCTTGATTCCTGTTTCTTGATCCTTTACCCACTTTTTGTTAGGCAGTTAAACATATGGATCCTGATGCTAGATCTAGCTCTCTCACAGAGAGAGAGAGAGAGAGAGAGAGAGAGAGAGAGAGAGAGAGAGAGAGAGAGAGAGAGAGAGAGAGAGAGAGAGAGAGAGAGAGAGAGAGAGAGAGCAATTGATGCTCACAAATCCATAGCCTTTGGATCTGCCAGTGTTCTTGTCAGTGATGACGACAGCCTCCAAGATGTCCCCAAACTGCTCAAAGTATTTCCTCATGGTCTCCTTCTGGGTCGCCCAGTCCAGCCCTCCCACAAACACCTTGGTGTAGGTTGTGTCTCCAAATTGACCTCCCATGTTCGCTGCAGGACTCATCTTTCTTCTTAAATTTCGCCTCTCTTCTTTCTTGATGATCACGTAATCCTTTTCAACAATCAATCAAACTACCCCCCTCTCTCTTCTAATGTATATTGAACCTATTCAATATTTATCTATCTTTCTCTTTGAATGATCAAAACACTAGCTAGCTAGGTATGTTGAAGATGGAGAAGAAGAGAGGAGAGAGAGAGAGAGAGGAGAGAGAAAGATGGAGGGAAGAAAAGATGATGGTGGGAAAGAGAAAGAGACTAGGGCACAAGTGTGATATTATTTTGTTACATTTATTAAATCACTTATATTGTTACTGTTAAGTTTGACATTATTGGTCCTCTATTAATTAACCTTGTCCTTCGGTCCCACAAAATTGATAAATAATGCAGGATAACCAGGTACTGATTAACAAATGACGAATATGCCCATTAGAGTTTGAGCAATTTGCGAGATTACTGAAAGATTTTTGGTTGGTTCTGGAGTGGCAAAAACGGAACGGGATTTAGGGAGCAACGGGGGAGTACTTTCGGGAAAATGTCTCTGCTCCGTATCTTTCGTTATTGAAAGCTTTGCATGAACTGGCGATTTGCTGAGCCCATTGTCTGTGCTTTCTTTGAAGCAGAAGCTCTAGTGTCATACGCGCTCAGTGGCCATGGGCAAGCATAATTGAGATAGACTTCTGTCATTTTAAAAGGATTTGGGGTCGAATCTTTTTCATTCAAATACTAACATCTGCCATTCAAATTAATTGTTTTGAATATTTTTTGTTCATACATCAACTAGGGAAAAAACGACCGACCTAAATAGTGAGTTGGTTAGTTAATTGGTGTATAATATTATTTTAAATGTTATATCATAATAAATAACTGAATCGAGAATTTATATGTCATATCAAACCAACTCATTACTTTCGGCTGTCCATTTTGCGCCGCTTGATTGATGGGCAAAAAGTAGTCAAAACACTTGATTTTTAATTTATAGGTACTTGAAATAATATAAATCAATTTTAACGGAGTGGATCTTGTATTCAAATGTCAGAAGGTTAAATTTGAGTTAAAAGGATTCGGCTCAAATCCTTTTGGAAGGACACAAGTCTATCTTAGCATAATCCTATTTGTTCTTTTTATCTTTTATTTTCTAAAGCAATATTATAAGAATATAAATACATTATCTTTAATTCTCATCATAATTTTAGAGTTTTAATATAATAGCAAGGATTTTAATATAGTATCAGAACAATCCATATTCAATTCTTATCAGGCATGCATTTAAAAGTAGATTTAAAAAAAAAAAAATACTGTAGAAACTTTAATAAGCAAGAATTTCACCTTTTTATCTAACAGAAGGGTAGAGTAAGATAAAATTTTTTGGTCGGGTTATAAATAATTACCATCTCTACATATAACAGAGTGAATGTGCAGAGATTTAGGTTAGCAATTTTAGACTTATTTTGATTTGAGACTAAATTGATTTGGGCCACAAGTCAATTGGAAATATGCACCCGTCTCGATAACCTATGTTGTTGTTCCATTTAGAAATTAATTAGGTTTAAATTATTAAGTCTGAACTCGTTTCAATTACACTTAGTCATGTGTGTATTTTAGTTATGATGTGGATCTCATCTACACGTGTGGAAGTCGTGACATTGAAACAAAGTTTTAGATCTATGATAAGTTGATTAGGCTTTGACTTGACTCGTATAAATACTATGCGTAGGATTTCTCTCTCTACTATTACTTCTTATTCTCTTTTGGAGCCCTCTCATCTCCTCTACGTATTAGGAATAATACGAATTAGTTGGAGAAGAAGAATCACCTCCCACATCCTCGCATTCTCAAGATCGTTTACCTCTGATATTCCTTTCGTGATGAAATCAGATATGCTTAAAACTCTCCTTGTATTTGATCTGACAAAAAGGTAATTTATAACATGTGATATAATTTAGATTAACAAGCAACACTTGGTGATGCATTGTGCTTGCAATGTTGGATGAAGCAACCTGCTACGAGCACGTTTGGATGCCCTCGTGAATCCTTATCAAGTGTTATCAAATCCGAGCTCGATTTCAGCAAAAGAAAACTCCGACCAAGAAGAAAATCATGACAGCAACAATTTTGTAGGGAAAATTCGAAGCTATGATACCATAAACCCTAGGATTTGAAGAATAATTGTGTGGTATTAAACTTGAAAGGTGAGAATATACACACAATTTCATAATGTCTCCTAGTATGAAATAGAATATAAACAAACTTATCATATCTTAGCAATGTAGTCTCCTCTACGTTACAAAAATAAACTCTAAAAGACTAGAACTGAACGTACCGGCCGAAAATAAAACATGATGACCCTCTCCAATGAGTTGTAGGATACTTTTCTTACCAAAACCTATTATCTTTTAGTAATCCTCGAGTCTTCTTAATCGCAATAGCTTTTATTTAACTCGTTCTGAAATGAAGATTATGAACAAGATGAAATAAGTTATAGTTGTTCATATATAAATGACGGTTTTAACTAGAAGTTCACTTTGTAATGTTCATCTTGAATAAAAAGGATCCATTTACAGAGTTGCATTTGCACTTGTAATATAAATGATTCTGAAAAGAAAATTAACTTGAAGCCAAATCATATTGTGCGAAGAAAATCAACTTGCCGCCAAACTTTATTTAGATATGAGGGTATTGATTTAGTTCTTTAATATAAGTATAGAAAGTCATTGCTGGTGTTATAATGAATATCATCCTATATTTTGCACTTGCATGTGTGCAATAGTGTCCCTTACTCATGGCAAATAAGAAACATGGAAGGATATCATCTTGGCTGCTGGGGATGTGGGGAGAAGATCTAAAATCTAGTTGAGAGAGTTTTTAAACTCTTGTTGGAGATAGCTTAAAGATATGAAATTCAGCAGATCAAAGCAGCACAGGGTCGTGCAGAGGAACAGGCCGGGAGACTGCGCCCGATTGATCAACGTGCACGAGGTGCACAACAGACAGAGAAGGAAGCAGAGTGTTGGTCAACCGCCCGGTCGACCGAGCAACAAAGAGGAGGAACCAACTTTGCATGCCTCGCGGTTGACCGCCCAGTCGACCACAATTTGGAGCCGATCGACAGTTCGGTCGACCGACCATCCGAGAACAGATTTTGAAGCTGGACCAATTTGGCCTAGCGGTCGACCACTACAAGGAGTCGGTCGACCGTGAGTCACGTGCTGCAGTTTTCCTTTTGGGTTCTGATTTGTTTTTAGAATCGTTTTAGAACTTTTTGGTTTCATTTTTCTATGGGAATTCTCTGGATATATATTGAGGGGTATTATACCCTTCAGCGTAACATGTATTGGTAATTTGATTAATAAGATCTTTCTCCCTTCTGCCCTGAGGATGTAAGCAAATTGTCGAACGTTGTTAGATCTTGTGTTTTTTACTTTTTTTCTTTGTTCTTACTTTTATAATTGTTCTCGGCAACTCTAACTTGGCATTGGTCCTCCGGAGGACATCAAGTGGTATCAAAGCTTTCGGGTTTGTTTGTATTGGTAGAGTAGATCGGTTCGGAAATCCAATCTAGGATTTTATTTAGAGGTAAAATTTCGACCTTTATCTTGTTGAATCTATTTCTCTGATTAGTTTCCACAATTATATTTGGTTCTCTAGAGGATATGACCGATAGCAATCAACCAACGATGAAGACTGTTAATGTTCACCAATCGAAACCGAAGATCGATGTCGTGAAGTTTGATGACATGAACAACATCGTTATGTAGAGATGCGAGGTGATGGATGCATTGACCGCGTCAAATTTGAAAGATTCTCTTCGCTTTGAGAAGAAACCAGAGGATATATCGGAGAAAGGTTAGGACATGATAAATCAGACTGCGTGTTGCATCATCAGATCTTGCCTAATACAAGATCTGAAGTATCATGTGATCACAGAGACTTCCGCAAGGAAGATTTGGGAGATCATAGAGAGTAAATTTGACAAAAAGCATTGAAAATCGCTTGCATCTCCAGAGAAGGATTTACCGCTTCCAACTGAAAACGGAGATTTCCATCGGCGGTCATATGAATAACTACACGAAGCTTCTTTCAAACTTAGCTAATATAGATGAGATGATCAAGGACAAGGATAACGCATTAATCCTATTGAGTTCTCTTCCAGATGATTATTATGAGACCTTCGTTCTCACCTTAATCAATGGTAAACAATCCCTTAGCTACAATGAGGTATTGACAACTCTTGTGAACCATGAACTAAGACGAAAGGACAAAAAGTCCTTCAATAGCACATTAGTAAAGGCGTTGACTATAAGAGGAAGGAGTTCCAATTAAAAGGATAAAGGTGATCGTGGGAGATCGAAGTCCGGGTCTGGTTTGAAAAAGAATCAATATACTTTCTGCAAAGATGTAGGACACCAAAAGTTGATTGTCCAAAGCCCGAAAACAAAAAGGAGTCGGAGCCGAAAGTAAACATTGCACCAGTGAAAAGTTTACAGGTGAATGGTTCGAATTTTGACTCATCAGTTATTTCACTTACTATCACTACCCCTACAATTTGCTTCTCAGATGTTTATGTATGGATATTGGATACGGGCGCTAAAACCTACCATGTTTGCCCCAAGCGGGATTAGTTCGCTAGCTTTGAGAAGCTAGACGAAGGTATGGTGCAGATTGGGGATGATTATATATGCAGCATGGATGGAGTAAGTACGCTCCTTGTCAAGACATTCGATGAGATGGTGAGAGAGCTTAAAAATGGAAGATACGTTCCTCAAATAAAGAAAAATATTATCTTAGTTGGAGCTTTGGAGGCACATGGTCTAGAGTTTTCTGATAGAGACAGAGTTCTCAAAGTACTTAAAGGCTCTATAGTTGTGTTAAAGGGTGTCAGGTGCAACAACCTCTATTACTTAAAGGGTAATTACAGGACAATTGGTAACATCGGTTAGTTCAAATGATGATTTGACTAGGCTATGACATATAAGGCTGGGACCTACAGGTGAGAAGTCTTTACAAACAGTTGCAAAACAAGCATTGCCGCGGGCCGACCCTAAGCAAGAGATGGGCTGACACGAATTTTATGTGGATGTTGATCCATGCATGAACCTCAAATTTACAGCTCAGATTTTTTATTTGGTAGTGCAAAGGGGCTAATTAACTCCTCCTTTCATAACAACAGCTCCTACTGTTCAACTCCACACATACATACAATAATATGGTTAATCTCGCGTTGACATGTGGATTGGATCTCTTATAATCTCTTATAATATGTGTGTGAGGTTCACACACATAACATATTATAAGAGAGCCAATACACATGTCAACGCAGGATTATCCCTCTTATTGTATGTGTGTGTGGCTCACACAGATAAATCGAACCCCTCAATAAACTCCTTGAGTCTGGACGGTAGATTACCCAAACGTACTCCACTATAATACCTTCAGGACCACCGACTGCCATGAAATCAGCGGGCCCATTTCCTTCGCGAAGGATGTGCGCGACTCTAACCTCCTCGTGCATCGAAAGCCAACAACTAATATACCCAAGAAAATTGCCTGCATAGCCATTGAGACCAGTCCCCTTCTTGATAGCTTGAATAATTTCCAAAGCATCTCCTTCGACCCATAGCTTGGAGCATCCCAGCTGTAGTACCGCGGCTCTGATTGCCAGCCAAGCTCCTAGGGTTCAGCAAGCGGCACCTTGACTTGAGCTGGAGATGGCTACTACCCGCTAAGAGAAGCTTGCAATCATGGTCCCGTGTAACGCAGCCGGCACCTCCAGTGCCACGTCGGTCACACATCGATCCATCAAAGTTGACTTTCAGTGATCCAAGTGCTTGAAAAATGATATTCTCACAACTTTCGTTGTCAATAATAAGGTTGCACACTTTGCTCTTGATCAGACACGTTGAATAAAAAATTTAATGTCGTTGCGTAGTGTCAAGACCATTTTGGTTGCAAAGAAATCTTTGAACAACACAAGTTGCAGATTTTTTGATGGATGTAAGGGTGTATGGTGGGGTGGTTGAGGAACATTAGTTGATGGATGATATGGTGGTGGCTGTTGTGGGGGATGTAAGACTGGAGGTGATGGAGGAAAATTAGTTGATAGATGACCCCATCAGCTTCGATACGTACCATCGAGCAGACTTCGGTCATCAATATTAAAAAATAATCTCTTGAGCTCTTGATTATGTTGTCTAAGGTTGACTTGATAGCGCTGATCTCCTCTTCAACAGTGTCCATCCTTATGGAAAGGCCTTACAACCCATCGCCGTCTCCTGTCATCGATAGAAAGTAATCGAAACTCTAATACTACTTGACACAGATTAAGAAGCGAACAACACTAGCTAGATCTCCTTCTAACACCAACAAACCCTAAAGAATAACTTTAGGTATGATAGAACACTCGAATCCACAAGCAAAGGATAAACAACTCGAATGCATGAGCAATTGCAAGAGAAAAACTCAATTTTTATTAATTATCAAAAGTTAAATAAAAATTGAACACTAAAAACAAAGGTACAATAGCTTTATATAGGTAATAAAAGAAGAATATTACTCTAACAAGGAAACCTAATTAAATAAAAGAAAAACGAAACAAATTAGAATCCAAATCAAACTTCAAAATCAAATCATGTTTAAAGTCAGATGTGTTGATACGCCCAAGCCTGTCAACAGCAAAAAAGCTCATGTCGATAGACTGTATAGTCCCAACTATCGTGTTAGCCTGTTGAAGTCAGTTTGTCGACAGCTTATTTAGGCTGTCGACAGCTAATTGAGACTGTTGGCAGCTCTGCCTTTAATTCTGCTTTGATCTCTTACATCACTGTGAATTTTACATGTCGTGCTTTTCATTCCACTTATACAATAGGAACAGAACCATTATGGATGGCATAAACTTTTCAAAGAGTCACCCTAGACAATGACTCTGGCCAAACTCAACCACCTGCTTGGAAAATTGACAGCTTAAGAGAAAATGAAATCATTGGCTTTCCACAGTCAGCCGCCGACAAGGCTATCAGAACATGAAATTCTTCATTTACCATCCTTGTAGGTTTTCTCTGATGCTAGACATGCTGTTAATTGCTCAATGCCGTATTTGATATTTCAAGCTTCTCCCTGACTAATCGAACACGCATTCGCCTGTAAAAATAAAACTTGGCCACCGTTAGATGATACATGGTTGATAAAAATAGCAAAGTTAGACCTGAAATATTCCCTCTCACAAGAGCTCTCAACATACCATTTTTATGCGAGTTATCTTCACCGATCTAGAAATACATTGATCACACCTGAATTTATCACTTGGGAGCTGTGATTAAGGCATCAATTCATACAATAGATGCATTGTGCTTGGACGCAGTACTTTTAGGAAAGAGGATGTAAATCAGAAGCAGCTCAGAGCCCATAGATCATCTGTACTTCATTGGCTTGAGCTGCATTGTGGAGTCTAGGATTATGTTTCTGATAGGTGGTTGTATTGGGTCCATTGCAAATCAGACTCCTCTCTTATCTGGTTGAAGTCCTGATTTTGGATCAGTATGTTTAATCCATTTTAATTTTGGCAAGTGTTAGGTCCCTATGAAGTTGTAACTGGTAGACAGTCTACATAATCCACCTGAACTCCTAGCTGGATTAGAATCAGATTCAAGTGTAATGTGTTCAGTCGAAAGCTTATTTGCTCACACATAGCACACCCACATGCAGGCACGCTCACATACGCGCACAGGCACGCACAAACAGTTTGTGTGTGGTATTGTGTTTGTGCATGTGTTTGTGCATTTTTATGCCTACATCAATGTTTAAAATAACGATAACATAACAATAACATTTTTTCTTTGTTATGTTAACATAAGTTATAACGTTAATATTTATTTAATATAAATAAATAAATAAATATATACACACACACACACACACTATATTTAAGAATTATTATAAATAGAAATTTAATTTTAAAAAATCTAAAAAATATATCAAAATAATATATAACACATTTTAGCAAGTCTCACAATAATTTTTAGCGAGCATCGAGGAACTGAGGTGTTCCGAAGTCGTGTGGCTCCTCGTCAATTGAAAAGAGATCGAAAAAAAGATCGACATCGAGTTCCTCGTCAAATGAAGAGTCGTGCGGTTCTTTGATTATTTTTTTTAGAGCATTACAACGGCGATTCCTTATCAATTGAAGAGAGATCAAAGAAAGAGAACTAGGGTGCTTCGATACTCGCCGATGAAGAGAAATGCAATTGAAGAAGAACTGCAGAGAGAGGAGGAACCGCATGAGAGAATCACCGTCGAAGTCGCCGTCGCCTGCAGAGAGGAGGAACTGGGGTGCTTCGATGCTTCACTGGCCATCGCCAATTTAGGGTTTCATATCGATTTGATTTGAAGAGAAATCGTTTCGTTGTTTTATATTTAGCAACCCGCGTAAATAACCTGAGTTACGGACATTACTTTATTTTCGTAATGTAATGTTCGTAACGCTCCAAAAAAGCGCTCGTTACTGGAACTATGTTTTTTGCGAGTGTTATATAACGACTAGGTGTTGTTACATTCTGTAACGGGTTATAACGAGTTACATAACAGGTTCTTTAATACATTGGTCTACATGTTTATCTGTATGTTTGTGTGTGTGTATGTATGTTTTTTTGTTTGTGACTATATATGAATGTGTGTGTGTATGTCTTGACATATGTCTGTGTGTATGGATGTGCGTATACAGGTGTATGTTTGTATGTGTGCATGAATGTTATGTGTGTATGTGTGTGTGTTTGTTTCTATGTAGTATGAGTAATTCTATTATGAAACCGTACCCATGTCCGACACTCCTGATACCCGTGTTAGACACCGACACACTCTTGGACACTTCTAAGAAGCTCTTTAAACTTATCTTCGACCATATACAATCTTTTTATAATTTAGCACACTTTTTTACTCACATTACATATTTATTTATTTCTCTGTTGTACTAAAGACTGTACTTACTGAAAAGAAATGCTATCTAAATCTTAACATGTAGAAAATTATGATAAGTTTAAGTATGTATCAATATGAGAAGTAAGACATGTTGGAATTGAAGAATATAAAGGTGAATCTTCGAGTTGAATTATGGCGAGATCCGTTGATTAAATCAACCGGATGATGGTTGGAGTGTGTTCTCCTTCCATTTGTGATGAACGTGGTATATTCACATGTTCAATTCCGACTTCGAATGAATGAGATATTCAAGTCCAAAGATTGCCTAATTCAAAGCCAAATGGGACTAAATGTAGCTAAAAGCATTTAGTCCCACATTGGTCGTGGGATGGAAGCTCATGGTGTATAAATAGAGAAAATTGAGAACAAAGGGTGTGCCCTTTGGGTACTTGGAGTTTTCGCGCGCGAAAAGGAGGGAACTATGCACGTACATACGTGCGTGCGTACGCGCGCCGCCGCTGGCGGCCGGCCGGCCGGCGCCGGTGCCGGAGCTGGGCCGGGCTTGGGCTCAGGTCCGGGTCTGGGTCTGCTGGGCTCGGGTCTGAGTCTGAGTTCCCTACCTGGCCTGATTCTTTTTGAATCAGGTTCCAAGGACCCGCTCTTGTTGCGAACCTGTTGGATTGCCAACGGTTGCGCACCTGATGGACTGCCAAAGGTTGCGCACCTGTTGGACAACCAAAGGTTGCGAAACAGTCCGCTCCGCGTCAACGGTTGCGACTGTTGGGCTGCCAACAGACACGTCTGCTGGGCCAAAGGTTGCAACCTTTGGTTTGGGTTCAAACCTGTTGGCCCTCTCCTGGAAAGCTATATATATAGCCCTCCATATTCTCAATTAAAACACACAATCTACAACACCAACAGAGAATTAACTCTCTATCTCTCTCTCTCTCTATTTAAAGTTCTGAACTGTTCTTCCAACGTTCTGAACTGCGCTTCCAGCCTGAAGTGGAAATCCGAAGCGACTTCCTAAAGGAGATTCTGCCAAATTCTTCAACCTTCCTACATCCTTAACAGTGGGTGTTCCTCCAAAAGAGTAAGACAAATATTCATTTGAAATTTGTCATTATACCGCTGCTTTGCTAATCTTGTGTAGGTACTGGTTGACTACGGTTCGACCGTACGGTGATTTGGTAGTGCTATCCAAATACCGTGAAGAAGTGTTGTATCTTGGGAGACCAGCGTCCATTATCCCGTTAGCACCGGTGCGGGGGACGTAATTGTCTTAAGGAGATTCGCTCTAAGCGTACCTCACTTCAAATACTGTATAAGTGGATTAAGTCCTTTATACAGGGGATATACTTTACAGTATATCGAGATTGACTTAGATTCAGTCTAAGTGATACTGTATAAGTGGATTAAGTCCTTTATACAGGGGATATACTTTACAGTATATCGAGACTGACTTGGATTCAGTCTAATTGGTGCTTAAACCAAGGAAGGAAATTGAAAGGTGGTTCTTAAATTAAGGAACGTTCTATTGAACGGAAAACCTCCCACCTGATATTTGCCGACCTGGCCAATTAGATTGTTGATATCTCAGTAATCTTGATTAGTTGTCAGATTGATTCTTGTTAAGCAGGATACCCAACAAGACACATTGAATTGTGTATAAATTTTTGCATACAAAGATATAGCTATCCATGTATATTTATGCATTATTGTTATTGTTATTATACATATCTTAGTGTCATGTCGCTGTGTCTTACATTTTAAGAAATTATCGTGTCCCATATCCATGTCGTGTCTGTGTCCATGCTTCTTAGGTGGGTTTGTATGTTTGTGTATGTTTATGATGTTTATGACTTTATACGTGTTTGTGTGTATGTCTATATGTATGTATGTATATAGTTTGTGCACCTACAGTGTTAGAGAGAGAGAGAGAGAGAGAGAGAGAGAGAGAGAGAGAAACATATACAAATACACACACAGACATTAAAATATAGATTTGGCTACTCCCAAAAGCATTTCGATGTGGAAGTAGATATTACGACATTAACTTTAAAAATTCACACTGTTTAAATAGATCTATATGATTTGGAGTGCCCAAAAAACAAAAGTCAAATGATCTAAAGTCTTTTTACCTGTGTCAAGTAAACGCAAAACCGACGGCTGAAAGTAGCAAGTTATATATATGATTTACAATCTCGATATCGGTATTACTATTGGTCAATGGTTTTAGTATCAATATTGTCAATATTGACCTGTCAATATTGACAATATGGATCATATTGGCCAATATTATAGGTTAATATTGTATCGAGAACCTCACAATCCGGTATGAGGTTCTTGATATATATATCAGCTAGATGAAAACAATTGTATCATAGATATGCTTTCAGTGGCATCTCTCAAGTATTTTTCAATATTTGACTCGACATTTTTCTCATATATATCCCAAAAACTCCCCAAATACTTGGGACAAATGGCTTAGTTGTTGTTGTTGTTGTTGTTGTATATCCCGAAAACTCACTTGTTTTATGATAAATCCAAAAACTCTTTAAGAATAGTCAAATAACTCCCAAAATAATTAAAATATTCTAAAAGTAGTTTTCAAGTTTGCCTGGAAATAAATTTGATTGTTTGACCGATTAAATCTTTTCATGGTTAATATTCTCCTTCCTAAATCCAAAAGGGCAATTTTTTTTGAATAAATACAGTCCTTAAAAATAATTCAAAAAAACAACCTTTCCTAAAAATATTTTCAAAAATCGACCTCGAACATGTCACGTCGGCGGTTGGCCATTTCGCCCTGACAATGTGGCAGACTTCGCTGGCGGGCAGTTGCATTTTTTGGTCAGGGATTGGCAACCCTGGACAACGTACTTATTTCTTTTAGTTTTTTTCTTCTTCTGGGATTGGCAACTTACTCGATGGATGGGCAAAAAGTACTCAAAATACATTTTTATTTTTATTTACTTGAAATAATGTAGATCAACTTCAATAGAGTGGATCTTGCATTCGGATATCGTAAGGTTGTATTTAAGTAAGAAGAATTTGATCTCGAATCCTTCCATATATAGAGAGAGAAATATGTATATCAGATGCCACCTGACAAGATCCCATTAGATGATGGTTGATTTCTCCCCCTTCTGACAATTTTTTTGATCCAATCTTACAAAATTGTAATTCATCCACTAATATGTGTTTCTACGAAAAAATCACGTGTTTTGGAGTCCGTTTGATTATGTATCAAAACACGTGATTTTTTATAAACAAACATCTTAGAGGATGGATTACAAATTGGTAAGGTTGGATAAAAAAATTGTGTAAAGAGAAAGAAATCAACTGCCATCTAACCGGATCCTATTAGATGACATCTGATATACATATTTCTCATATATATATAGAAAGAAAAAGAGACTTGTGTCATTCTGGAAGGATTCGAGGCCAAATCTTTCCCACTCAAATACAACCCTACGACATCCGAATGTAAGATCCACTCCATTGAAGTTGATCTACATTATTTCAAGTAATTAAATATCAGAATCATGTACTTTGAATACCTTTTTTTTCCATCTGTAAAGAAATAGAAACTCTAAAAAAAGATTATTTATTCATAGGAATTATATATAGAAGATAAAGAGGGTATATAGGTAACAACTCAATAACCCAACTTAACACTCCCCCTCATGCTAAAGCATAGACATCTAACATGCCCAGCTTATTACATAGATTAGAAAACACCTGAGGTGAGGCAGCTTTGGTAAGGAGATCAACCAACTGCTTTGAAGATTGTGTGAACTGAAACGTAACCACCTTCTTCGTTCAAACATCTCTGACAAAATGACAGTCAATCTCAATGTGTTTGGTCTTCTCATGGATACACGATTTTGAGCAATGTAGATGACAGACCGTATCACAACATAGACATGGGCCCAGACTGTCTGAAACCATGCTCCACCAGTAGATCTTTTAAGCACGTTATCTCGCATGTCATATGAGTCATAATTTTATACTCAGCTTTTGTACTCGAGCGAGACAAAACATCTTACTTTTTGCTCCTTCAAGTCACCAGATTTCCTCCAACAAAAGTGTAATACCCAGTAGTAGACTTCTTATCTCCTCGATCACCAGTATATCCTGAATCCGAGTATCCAAAAATGCGCATATGCCCATGTTTTCTATACACCAACCTTTTCCCAGGACAGCTCTTGATATAAACCAGAACTCTTATCGTAGCTAACCAATAAGTCTCTCTGGGATGATGCATGAATCTACTCAGTACCCCTACAGTAAAGGTTGTATCTAGCCTAGTAACCGTGAGATATATCAACTTCCCAATTAATCTCCTATATCTTCCTGGATTATTAAGTGCATGACTGTCATCAAACCATAAATTCACATTGACTTCCATTGGAGTGCTAACAGGCTTGCATCTCAAAAGTCCTGCTTTCTAAAGAAGATACAGAGCATACTTTCGTTGGGAAAGAAGTACACTGTATTTTTTATGTACAACTTCAATTCTCAAAAAGTATTTTGGACGTCCCATGTCCTTGGTCACGTCTCAAATAGCCCATCTGAATCACTACCAGTCCGCAAAGTGTCATCAACATAAACAGCCAAAACTATGATGCCAGATTCTATGCGCCAAATGAAGACAGAGTGATCTGAATGATATCGGTGAAAGCCAATACTAAAAATGATAAGGCTAACTTTTCAAACCACGCCTTTGGACTCCGCTTGACCATATATGGCCTACATTGCCGAGGGTCTTTCTCAGAGACACTCTGTCTGCCTCCATAAGATCCACGTCCTCGTCCTTCAAAATCAGCATCTTTCTCTGATCTTGATATTCTCATTGCTTTTCAAAAAAAGTAAACGGTCTTGCTCTGATACCATGTAGAGAAATAGAAACTCTAAAAAAAGATATTATTTATCTATAGGAATAAGGGAGATATATATAAAAGATAAAGAGGATATATGGGTAACAACATAATAACCCAATAACCCAACTTAACACAATCCATCAAGTATATGCAAAATGGACAACCAAAATAGTGAGTTGGTAAGTTTAACGGTGTAGAATATTTTAAATCTAAAATTGGCGAGGGTTTTTAAGTGTCTAGATCACGATGAAATGGTTGGATGGAAAATTTGTATATCTAAAGACGTAGATCTAAGCAATATATTATTTTCGGCCGTCTATTTTGCACCTACTTGATGGATAGGAAATAAGTATTCAAAATACATAATTTTTTATTTTTAGTTACTTGAAATAATATAGATCAACTTCAACAGAATGGATATTGCATGCAAATGTCGTAGGGTTGTATTTGAGTAGGAAGGACTCGGCCTCGAATCCTTCCGAAATGACACACATGTGTGTGTATGCCTGTGTATGTGTGTGTCTATTTTTTGTGTGTCATTTTTTTGTGTATATGTGTATAATTTTTTTTGGTGTTTTTGAGTGTGTGTGTGCGCGCATTATTTTTTGATGTGTATGTGTGAGTGTGTTTGTGTGTGTCCGCGCGCGCGCATTCGCATGGGTATTTTGGTGTTTGTGTGTATAATTTTTTTTTTTGTGTACATTATTCTCTCTCTGTGTGTGTATAAATTTTTTTTGGGGTGCGTGTGTTCTCTCTCTGTATGTGAATAATTTTTTGGTGTTTGTGTGTGCGCACTTGTTTTTGTGTTTTAATTTTTTGTGTATGCGTGTGTTTGTGTGTGTGTGTATGTGTGTGTGTGTGTCTGTGTTTGTGTGTGTGTATTCTTTTGTGTGCGTGTGAGTTGTTTGTTTGTATAATGCACTTACATAATATTACCTGTCGTTGTTGAAAGAGATGAAGCTTTGGTACTCTTTCAACACTGATCTCACTTGATCGGCTATGGATTCCATGTCTAGTACAAGCAAAGAGGAAAATGCTTGTCGAGAGCCACACTTAAAAATAAAATAACATGTTTTCATATGATATATATAAACAAAAAAGTTGCCTTAGGGGGCTTGCTCTGACTATATACAGAGTTGATGTCCTTGCTGACTTAGGGCTCATAATTGGAGCTGGATCATCATAAATGTAGTGCAGTATATAGAGTGAACTGCTTAAGTTGCCTCCATAACTCGTATGAGTGGTTGCCACTGCTGGTCTTCAATACTCAAAGGAGGTTGCAACAAAACAAATCTACTCCAAATACATTCAATGGACTTAAACAAAGCAAATATAGTCACATTATGGACTAAGCACCATATCATTATTGTCCATCTCTATTATACGCCCACATCTTGAAAAGCAACCCTATAATCAAATAAACATCAAGCTTCCAAAACAAGTAGCAAAAAGAAAATAGAGCAATTACATACAGTGTCACTAGATTTGTATACACAAGACATGCATAGGAGCAAAAATCAGACCATTATCACTCAACGCGAACAAACTTAAATGTCTAATCTTATTGTGACCATGCACACAATAAGACAAGACGGACTATCTTGCAGTTAAAACAAACCATGATCAAAAATCAAAAATGGCAACACATAAGAATTAGATTGTGCCATCGCATGAGGAAACACCATCTGTCGCCCTGTTCACGCTTTCCTCTCCTATTGAGGTTCCCACGCTAGCGACCTGGTGATATTTTTGTAGGATCGCGATTTGGTCCATCTTTTCAATCTCTTTGGGCTTCAGTATAAAATCCCTCGCATCTAGCTCATTCTTGTAGAGCTCATCGATTACCAAGTTTAGATCCCCCACCTCAAAGCCTTGCATGCCCATACTATTTCCGATAACTTGTTAAGCCACTTGCTTTGTCGGTTAGCGTCAATAGCATTAGCTATATTATCAAGTCCTCCCTTCAGCTCTTGCACAAGCACCGCAGGAGAATCCTCTCTTTCTCTTCCTACTTGGCCTCGAGCTCTTACCAACAACCTTGTGAGAAGGAACAACACCAACATTTACGTTTAGAGTTGGGATCTCAATAGGGACATCGTCATTGTTGAGATTGACGGGATCCGGTTCAATTTCCTCCTCTGTGTCATAGGTAGTCCTGTTCAATATTCTCAATTGGTTTGTTAAGAAATTGAGTGTGTTCCAGATGTGTCTACCTAGCGATACAAATAAATTACATTCATAAATGATTGTGTCGTAGATCACATTACTGCAACATATTCCTCATAAGTCTTTTCGTGTAATATGATGGTCTTTGTTGCATCATCCCATCCGGCTTCGTTGAGCCTTCTACATTGACATATATTTCTATTTATCCCTGAAAGCTCTCAAGTTGTTCTCAATATTGACATGCGAGAAGTCGTCATTGAACCTTTGGTGTTGATTTGATTGCGGCCATCGCAAAGGCTCTCTTTTGAAATTCTTGTCAACTTTAAGCTCTTGCTCGCCAAATCAATCAAGAATGGAATGAGAACATCATAGCATGCCTTCAGTTTTTTGGTTCCAACACCTTTTCACACTGTTCCCTTCTTCCTTTTTCACCACCCACTCTCCTCAACAGGGGAGTTCACTTCAATACTACTAGTAGATTTCACCCCACTTCTCCTGTTGCATGGAGTGGGTTATTCATTTGAAGGTGAGAGAAATGAAGTTACGAGGGAGTGGGCATTTGCATAGAGGGCATCCCCATAGTTTGGGATCATCAATGGTGCCAATGGAGCCATTGGAGGCCTTGGAGACATCAGATATGAGACATGGAAGCATCCACTTGGAGCTGACTCTCCAACACCCATGTGTTAAGAAGTTGGAAACCAGGAGGCATGGAGAAACTGTAATCATATAAACAATAATAACTAATAAGATACGAACAATTAAATATTCAATAAGTTGAAGTGATGCACATAATATACACATTGAACTACACACTCCAAATAGCATAACATTGGCATTAATAATTACTTATGTAGGCTTATCTCTGTTTCATCCCCTCTGCAGTACTTCGCACAATAATCAACTCACATATCCTTAGCTAATTAATCTCTCTTCTCCAACCAAACTTTGTTACCCTTTTTTTTTGTTGTTGTGCGGTTATGTTGGCTGTGCTAAACTCCACTTCCTCGTCAAACACCTCCCCTGGTCCTTCATCAAAATCTACATCCTCATTTATGAGTCTATCATCAGGATCCGCTTGTATGATGTAGTTATGTAATATGCAACATGCATTAACTTGTGACTCATAAGGAAAGTCTGGTTGACACTAAGATCTTGAACCGTTTAAGATACCAAATGCACTTGTAATTTTTGATCTAAGAGAGGAGTGACGAAGGTTGGAAAGCTCTCGACAATTCAAGGGCTCCTTTCTTGCCTGCTCTTTTAAGTGGTATTTACACCAGGATACGGAGCAATAAATCCAGGCATGATAGTGTATCCGGCATCACAGAGGTAATATTTATCTGCAAACGAAAATTTATCTCATTGTTACAGAAAATTAACTATAATACAATTATATATGAAGTCCAATTTTTTATGGTACCTCTCAATAACCGAAGGTCTTTCAGTGGAGGCAACGGCAGCGCTCTTTAACACAGGGAAGTCATGGGCTGAGCCTTCCCAACCAGCTGGAACGTAACAAAATTCGTGTTTGGGTCACATCAGCAAGAACATTTTGCATAAGACGGTCCTCGTGACTTTTAAAACGAGCCACTATGCTATCTAACATTGTTGCATCGATGTGTGTATTGTCTATCATGTCAATGCAATCCTATATATGAATAAAAATTTAATAAACACTTTAAACCTCTGAAGTTATCACTTGATGTTGTGAGAATTTTTTTAAATTCATAATGTAGTATGCCTGAAAGTAATGGAACGAAGTAGTCCTATTAAGTGTCTCTTCTGTCGTGTCACTTCTGACGTGCTTCATTAACAAAGAGTATAGACGCAAAATTGCACTTAGAACGACATTAAAGTATCTTAAAACAGTCTCCCGGGAACATATAAAGTGAAGACTAACAACCCTATTCTTGGAATTGTGTCCTACGATGTGAAGAAACATTGCGAGTTGCTCTTCGATAGACATGAAATGTGTCTCCCAAACTCCCACCATTGCGTAACATTCTAAAACGATTGAAGAATGAGTCTCTATCCATCCTAAAATAGTCGTATATATGCGTTCTGTAACGGTCCCAGGTTTAATTACCTCAAAATTTCATGATCATCAACCGTATTGCTCGTTAATCAGAATATACTAAAGAAATTTCGGCAGCATCTCCTCTGAATATAGACTCCATCTCAATACAATAATTAGATTTCGGCTAACATCAGCCTACTTATAATCTCATTTTCATCATATAGTTCATCCCAAGGTCCATCAAATAAACATATACAGAAGAGTGCTTCTGTGATATACTATTCTAACTCATAGTGACTAATAACATCAGAGTTTATAAAAGGATTCACATTCTACAATAAGTACATACGTCATCTCAGGAGAACATCCTTGCAGCTCAAGTCGGACCTTCGCCTTGCCGTAACCTGAAAATATCAATCTGTGGTAGGGTGAGCTCAACAGCTCAGTGAGAGAAGTCATTCAAAATAAAGTTGTATGATACTACCATTGTACTTGAAGTATTAACTGGTTGAGCAATGTCAAAAATATCAGTTTCAATACTTTCTACTTGAGTTGATACTGCAGTTTATAAATCATAGACTCTTTCTATTATCTGTTACTTTCATAAGTACTCTTCTGGGTACACGTGAACAATATTTTATTATTATACCATTTCAATGATTTTGCAATACTTAACCTACTCGTGGTCTCTTATAATCACTCTTCCGGTTTTCAGTTTGTAACATGTTCGTATTACATATATATGTAGTCATGATCACAACACAACTCTTATTGAGCCTAATCTTACTCACTAGATTAGTTGAAGTATGGTTCAATATTGTACCTTCCGCAATATACAATTGACATCACACACTACTCATGATAGTATCTAATTATGAATGTGTTCATACATGAAGAAATACGGAATACTCACATCCATATACTGGATGTCATAACAATCATATCCATGTACCGGATATCATAAACAATCATATGCATGTAATAGGTGTCATACCTATTAACATCCATAATTCGGGTATCATAAACAATCATATTCATATACATACAATATAATCTCCCCTTCTACGCCTCCGGTTCAACCCGGTCCCTTCCTCCGTAAAATCTCCCCTTCTACGCCTCCGGTTCAACCCGATCCCTTCCTCCATGAAATCTCCCCTTCTACACCTCCGGTTCAACCCGGTCCCTTCCTCCGTAAAATCTCCCCTTCTACGCCTCCGGTTCAACCCGGTCCCTTCCTCCATGAAATCTCCCCTTCTACGCCTCCGGTTCAACCCGGTCCCTTCCTCCAAACATGCGATAAATTCATGTAATAACCACATGCAAGAATTCATAAGATAATGTCAACATAGGAATTCACATGGTTCCTACTTTACATGATGCCAATAATAAGAAAGACATTAACATGTATAAGTAACCATTTATTATACTAACAACATGCAAGCCTTTTTAAGATAACTAACATGTTATATCATTCCAATATATGTGTGGCCAAACATGTGCATGAAGTCAAGTATGATGCTCATTCATAAAACTATTTCCTTTTAAGAAGCATGTGTTAGACTACAATGCATACACAATAACGTGTCAATCATGTACCCATGTAAGCATCCAACTTAAGGATCCCCAATATCTCACCGGTCAAGTTCTGACTCGTAGTACCGGTATTCGCTTTTCCTAATCATAATACTCATTCACCACTATCATATAATTAACAGTCAGGATTAGTCATCATTTGCCTCTTTTATCCTCCGCAAACTGTCTATTGGTTACAACTTAATTAAATTCAGAATCTTCTCATTATTTCTGATACCAGTGATAGTTACACGACAATTCTGATATTAATGAATTATTACACTTTTAACATCATAATTGTCCTTTATTTCACGTAAGGACTGGTTTTAGTACTTTTATTTGGTACAGCCCAAATTTATCCCAGGTCCTACTAATACAGGTGTTAACGCTACTGGCTTTTATGCGGCATGTTTTGCTATTGCTTATTTCTATCTTCTAGTTCCAAACCATACAGTCATTTACTAGCTGAATCGTTATCTGCGTTTGCATATGAATCAATCACACACATATGTACATGCGTACACATACACATATCACTTACCCATACTGGATTACTAATCTCATTGACCCAACGCTCAATCTTTCGTCGGTATTACTAACTTTCAATTATTAAGTAATTATCTAACTCTTACCGGTTAGATAGAATCGATGTCACTATAAAGATGTGACTCCCAAACCTAATAGAGGATTCCGATGTTCTGTTAAATTAATTACAAGAATACCTGAAAGTATCTGGTATATGGAGTAGGCATACCACAATACTAGTTCAATACTATCGGTATTGTTTGTTGATATCGAATTATTCATCATAATCGATATACTTAATATTAAATTGTCCGGTTTACCCAATACTGACTCTAACAGGTTTTCACCAGTTAATCACTCGCTTGATACTTTGCAACATCACCAGTCATCCATTATCTGATAATCATCAGACCTGATCTTATCAGTAGTTTTCCTTAATAAACATTAATCGCCAGAAGTGCGGTATCTACTTGCGAGTTCTGGTTCAAAGGTTTTATTCTTCCACCTCTCATTGTGTTCGATAAATCTTAGTTATTTATCTATCAAATTGCTTAATCATGAAACACAGCAAATATGAAAACAGTATTCGCAAGGTCAATACTCACATACTACATCACATTTGAGTATTCCGCGTACTTAGCTTAACAATAAGCTTTGACGTTCAAGCTATTTATGGAGCATGTTCGGTAGTATTAGGAATTCAGTTACTCTAATTCAGTTCGTTATCAATTACTTGATTAGTTCCATCATTATCAGTTCGCGTTCACAATGGCTAATTAACAGAAATGTCCCGATTCCATTCGGGTTATCAATATTAACAAAACCTTCAATATTTTAACCAGTACGCTATTTCTATCATACTGCATCAATTACATGTATCCCATTTAGCAGAGTTTTCAATACCACGGTCACGTCGAGTTACTCGAAGATAATTCCCATGTTCATTTGCTTAGTTCAATCCTAATATCAACTTAGGATTCTGCTTATACCAGTATCAATATAACTAATTCTATGATTATCCAATCATGGTCGATGGGTCTCAAGTGATCTTCTATCTTAACTGATTTCTAATTTATCTCTTATTAATAAATAAACATTCATGATCTGTAATCGATTCCCAGTTGTCACTGTTTAGTCTACCCACTGGGTACACCGGTGTTAACCAACCATCATCTGATTATTATTATTCATAACTATTACTTTCATAACGGATTGGACATCACTTGTATATAATATATGTAACACCCCGTTCCTGGAATACGTACTTAGTTGCGTATTCGTATTTTCTGATCGTATTTTTTTGATTTACTTCCTGTATTTGTTTTGTATTATGAATTCTTTATATGATCGTATTGCCTTGGATTTGGATTTGTGAACTCGGAGTCAGCCTTAGTCTGAACCAAGGACCCGATCCTAGAGCATTGCTCGGTTTGGACATTCTGATATTCCGATTTGACCGATTTCAGTTTTAAACATCATTTTCCAATATTCTAGATTTTTCATGATTTTCTAGAATTTTCCTCAATTAAGTTGAAAATCTTCAAAACCGGTATCGATCAGTGCCGCTGACCGATTCCCGGAATTTTAATTTACAAACGGTTTAGAATTTCTAAAAGTGCCTTTAGACATTATTTCTTAAAATCATATTTCCTATCTAAATTCAATTTCTGGGATTTATCAGATTTTATCAAAATCCGGTCAATCCGGTGTATACCGAGATTGACGGTTGATTCTGGATTTTTATCTTGAAAATGAGATTGAATCTTTGAAAACCGATTTCACCAAAAATCATTTTATAATATTTATGATTTTTAAGGATTTTTGGGAAGCTTTCCGGATTACTTTATTTTTGGGCCTTTCCGGTGTTTTCCCAGTTACCGAGGAGATTGTCCCGTATATTCCACTCTGTCTTTTCCCACTTTCTCTCTTCTTCCTCAAACGCGGATCTCACCAACCTGGGATTCCGCATTTATTGTGAAGATCCTCCCCATTCCGCATTTAATGCACTTCAGATCAAATCCCATCCATTATCATGACTCTCTCTCCTCTTTGAAACGCAGCTTTTGGCTTTCCCTAAACGCGGCTTAATCCCTGCGTTTAACCCATTCGGCCCAAACGCAGGTGAGGGCTGCGTTTTGAGTGAAGGGAATGCAAGATTCTCCTCCTTTATTGCTTTTGTCCTATATGGTATGCAACACCATTATGATATCCTCTTTTCTCTCTCTTCATTAATTCCTTCTCTTCCAAATGTCATATCCAAGACACCCCACTCCTCTCTCATCATCACAACAAGCCAAGTGGCCAAGAGAGTCACCTCATCTCCCCATTTTGCAAAAACCCCCTCTCCTTTATTTATTTGCATCACTTTACAAACTCAAATCCTATAAATACCTTTCCTTCTCCATTTCACTTCATTTTCTCTTCTTTCTCTTCACCAAAGCCTTAACCTCCACCAACTCCTCCTTCATCTCCACCACAACAACCGCCACTACAACTCCTCCAACTCCTTACCTTCATCTTCTTCCTCCTTCATCTCCATGGAAACCACCACAAACTCCAAAGCTTCCACCTTCTCCTTTACCTTCTCCAAAAAATACCACCACCATCAAAATCCTCCACAAACCACCATCACTCCATCTCCTCAAGGGCCGGCCACTCCTTTTGGATTGGAACCGTGTTCTTCTCCGTTGGCAAGACTTAGGGCCGGTACCCTCCTTTTGGATTGGGGCCGTGCTCTTTTTCGTTGGCAAGACTTAGGGCCGGTACCCTCCTTTTGGATTGGGGCCGAACTTCCCTTCGTCGGGCGCAACAAAGGAATCTTGTCAGCGAGTGATTTTTCTCGCCAAGACTTTCCTAACGCGGATCTCAACCCCGCGTCTGGGCAATCCCTTAACGCGCTCCGCGCGTTTCTGTATTGGCGTGACGCAGAGTTTATACTCGCGTCCGCATTTCCTTCATGGACACGGGACTTGAACCCCGCGTTTATGACATCATCGCGACGCGATCCCCGCGTCTGTGATTCCCGTGTTTGTGTTCTTCTTGTGTTAACGCGACGCAGAACCCACGTCCGCGTCCGCGTTTCCCTCGCGTCCGCACTTGAACGCAGACCTCGCGTTTGAGGCATCTTGCGACGCGAACCCCGCGTCTGCTATTTCCGCGTCTGTGATTCCCGTGTCTGTTATTCTCGCGACGCTAACTCCCGCGTCTGCGACCCTCGCGTCTCACTTCCAAAACCCGCGTCTTCCTGTGCACTCTCTCCTTTCATAATTATGGCGCGTCCCGAGTTCCATGGATTTCGGACCTTTTCGGCTTTCCGGTGATTTAGGCGAGTAATCTCGCTATCCGCTTGCTTTCGTATTTTATTGACTAATGCGAGTGTTCTCGCTCTCGCCTCCATTTGGGATTTCCCCGCTTCGTCGGGTCGATATGTATTTTACTTCATGTTTCCATGTATTTTGTATTGGGCTGAGTCCCTGTATTGTGTATGGCCGAGTGCCAATATCTGGACATGTATTGCTCTGTGACGAATGCTTGTACTAGGGTAGTTTCATCTTTGCACATACCATGCCTGTGATGTATTGTACTGCCTTATACCATACTTGGCTTCCGGACCCCTTCAGCCTCCGGTCACTCACTGTCTCGAAAGAGAGGTGATTGGGACTGGCAGGTCTCTCAGTTCAGCCTCCGGTCACTCACTGTCTCGAAAGAGGCGTGATTGGGATCGTCAGGTTTCTCAGCTCCGCCTGGTTATCATGATCAGCGTTCAGCACTTTACCACTAGATTCGTCTAGGCGAGTTGCTGTCGGATTTACCGCTCGTACTTCAGTCGAGTCGTCCCGGTAACCTCGCCAGACGCTCCAGTGTTAAATACTGTTTGCTGTCTGCACTTCCAGCTTGCTCAGCTCCGCTTGTTTGTGCTCAGCTACTATTCTACCCCATGCCATTACTTCATGCCTGACACCTGTCTATACTACTTGTCGTTTTCATATTACTTTTAACACATGTATATCACCTGACAACTGATGTATTATCATCTAACACCTGACATGCTACTACTTGGAAAGACCCCTTGTTATGATATGACTTGCCACCGGATTATTATCAATCTCTTGACATGACTTGTCACCTGCCAAATATCATCATCCTGTCATGCTATCACTTGACACCCAGCATGATATACTTGACTCTCATGATTATCACGATAACGGGAATGATGACCTGACATCTTGATAGTACAACTGTACTCCTGATACTCATGTGATACCTTATAGTACGAACCAGTACTCCTGATATGCATGTATTCCTGATATTCCTGACTTGTTCTTGCTCATTCCCGAAATCTGATAATCATCTAATAAACCATAAAACTGGACAACTTGCATCGGGTCGGGGGAAACATGCGGCTATCAATATGTGTTCGTGTTTACAGTGGTTTTAGGAATGTTGTGCAACTACATGTTCCGGTCTGACCTGTGGGCCTCCAGGCGACCGAGGGGAGTGCTGGCTCCCTCCTTCTTGGTACCATCTTGACAAGGGCATCCTATAAGACCCTCCTGTTAGCCTTGCGGCAGGTTCCGTCACCAAGCAACGGAACAATCCTGGGCCGTGGTCCCGGGTATGTACGGGACCCACTGTAAACATAGTTCGTTGATACCCCCGCCGGTTTCCATAACAACCTTGCTTTACTCGGATATGGATCTATGTGTGCTGGGACGCTAGTTCACATAGGTAGATATCAGGGTAAGACGAGTAATAATAAGTGTCAAGATAATAACCAGCTCTTTAAGTTGTAAGTAGAGGTATGTGGAATGGGACGCATACTAAAGCCTGCAGCTTAAACGGCTATGAATCTGTGATATGCCTTACCATATTTGCTTGTCCTGGATTTTACTTCGGATCCCCGGCTTTATGAGTATTATGGTAATTAATTGCTCATGCTCTGCTTTATCCCTGGTATCCACCTGCCTCCTGTTTATTTTCTTATCATGCCCTGAGTGCAGTCGGATTGTATGTGCTTAGATTATGGTGACATAAGATAAGGGTATATAGATGAGGGTTTCCTTGTTTGGATTATTCCTTCGACGTACTAGTCTTATGGAGCCGTGATCTGAACCCATACAATCAGATTTGCTCGTCCTCGGCTTTATTTGGTTCTATCTCTATACATGTGCTTACCCTTGCTCGCCACTTGGCATTGTATCACCACTCGCCTGGGGAGTTTCATCTGACTCCCCTGGATTCTCATGTCCAGGTCAAGGAGCTTGGAGCGTGTGGATTCTCCCAGTTGCTGATCAGAGTGGCGCAGCGGTAGCGTGGATCTCCAGCAGACTGTTCAGAGCCACATCCTTCCAGGCCCCCTGTGTGCCTCTCGAGTTTCCTTTAGTAAACTCGTGAGTGCCCTTTTGTACTATTCATCCATGTACATCTGCTTGTAATCTCGCAATTCCGCATGTCAGTGATGTAATATTCATGTAATATTGGATCACCTCTGGTGATAACTTTGTAATTGTACTCATGTGTTGGAATGTATAATGCACCACTTACTTCCGTACTCTGATTCTTGCTTGTACTGATGCTTAGCGTATATACGTGAGGGTATTTCTGACCTGCGTATATACGTCGCAGTGACGTCCCCGTACCCGCAGGATCGGGGCGTTACAGGTTGGTATCAGAGCTTAGGCTCTCACCTCCTCAGTACGTCCAGACGGCAAATTAATGGTAAAGAAATTTGCAACTGGAATGCATGAGTCTTGGTTATACAATCCAACTACAAGTACAAGGTTATCCATTCTCTCTTGATAATCTCATTCTGGAATTCTGAAGTTCTCCCATCCTTTCATACTTCAGTTTCTTGTCATTCTTGGACCAACTCGGACATGAAAAGATGGGAAAATCGTAACGGTTCTGGTTCTTCTTAGGGTAGCCCTAGCGGAGAAAATCTTGATTTGAGACTATTTCTGCAAGATATGATGAGACACGATCAAGTACAGGCGAAGGCCCCGCACCAAGGATCATTGGTTGCACTCCGGGAACAGAAGCCAGGCGACATGTTAGATTTCAGGAAACTACAGCCGGCAATCTTTTCAAGCATGGAGAAGCCCTGGATGCATAGCAGTGGTCAGTAAACCTGATGGATCTTCTAAGTCAACTTGGGTCCCTGACGAGAACTAGGTGAAAATGATCAAGATTCAGTTAGAAGATGTAGCCTGGATGTAGTAGTTGGCGGAAGCAGCGAGACTGGGAAAGCCCATCACTTGGGACTAGTTCTTAAAGAATTTTTATAAGAAGAATCTTCTCTGTAATAACTCAGAAAGAAATGAAGGAACGATTTATCTAATTGCAGTAAGAAGATTGAATTGTAAATAAGTACACTGCAAAATTCCTAAGGCAAAGTCGGTCGGTGTTTTACATGGTGGCCGATAAGGAGAACCGAGCAAGCAATATCTTAAGTGAGAAATGAAGATGAAGAGCAGGATGTTTCTTATCCCCAAGCAGCCCAAGGAGTATTCTCAAGTTCTTCAGTCATCATCCGGGAAGTGGAATGGACCCAAAGGAGAAAGATTAGGATGAGTTGCAGATGAAGTTGGTGAAGAGACCCTCATAATTGATGGAAGTAAGGCTCAGACAGGCCTCTGGACGCCCTACTAGCTAAGCCATCCCTCTAACCCTGCCCACAACATATGATCGGTGGATATTGTCTGGAGCTGGGCATCTACAACACAACCACCAGAAAGGTTATGAATTATGTCATACGCGGGTTCAGAGATTAGTTGAAAGGTGACGGTCTGTTCAAGGAAGCAGAGAACATTACACCGATCAGATCAACCCATCCAGTATCACCGTCGTGAGGGAATCTAGGACCTATTGTTAGAATAACCTCACTTCATCCCCAGCATCCAGCATGGAGTCGTATACAAAGGAGACTAAGAGTTAGGGCACGTGGTAGAAGGAGGCAAGCATGAAATCTGACAGAAGAGGAAGTCAGGATGCTCAATATGATGGAGTGAGAACAGGATGGATGTTCAATATCTGAAGGAGGAATCCTTGAAGTACTGACCGTAACTGTTTATCCCCACTTTTAGCGTGTCCGGGAGTTGGTAAATTCTCTATATCATACCCTCCTCATTTCACTATCACCATCGATCCTAGTCCGTCCTATCTCTCTCCCTATTTCATGATTCCTATTTCCTCTATTTTTGCTATTTTGATTTTCATAATCTTTATGCCAAGTTAAGATATGCGTAGCTAGAGAGGTAATAGCAGGGCAGATGTAGTCACTCTCATTATGTTCTGGCATTCCTCGACTCTGGTATATCACATTGTCTTATACTGGGCAGATCTTCGGCCTCACATTATATTCTTGTATTTATGGATACATCATGGGAGACTGGTACATCAAGCAGAGTAGTCGTCACTTATATAGTCAGATAGATTGCATCATTTCATTAGAAGTGTCAGTATATAACAGTGAGTCAGAATCAGGATTTCTAGCAATCAAAGTTATGATATTTTTCATTTCTATTACTCCAACAACAGTCATGATTTCTTCGACTATGTTCATGGAATTCGGGAGTTCTCAGAACTGATTTGCAGTCAGATTATTATTTAGAAGACAGTATTCGAGACTCGATTCGATTCTTGTGATTTCTTGATCATGTTCTCAGTGCCAATAACTCCTGGCAGTTTTATTAATTTGGTGGACCAAAGGCCCCGCTAGCCTCGCCAAGCGAGGGTCGTGTTCTACTCATCCGTGAACCTAACCGGGTGTGGGTTCGCTGCACCCTGGTGCTTAGCATTTAGCGTTGTGTTACGCGCTGGCTTCGTCGCGTGAGCTTCGCCATACGCGAGCCTCGCAAAGCGTTAGCCTCGCCGCACCCTAATGTTTAACACCTAAGCTGTGTTACGCGATGACCTCATCTAGGCTTGGTTTCATCCGTGGCTAGTCCCTTCAGTGCTCAGCACTCTAGCCATTCCTCGGATTTCTTCTGCCCAGTGTGCTTTCATGGATCTGTTGAACAGAGTTTCATCACTACATCTGAGCTATCGCCATGACCCTTGTCAAAGATCCATTTCACCAATCTTACAGGGCTCAGATATCTTCTTCCTGTTTCATCCTCAGTCGGGCTATCATTCATAAGTCAGTATTCGGGATCCTTCACAGTTATTTTATATTCTTGGCTACGTCTTTCAAAGTTAGCAAAGTCCAGTATGCAGCCCGTCAGTGATTCTACTGCAAAAGGATAACATCTTACCATGCAGAGTTTTATATTATATTATGGACTTCAACACTATGGATTTCATCATCTCTGGCTCACAGTCTGATCGAAGCATTATTGATTATCTTACCAAGCCAGCTCACCTTATATCATTCAGAATAAGGGTAGTCTATCAAAGTTCCGACAGCGTTCTTTTATAAGCAGAAATCAGATCAGTATTATTATGACACCGTCAGAGGTTATATGAATGCGGCAGAGGTGCAGAGATGCCTTGAGATAGTTGTTCAGTCTGGGAGGACAGCTCATAGTTATTCATATCTTGATTGGCATAATCCTCATCCCTATCTTTTTGTGTTCATTCCACCCCTTATCGAAATTGCGAGGACGCAATTTATTGTAAGGTGGATAGAGTGTAACACCCCGTTCCTGGAATACGTACTTAGTTGCTTATTCGTATTTTCTGATCGTATTTTTTTGATTTACTTCCTGTATTTGTTTTGTATTATGAATTCTTTATATGATCGTATTGCCTTGGATTTGGATTTGTGAACTCGGAGTCAGCCTTAGTCTGAACCAAGGACCCGATCCTAGAGCATTGCTCGGTTTGGACATTCTGGTATTCCGATTTGACCGATTTTAGTTTTAAACATCATTTTCCAATATTCTAGATTTTTCATGATTTTTTAGAATTTTCCTCAATTAAGTTGAAAATCTCCAAAACCGGTATCGATCAGTGCCGCTGACCGATTCCCGGAATTTTAATTTACAAACGGTTTTGGAATTTCTAAAAGTGCCTTTAGACATTATTTCTTAAAATTATATTTCCTATCTAAATTCAATTTCTGGGATTTATCAGATTTTATCAAAATCCGGTCAATCCGGTGTATACCGAGATTGACGGTTGATTCTGGATTTTTATCTTGAAAATGAGATTGAATCTTTAAAAACCGATTTCACCAAAAATCATTTTATAATATTTATGATTTTTAAGGATTTTTGGGAAGCTTTCCGGATTACTTTATTTTTGGGCCTTTCCGGTGTTTTCCCAGTTACCGAGGAGATTGTCCCGTATATTCCACTCTGTCTTTTCCCACTTTCTCTCTTCTTTCTCAAACGCGGATCTCATCAACCTGGGATTCCGCATTTATTGTGAAGATTCTCCCCATTCCGCATTTAATGCACTTCAGATCAAATCCCATCCATTATCATGACTCTCTCTCCTCTTTGAAACGCAGCTTTTGGCTTTCCCTAAACGCGGCTTAATCCCTGCGTTTAACCCATTCGGCCCAAACGCAGGTGAGGGCTGCGTTTTGAGTGAAGGGAATGCAAGATTCTCCACCTTTATTTCTTTTGTCCTATATGGTATGCAACACCATTATGATATCCTCTTTTCTCTCTCTTCATTAATTCCTTCTCTTCCAAATGTCATATCCAAGACACCCCACTCCTCTCTCATCATCACAACAAGCCAAGTGGCCAAGAGAGTCACCTCATCTCCCCATTTTGTAAAAACCCCCTCTCCTTTATTTATTTGCATCACTTTACAAACTCAAATCCTATAAATACCTTTCCTTCTCCATTTCACTTCATTTTCTCTTCTTTCTCTTCACCAAAGCCTTAACCTCCACCAACTCCTCCTTCATATCCACCACAACAACCACCACTACAACTCCTCCAACTCCTTACCTTCATCTTCTTCCTCCTTCATCTCCATGGAAACCACCACAAACTCCAAAGCTTCCACCTTCTCCTTTACCTTCTCCAAAAAATACCACCACCATCAAAATCCTCCACAAACCACCATCACTCCATCTCCTCAAGGGCCGGCCACTCCTTTTGGATTGGAGCCGTGTTCTTCTCCGTTGGCAAGACTTAGGGCCGGTACCCTCCTTTTGGATTGGGGCCGTGCTCTTTTTCGTTGGCAAGACTTAGGGCCGGTACCCTCCTTTTGGATTGGGGCCGAACTTCCCTTCGTCGGGCGCAACAAAGGAATCTTGTCAGCGAGTGATTTTTCTCGCCAAGACTTTCCTAACGCGGATCTCAACCCCGCGTCTGGGCAATCCCTTAACGCGCTCCGCGCGTTTCTGTATTGGCGTGACGCAGAGTTTATACTCGCGTCCGCATTTCCTTCATGGACACGGGACTTGAACCCCGCGTTTATGACACCATCGCGACGCGATCCCCGCGTCTGTGATTCCCGCGTTTGTGTTCTTCTTGTGTTAACGCGACGCAGAACCCACGTCCGCGTCCGCGTTTCCCTCGCGTCCGCACTTGAACGCAGACCTCGCGTTTGAGGCATCTTGCGACGCGAACCCCGCGTCTGCTATTTCCGCGTCTGTGATTCCCGTGTCTGTTATTCTCGCGACGCTAACTCTCGCGTCTGCGACCCTCGCGTCTCACTTCCAAAACCCGCGTCTTCCTGTGCACTCTCTCCTTTCATAATTATGGCACGTCCCGAGTTCCATGGATTTCGGACCTTTTCGGCTTTCCGGTGATTTAGGCGAGTAATCTCGCTATCCGCTTGCCTTCGTATTTTATTGACTAATGCGAGTGTTCTCGCTCTCGCCTCCATTTGGGATTTCCCCGCTTCGTCGGGTCGATATGTATTTTACTTCATGTTTCCATGTATTTTGTATTGGGCTGAGTCCCTGTATTGTGTATGGCCGAGTGCCAATATCTGGACATGTATTGCTCTGTGACGAATGCTTGTACTAGGGTAGTTTCATCTTTGCACATACCATGCCTGTGATGTATTGTACTGCCTTATACCATACTTGGCTTCCGGACCCCTTCAGCCTCCGGTCACTCACTGTCTCGAAAGAGAGGTGATTGGGACTGGCAGGTCTCTCAGTTCAGCCTCCGGTCACTCACTGTCTCGAAAGAGGCGTGATTGGGATCGTCAGGTTTCTCAGCTCCGCCTGGTTATCATGATCAGCGTTCAGTACTTTACCACTAGATTCGTCTAGGCGAGTTGCTGTCGGATTTACCGCTCGTACTTCAGTCGAGTCGTCCCGGTAACCTCGCCAGACGCTCCAGTGTTAAATACTGTTTGCTGTCTGCACTTCCAGCTTGCTCAGCTCCGCTTGTTTGTGCTCAGCTACTATTCTACCCCATGCCATTACTTCATGCCTGACACCTGTCTATACTACTTGTCGTTTTCATATTACTTTTAACACATGTATATCACCTGACAACTGATGTATTATCATCTAACACCTGACATGCTACTACTTGGCAAGACCCCTTGTTATGATATGACTTGCCACCGGATTATTATCAATCTCTTGACATGACTTGTCACCTGCCAAATATCATCATCCTGTCATGCTATCACTTGACACCCAGCATGATATACTTGACTCTCATGATTATCACGATAACGGGAATGATGACCTGACATCTTGATAGTACAACTGTACTCCTGATACTCATGTGATACCTTATAGTACGAACCAGTACTCCTGATATGCATGTATTCCTGATATTCCTGACTTGTTCTTGCTCATTCCCGAAATCTGATAATCATCTAATAAACCATAAAACTGGACAACTTGCATCGGGTCGGGGGAAACATGCGGCTATCAATATGTGTTCGTGTTTACAGTGGTTTTAGGAATGTTGTGCAACTACATGTTCTGGTCTGACCTGTGGGCCTCCAGGCGACCGAGGGGAGTGCTGGCTCCCTCCTTCTTGGTACCATCTTGACAAGGGCATCCTATAAGACCCTCCTGTTAGCCTTGCGGCAGGTTCCGTCACCAAGCAACGGAACAATCCTGGGCCGTGGTCCCGGGTATGTACGGGACCCACTGTAAACATAGTTCGTTGATACCCCCGCCGGTTTCCAATAACAACCTTGCTTTACTCGGATATGGATCTATGTGTGCTGGGACGCTAGTTCACATAGTTAGATATCAGGGTAAGACGAGTAATAATAAGTGTCAAGATAATAACCAGCTCTTTAAGTTGTAAGTAGAGGTATGTGGAATGGGACGCATACTAAAACCTGCAGCTTAAACGGCTATGAATCTGTGATATGCCTTACCATATTTGCTTGTCCTGGATTTTACTTCGGATCCCCGGCTTTATGAGTATTATGGTAATTAATTGCTCATGCTCTGCTTTATCCCTGGTATCCACCTGCCTCCTGTTTATTTTCTTATCATGCCCTGAGTGCAGTCGGATTGTATGTGCTTAGATTATGGTGACATAAGATAAGGGTATATAGATGAGGGTTTCCTTGTTTGGATTATTCCTTCGACGTACTAGTCTTATGGAGCCGTGATCTGAACCCATACAATCAGATTTGCTCGTCCTCGGCTTTATTTGGTTCTATCTCTATACATGTGCTTACCCTTGCTCGCCACTTGGCATTGTATCACCACTCGCCTGGGGAGTTTCATCTGACTCCCCTGGATTCTCATGTCCAGGTCAAGGAGCTTGGAGCGTGTGGATTCTCCCAGTTGCTGATCAGAGTGGCGCAGCGGTAGCGTGGATCTCCAGCAGACTGTTCAGAGCCACATCCTTCTAGGCCTCCTGTGTGCCTCTCGAGTTTCCTTTAGTAAACTCGTGAGTGCCCTTTTGTACTATTCATCCATGTACATCTGCTTGTAATCTCGCAATTCCGCATGTCAGTGATGTAATATTCATGTAATATTGGATCACCTCTGGTGATAACTTTGTAATTGTACTCATGTGTTGGAATGTATAATGCACCACTTACTTCCGTACTCTGATTCTTGCTTGTACTGATGCTTAGCGTATATACGTGAGGGTATTTTTGACCTGCGTATATACGTCGCAGTGACGTCCCCGTACCCGCAGGATCGGGGCGTTACAATATACATCCTCACTTACCGACCATCATTCTTATCTTATTAGTTCATACATATGCAATACAGTGTTTAAAGGAATCAGGGGTACTTTACCCACTTAACGATTTCCAGATTAAGTAACTTCAACATTCCTCACAGACAGGTAGATGGTATTAGCTGAAGATTTACTCTTAACAATTCCTATCGAAACCCAGTGTTTAGTTATTCGGTTCTAAATTCTAATAAATACTCGCAACATATTCATCATGTCCAGAAACTCACAAACGTATAACTCCTACGGTATTTTCTATGTTCACTCATATTAATATATATTCAAGCACTTACCGATCATGTCTTTATGAATTATAAACAACAAGATCACAATTTGATATCATACCCGTGTTATGTTCACACACATATACTTAACACATCCGTGATTCGTTATTCGGATACCCTATTTGAATTTGGGTTCCATAACACTAATTCACTTTCACAACGACTGTCACAATCATCTATAAATGATGAAATCTCTTAGTTCAAATGAATCCATATTATCAATAATTTCCCAACAACAATTATTTCTAAATTGGGGAAAAATAGGATTTTAAGTTAGGACTTCTACTCACCGAGTATACCGATATATTTCGAACACTCAATACTGTATACTGATATACCGGATGTGTAGCTCTCGTTTCCACGATCACAACGGCTCAAGAATCGTCCGAATCCGACTTCGGATGGCCAAGATATCGTCCGGAAACCAAAATCAATATAAAAGGTTAGATACGTAATAACTGGAAATATTCAGGGGGCTGTTTGTAATTTTTTAGGGTCCCCAAAGTAATTTATAATTTTACAGGGGCTAAACTGAAATTTACCTTATAAAGCGGGTTGGGTCTTAATGGGTCGGGTTTGGGTTAAACCCGAAACCCAAACCCATACTCTTTTTTTTTCTTTTCTTTTTTTTTTTCTTTCCACAGCAGCAGCAGCAGCCGCTGCTGCTTCTGCTCCCTGCTACGCGCGCGTGCCCGGCCGGCGCGTCCGCCCCGCCGGCGCAGCCGCCCCGCTGGCGCCGGCGCCGCTCCGGCGTCCCTGGTCGCCGGGGCCCCACCGAGAGAGAGAGAGAGAGAGAGAGAGGGAGAGAGTGAGAGGGTGAGATGGGGTGGGGCTGGTGCTCCCCCCACTGCCGGCCTTGCGCTGGCCGGCCGCCGGCGCCGCCGGCACCCGGCCGCCGGCGCCTGGCCGCCGGGGGGAGAGAGAGAGAGAGAGAGAGAGAGAGAGAGAGAGAGAGAGAGAGAGGGAAAGAGATAGAGAGAGAGAGATGAGAGTGTGAGAGAGAGAGAAAAAAAGTGAGTTTATATTTCTCTCTCCCCCACCTACTCCCACCTACTCCCCATACTCCCCATACATCCCATACCTCCCATCATCCCATACCTCCCATACTCATTATTTTATTTTATTTTTTTATTTTTTCTTTCTTCATTTTCTCAATTTATTACAAATCATAATTAACAATAAATACCAATACTCGGTATTTATACAAGTATTTCATACAGTGTATGCACCCAGTATTTAATACGATCAATTCATGCAGTACATACTTCCATGCATAATTCTAGGAAAATATTATTAACCCATAATATTTTTAACTCAGGCTTTAAAAATCCGGGTGTTACATCCTACCCCCCTTAGAAAAAGTTTCGTCCTCGAAACTTGGCACATCTGATAATAGGTAAGAGTAATACTTTCAATTTCTTCTTTATATCATGAAATATTTCTTCTAATAGTGAAATTTTGTTTTCTTCCGACCATGCATTTCCTTATGTGTTCACAACATGCAATATATGTCCAATATTATCACTTTCATACAGAATTTATCTTACACATACTTTATATCATTACATTCACCATCATACTTGGTGATATACACATCATATGGTATCACATACACACATCATACTTGGTGATAATTGTGTTATATATCATCACACATCATATCAGCACATACACGTACCATACTTGATGGTACGTCCATCACATATACTCTATATGGTTCTTTCGTTCTGATTAAATCTTGTCTTGCCTGATATTTTTGTCATTTCCCTATCCCAGTGTCCCATACCACCGGTAGTTCATACTAAGGGCCCGCACCCCTAATAGAACTCATCCGAATCAAAGTATATGCGGGTATACTTCCATTCGAATATAAGAAAAAGTTAAATATCATGCATTTTGAGATTAATCATACGCATAAGAACCCATTACACATATGAACTTCTTAAATCAAGGCACACATTCATTCATACAAACTGCACATTTACAAACATTAATTATAACAATCAATGTTATTCCTGAACCAACGACCTAAATCAATCTCTAGGCTAATACTGCCTTAGACCCACACCTGATTTCTACTCCAAGTTTCTAAGCCTAAGCTCTGATACCAACTGTAACGGTCCCAGGTTTAATTACCTCAAAATTTCATGATCATCAACCGTATTGCTCGTTAATCAGAATATACTAAAGAAATTTCGGCAGCATCTCCTCTGAATATAGTCTCCATCTCAATACAATAATTAGATTTCGGCTAACATCAGCCTACTTATAATCTCATTTTCATCATATAGTTCATCTCAAGGTCCATCAAATAAACATATACAGAAGAGTGCTTCTGTGATATACTATTCTAACTCATAGTGATTAATAACATCAGAGTTTACAAAAGAATTCACATTCTACAATAAGTACATACGTCATCTCAGGAGAACATCCTTGCAGCTCAAGTCGGACCTTCGCCTTGCCGTAACCTGAAAATATCAATCTGTGGTGGGGTGAGCTCAACAGCTCAGTGAGAGAAGTCATTCAAAATAAAGTTGTATGATACTACCATTGTACTTGAAGTATTAACTGGTTGAGCAATGTCAAAAATATCAGTTTCAATACTTTCTACTTGAGTTGATACTGCAGTTTATAAATCATAGACTCTTTCTATTATCTGTTACTTTCATAAGTACTCTTATGGTACACGTGAACAATATTTTATTATTATACCATTTCAATGATTTTGCAATACTTAACCTACTCGTGGTCTCTTATAATCACTCTTCCGGTTTTCAGTTTGTAACATGTTCGTATTACATATATATGTAGTCATGATCACAACACAACTCTTATTGAGCCTAATCTTACTCACTAGATTAGTTGAAGTATGGTTCAATATTGCACCTTCCGCAATATACAATTGACATCACACACTACTCATGATAGTATCTAATTATGAATGTGTTCATACATGAAGAAATACGGAATACTCACATCCATATACTGGATGTCATAACAATCATATCCATGTACCGGATATCATAAACAATCATATGCATGTACTAGGTGTCATACCTATTAACATCCATAATTCGGGTATCATAAACAATCATATTCATATACATACAATATAATCTCCCCTTCTACGCCTCCGGTTCAACCCGGTCCCTTCCTCCGTAAAATCTCCCCTTCTACGCCTCCGGTTCAACCCGGTCCCTTCCTCCATGAAATCTCCCCTTCTACGCCTCCGGTTCAACCCGGTCCCTTCCTCCGTAAAATCTCCCCTTCTACGCCTCCGGTTCAACCCGGTCCCTTCCTCCATGAAATCTCCCCTTCTACGCCTCCGGTTCAACCCGGTCCCTTCCTCCAAACATGCGATAAATTCATGTAATAACCACATGCAAGAATTCATAAGATAATGTCAACATAGGAATTCACATGGTTCCTACTTTACATGATGCCAATAATAAGAAAGACATTAACATGTATAAGTAACCATTTATTATACTAACAACATGCAAGCCTTTTTAAGATAACTAACATGTTATATCATTCCAATATATGTGTGGCCAAACATGTGCATGAAGTCAAGTATGATGCTCATTCATAAAACTATTTCCTTTTAAGAAGCATGTGTTAGACTACAATGCATACACAATAACGTGTCAATCATGTACCCATGTAAGCATCCAACTTAAGGATCCCCAATATCTCACCGGTCAAGTTCTGACTCGTAGTACCGGTATTCGCTTTTCCTAATCATAATACTCATTCACCACTATCATATAATTAACAGTCGGGATTAGTCATCATTTGCCTCTTTTATCCTCCGGCAAACTGTCTATTGGTTACAACTTAATTAAATTCAGAATCTTCTCATTATTTCTGATACCAATGATAGTTACACGACAATTCTGATATTAATGAATTATTACACTTTTAACATCATAATTGTCCTTTATTTCACGTAAGGACTGGTTTTAGTACTTTTATTTGGTACAGCCCAAATTTATCCCAGGTCCTACTAATACAGGTGTTAACGCTACTGGCTTTTATGCGGCATGTTTTGCTATTGCTTATTTCTATCTTCTAGTTTCAAACCATACAGTCATTTACTAGCCGAATCGTTATCTGCGTTTGCATATGAATCAATCACACACATATGTACATGCGTACACATACACATATCACTTACCCATACTGGATTACTAATCTATTGACCCAACGCTCAATCTTTCGTCGGTATTACTAACTTTCAATTATTAAGTAATCATCTAACTCTTACCGGTTAGATAGAATCGATGTCACTATAAAGATGTGACTCCCAAACCTAATAGAGGATTCCGATGTTCTATTAAATCAATTACAAGAATACCTGAAAGTATCTGGTATATGGAGTAGGCATACCACAATACTAGTTCAATACTATGGTATTGTTTGTTGATATCGAATTATTCATCATAATCGATATACTTAATATTAAATTGTCCGGTTTACCCAATACTGACTCTAACAGGTTTTCACCAGTTAATCACTCGCTTGATACTTTGCAACATCACCGGTCGTCCATTATCTGATAATCATCAGACCTGATCTTATCAGTAGTTTTCCTTATAAACATTAATCGCCAGAAGTGCGGTATCTACTTGCGAGTTCTGGTTCAAAGGTTTTATTCTTCCACCTCTCATTGTGTTCGATAAATCTTAGTTATTTATCTATCAAATTGCTTAATCATGAAACACAGCAAATATGAAAACAGTATTCGCAAGGTCAATACTCACATACTACATCACATTTGAGTATTCCGCGTACTTAGCTTAACAATAAGCTTTGACGTTCAAGCTATTTATGGAGCATGTTCGGTAGTATTAGGAATTCAGTTACTCTAATTCAGTTCGTTATCAATTACTTGATTAGTTCCATCATTATCGGTTCGCGTTCACAATGGCTAATTAACAGAAATGTCCCGATTCCATCCGGGTTATCAATATTAACAAAACCTTCAATATTTTAACCAGTACGCTATTTCTATCATACTGCATCAATTACATGTATCCCATTTAGCAGAGTTTTCTATACCACGGTCACGTCGAGTTACTCGAAGATAATTCCCATGTTCATTTGCTTAGTTCAATCCTAATATCAACTTAGGATTCTGCTTATACCAGTATCAATATAACTAATTCTATGATTATCCAATCATGGTCGATGGGTCTCAAGTGATCTTCTATCTTAACTGATTTCTAATTTATCTCTTATTAATAAATAAACATTCATGATCTGTAATCGATTCCCAGTTGTCACTGTTTAGTCTACCCACTGGTACACCGGTGTTAACCAACCATCATCTGATTATTATTATCCATAACTATTACTTTCATAACGGATTGGACATCACTTGTATATAATATACATCCTCACTTACCGACCATCATTCTTATCTTTTTAGTTCATACATATGCAATACAGTGTTTAAAGGAATCAGGGGTACTTTACCCACTTAACGATTTCCAGATTAAGTAACTTCAACATTCCTCACAGACAGGTAGATGGTATTAGCTGAAGATTTACTCTTAACAATTCCTATCGAAACCCAGTGTTTAGTTATTCGGTTCTAAATTCTAATAAATACTCGCAACATATACATCATGTCCAGAAACTCACAAACGTATAACTCCTACGGTATTTTCTATGTTCACTCATATTAATATATATTCAAGCACTTACCGATCATGTCTTTATGAATTATAAACAACAAGATCACAATTTGATATCATACCCGTGTTATGTTCACACACATATACTTAACACATCCGTGATTCGTTATTCGGATACCCTATTTGAATTTGGGTTCCATAACACTAATTCACTTTCACAACGACTGTCACAATCATCTATAAATGATGAAATCTCTTAGTTCAAATGAATCCATATTATCAATAATTTCCCAACAACAATTATTTCTAAATTGGGGAAAATAGGATTTTAAGTTAGGACTTCTGCTCACCGAGTATACCGATATATTTCGAACACCCAATACCGTATACTGATATACCGGATGTGTAGCTCTCGTTTCCACGATCACAACGGCTCAAGAATCGTCCGAATCCGACTTCGGATGGCCAAGATATCGTCCGGAAACCAAAATCAATATAAAAGGTTAGATACGTAATAACTGAAAATATTCAGGGGGCTGTTTGTTATTTTTAGGGTCCCCAAAGTAATTTATAATTTACAGGGGCTAAACTGAAATTTACCTTATAAAGCGGGTTGGGTCTTAATGGGTCGGGTTTGGGTTAAACCCGAAACCCAAACCCATACTCTTTTTTTTTTCTTTTCTTTTTTTTTTTTTTTCTTTCCACAGCAGCAGCAGCAGCCGCTGCTGCTGCTGCTCCCTGCTGCGCGCGCGCGCCCGGCCGGCGCGTCCGCCCGGCCGGCGCGTCCGCCCCGCCGGCGCAGCCGCCCCGCTGGCGCCGGCGCCGCTCCGGCGTCCCTGGTCGCCGGGGCCCCACCGAGAGAGAGAGAGAGAGAGGGAGAGGGTGAGAGGGTGAGATGGGGTGGGCTGGTGCCCCCCCCCCCACTGCCGGCGCCGCCGTACCCGGCCGCCGGCGCCTGGCCGCCGGTCAGGCCGCCGGGGAGAGAGAGAGAGAGAGATGAGAGTGTGAGAGAGAGAGAAAAAAAGTGAGTTTATATTTCTCTCTCCCCCACCTACTCCCAGCTACTCCCCTACTCCCCATACATCCCATACCTCCCATCATCCCCTACCTCCCATACTCATTATTTTATTTTATTTTATTTTTTTATTTTTTCTTTCTTCATTTTCTCAATTTATTACAAATCATAATTAACAATAAATACCAATACTCGGAATTTATACAAGTATTTCATACAGTGTATGCACCCAGTATTTAATACGATCAATTCATGCAGTACATACTTCCATGCATAATTCTAGGAAAATATTATTAACCCAATAATATTTTAACTCAGGCTTTAAAAATCCGGGTGTTACACGTTCCCCCCCAAAGAATAATCAGTACATGTGTGTTTCACGCAATAGGTTCTTCAGAAGACTCGACTCTCAAGGGATAGACTCTCAGGGACAGGTTCATCTCCCCAATCAAAGAGAACGTAGCACACCACAACTGTTGCAGCTGCGTACGCCGTTATAGCAGCAAGATAGTCTTGAGAAACCCATCAATTAGATCCATTGCTGTAATGTCAGACATCAGTGTGATTATTCTTTCAATAAAATTAAAAAAAATTAGCACTTATATTTGTAGGTGGAGTACGAAAATTACAGCTATCGCAATATATTTTTTATCTTATTTTTCAACTAATATTTATCTACATATTTAATTATCTCTACTATACTTTTAACCAAATAAATTTTTTTCTCTAATATTTTAATTATAATGAACTAATATATATCGAGAAATTGTAAATATAAGTATTCAGAATTTACCACATTCCAAACAAGGCATATTAATATATCATTATTAATTAAGTGGGTATTATATTATTATTAAAAAAACAACATAAATATTTTTAGAAGAGTTATCTTTATCCTAATGTAAGTAAGTAATGATATTTATCTTCAAAGCGTAGATATTAGATTAGCGAATAACGATAGACAGAATACTTAAGATGATGATTAATCACACACATATACATATTCATGCATGCATGTACATATATGACAAATCACAATACTCAAAAAGGAATAAGAGAGCAAAGGACAAATTATTCCTTTCTGTATGTGACCTAGAACATACTTATCAAATATAGCATAATATGAGTGAACCGATGTCTGAAATAACTACACCTCCTACTCAGACCCTATGAATAAGTAAGGAAGAAAAAAACATAGACATGATAAAAGTACCAAACAGTGGATACAATAATTTCAAGAGCGGTCCTTTCTATCAAAGGGGTAAAAAATCAAGATTACTACCAATCTATAATATAGTAATTCACAAAGCATTTTATCCACCTACTTTATTACACCTTTATATAAATAAGCATAAGATCCAATTAGCTGGTTCCTTGTGCAAATCATAACGTAATATCAATTTCATACTAATGATAAATTTAACATAATATTAATTTAGTACTAATTATAATTTAAATATCAAATATTGGCAAATTTAATTCTTACTTTTTCTGGGGAGAAGAACTCAGCAAATAAATCGTGTTGATACTGTAAGGAAAGTTTAGCACACTCTTGTTCTTTCCAAATGATAATAATTCACCTCATGGAAACAAGATAACATAAACTGTAAGAGAATTAAAAAACATAGGCTGAGAGAACAAGAGGCAAAGAGAATTAAAAGGAAAAACAGGACAAATTTTTTATTCCTAGACACTCCAGTAACCAAAGTTTATTTTTAATCATGAAAATTTTCAAACTAAACGATTCAACAATCTTAATATGTTTTCTCTTTCAGAAGATCAATAATCAAATCATATCAACAAAAAAAAAAAACAATTGCATCATCAATTGATACACAACAACTCGGGCAAAGAGATGCATAAAAAACTCAAAATGTAGTAACAACAACAAGATAAAGGCGTATGATCGAGAACTAAATAATATATGTGAGTGTATATATCCTTCCAAAAAGATTTGAGGCCGAATTTTTTCCACTCAAATACCAGCATCCGATATTCGAATGCAAGATCCACTCCGTTGAAGTTGATCTATATTATTTCAAGTATCTATAAACCAAAAGTCAAGTCTTTTGAATACTTTTTGTTCATGCGCCAAGTAGGGAGAAAACGGTTTAATGGGATTGAACAGATCGAAATCGGTGCAAGCAGATCAAGTTGAGACATGATTGAAGAAGGTGACAAGATCGGGAGAAGATCGAACAGCAACGGCGGCCCCGCCACGAACTGATCGAAACTGCCGCGAGCAGGGGGCATGCCCCTCGAGGATGACCAAAGAAATTGTCTGACAATATTCTCCATGGCCAGTAGAGTGCAAGTTGCTTGGATGCAGAGACTGGAACCCCAAATAAGCAAAAGGACCATGCAAGGGGGGTTTGTGAAACAGGCGAGCAGCTGACCTGATTAATATTGCAACAAAGTATTGCTCTGCAGGTTAACCTTTTTATCCCGAGATCGATGCACAGAGGCTTGCAAAACAGTATTGAACTATCAGAGTGTTGTGCGTGACAGACAACAACCCAATAGAGGATCTATCAGATCTCAATCTCAGAACAATGAAATCAAAACACGAAGAACAACCCAATCGCAAACAACAGATCTAACGAGGTTCGGCCAACTTGCCTACGTCCTCGGGGCAATCCACGGAGAGAGATTTCAATTAGGAAGATTATTACAATAGCTCTGGATCTCTTTGAGTACTAGAGAGTCCGCAGCTTTTCTTTCTCTAGGCACTAAACCCTAAAAATTACAATTAGAGCTTAAATACATAACTTCCCGAAACAGCAGTTTTCGCCCAGATCCGACTATCGGTCGACCGACTCCCTCTCACGGTCGACCGGACCGGTCGACCGAAACAAACCGAGAGTTGGGTTTCCTGCAGACAGCTTCTCCGGTCGACCGGTCCGGTCGACCGCTCAAATCCTGTGCACATTGTGCACGTCGGTCGACCGGACCGGTCGACCGACCTCTGTCTTTTTCTGCTGCTGCTGCTTTTCCTGCCCGCTGTTCCTTCGCCTTTCGTCGTAAAATCCTTGGCAGTCTTCAACAGCACCTGGCATGACCTCACCTCCTCTACTGTACTCTCTCCTCCAACAATTCTCCACCTCGGTGAAGATTGTTAAATCTGAGCCGAACACTGACTCAATAGCGGTTGCACCAATCTGGTTGCCTACGTACCCCTTGCCCAAGGGATCAAGCCATCCGTAGTTCATCCAAATGAGCTTCAGCAAGCTCAATTCACCTGAAGGATCTGGAGCAAGTCTTTGCAGTGTGCAAACTTTACTCCCGACACCACCTTTGTAAGCATATCGGCCGGATTCTCCGAAGTATGAATCTTCAACAAGTTGATGTCATCTTCCTCCAGAATCTCCCGAACAAAGTGATACCTGACATCAATGTGCTTCGTCCTTGCATCGTAGACTTGGTTCCTTGCCAAATAAATGGCACTCATACTGTCACAGTGTATCTTCAAGATCTCCTGTTCCACTCCCAAGTCATCTAGCAAACCCTGAAGCCAAATCGCCTCCTTCATGGCCTCGGTCAAGGCCATATACTCCGCCTCTGTAGTCGACAACGCAACTGTGGACTGAAGTGTTGAGCGAAAACTCACCGGTGCCTGTGAGAATGTGAATACATACCCCGTAGTCGACCGGCGTTTGTCGAGGTCACCTGCATAGTCCGAATCCACATACCTATGCACTCTTACTTTCCGGTGTCGTCCTTCTCGAACACTAGGCCTACATCAACAGTTCCCTTGATGTACCTAAGGATCCACTTCACGGCTTCCCAATGACCCAGTCCAGGATCATGCATGTATCTGCTTACCATAGAGACTGCCTGTGAAAGATCCAGCCTTGTACACACCATCGCATACATCAAGCTACCCACTGCATTGGCATATGGAACATGAGACATATGCTCACGCTCTTGAACACTCCTTGGAGACATCTTCGCTGACAACTTGAAATGCGGCGCCATTGGTGTACTAACAGTCTTAGTATCTTTCCCGATATTAAACCTCTGCAGTACCTTCTCCAGATAGCCCTTCTGAGTCAAGCTTATTCTGCCAGCTTCCCTGTCCCTTTTGATCTCCATACCCAATACTTTCCTTGCTTCCCTAGGTCCTTCATCTCGAACTCGGACGATAAAGTCTTCTTTAGAGAATCAATTGCAGATCTTGACCTAGAAGCAATTAGCATATCATCTACGTAAAGTAGTAGATAGATATACTCACCCGATGGTAACTTGTTGTAGTACACACATGGATCGAAATGGCTTCTTGTGTACTTCTTCTTCCTGATGAAGCTGTCAAATCGCTTGTACCACTGTCTTGGAGACTGCTTCAAACCGTACAGCGATTTCTTCAGCTTACATACCAACTCCTCTTTCCCTGCAGCTTTATAACCTGTGGGCTGAGTCATGTAAATCTCCTCCTCAAGATCGCCGTGGAGAAAGGCGGTCTTCACATCAAGTTGGTCAAGGTCCAACTCATTCTGCGCCACCAAAGCCAATAGAATCCGAATAGACGAGTGCTTCACTACTGGGGAGAACACCTCGTTGTAGTCGATTCCTTCTCTCTGTGCGTAGCCTTTAGCCACCAGCCTTGCCTTGTAGCGCACTTTATCTTCTTGAAGAGATCCCTGCTTCTTAGCAAATACCCACTTGCACCCTATGACCTTCTTCCCCTTGGGCAACTTGGTAAGTTCCCATGTGTTGTTCTTGTAAAGAGATTTCATCTCTTCATCCATGGCCCCTTTCCATAACTCAGCTTCTGAACTGATTTCAGCTTCCCTGAAAGTAGATGGAATAGCCTCTTCAACAACTGGAAGTGCATATGCAACAACCATATTGGTGGTGAGCCAGCCTGGTCTCCTAGTATTCCTCCGTGGTCTTCCAACTGCAGTAGTATCTGGAACAGTACCCATGACCTGCTCCTGATCCTCTTCAACAACTTCAGCATCTTCTTCTGCAACTTGATCACCTCCCTGTGTCACCTCAGGGATGATCTTTACTAACACTGTGTCCTCTAGAGATGGTGGATTTGCATCACTCTCCACCTGCTGCAATAGCTCCTTGGTCTTGTTGGTCTCCACCTGCTGAGAGACCGTAGGCTTCATCATAGAGGCCTCATCAAATGTGACATCCTGCTGATTATGAACTTGTTGTCCTGTTGGTCCCAAATCTTGAACCCTTGGTTCCTCGCTTGAAGCCAATGAACACCCCTTTCTTTGCTCTCGGATCCAACTTGTCTTCTTTGACATGGTAGTAGGCTGGACATCCGAAGACCCGTAGCAAATCATAGTCCACAGCATCTTTTCCTGACCAAGCTTCCAGAGGAGTCTTCCCCCCTATTGCAGATGACGGCAACCTGTTCACAAGATGGCATGCATGCCCCAAAGCTTCAGCCCAAAACTTCTTCGGCAGTCCTGCATTTGACAACATGCACCGAACCTTCTCTAGCAAAGTCCGGTTCATTCTTTCAGCCACCCCATTCTGTTGCGGAGTTCCCTTACTGTGAAGTGTCTCTCTATGCCCTCATCTAGACATAGCTGTAGGAATGGATCTGACTTGTACTCTCCTCCGTTGTCAGAACGGAGGACCTTGACTTTCCTTCCGTGCTTCTCTCCTGATTAGCCTTCCACTTCACAAATAATTCTAGGACTTCACTTTTGTGTCGCATAGTGTACACCCAACATCGCCTAGAATAGTCATCAATGAACGACACAAAATAGTGGTTACCTCCAATTGATGCAGTCTTGGAAGGTCCCCATACATCCGTGTGAACATAATCAAGAATGCCTTCGGTGCAGTGTGAAGCTGTACCAAACTTCACCTTCGTCTTCTTGCCGATGATGCAATGTTCACACAGATCCAATTTGCAGGTCTCTGCACCCTTCAGCAGCCCTTTCCTCACAAGAGCTTGCATCGATTTCTCCCCTGCATGTCCCAGCCTCATGTGCCATAGCCGGGTTAGATCTTCCTTCTGACTGGTAGAAGCTGCCACCTGCCCTGTCACTGTACTACCCTTCAAGTAATACAAATTGTTCCGGCGGTCGGCCTTCAACACCACCATTGAGCCCTTTGTCATTTTAAGAACACCTTCTTTAATAGACACACTGAGCCCCAATGATTCCAAAGCACCCACAGAGATCAAGTTCCTCTTCAGCTGAGGTACATATCTCACTTCTTTCAGCTCCCCACCATCCCGTCAAACATCCTGATCGGAATAGTGCCTACACCCTCCATGATGCACGGATGATCGTCGCCCATGACGACCGAACACCCCTCCAACTTCTCAAGACTGGTAAACCAATCTCGATTAGGGCATACATGATATGTAGCACCTGTGTCCAGGATCCACTATTTATCTACCGAGTAACCTACAACAGGAGTAGTCACTGAAAAAAGAGAACTCTGAAGAATCTGAATCTGCTCCATCTGCCTGTGATTTACCGCTTGTAGCTTTTGTCACCCTTGCCAGATTTGCCTCAGACTTTGATTCCTTCTTCTTCCCCTTGTACTTTGGACAGTCAACCTTCCAGTGCCCAATCTCTTTGCAGAACATGCACTGATTTTTCTTAAGATCCCTGAAGCCCGACCTAGACTTCGATCTTCCTCTCACCTCCTTGCCTTTCCTCGATGAATTCCTGCCTCTTACTTCCAAAGCTTCCGCTGATGAACTAGACCGACCTGAATGTCTCTCATTCTTCCTTGTCTCATAACTCATCAGTGCTGACGACACTTCATCATAAACTAAGGTTTGTCTTCCATTTATGAATGTCATAGTGAATGTCTCATACTCCTCCGGTGGGAGTGAGTTCAGGAGAATAACTGACTTGTCTTCCTCACTTACAGTGATATCCACATTTAGCAAATCTGTAAGAAGCTTCGTATATCGGTTGATGTGCTCGTTTACTGTGTTTCCCCTCTGCATCCTGAACTGATACAGCTTACTCTTAAGTTGCAACCTAGACTCCACACTCTTTGTCAGGTACTTCTTCTCAAGAGTATTCCACAGTTTCTTCGCTGACGTCTCATGTTGTACAAGATATTTGATGTCTTGTGACAAGCATGAACGTATCAAGCCACATGTCGACCTATTCATCTTCGCCCACTCTTCCTCAGTAGTAGTGGTCTTCTTCCTTTCTAATAAGAGCGTGTCCTCGAGGTTCTGTGCATTCAATGCATCCATGACCTCACACCTCCACATCCCGAAATTATTAGTTCCATTGAACTTGACAACTTCGATCCTTGAGTGATTCATTGTTTTAACGGAAGTAGTTTCTTCTGCCATTGAGGTCTTCTTTTGATTCTCTATTTATGCGAAGAATAATCCAATTGAACATAGATCTTTACTCAGATAAAAAAGAGATTTTTACCTGCCTCTTGAAACCCTAGATCGAGTTTCTCACCGGATCTACTCCAATCACTGATTCAACAAGCCCTCCTTGTGTCCTCCTGAGATCGACACACGATCTCCTCGAACACCAATACCTCTGACCTGAGATCGACACACGATCTCCACCTGATCAGATCTGGAGCCCTTCGAATCCTTAGAATCCCAAGCGTAGCCTGAAGCTCTGATACCACTTGTTGTGCGTGACAGACAACAACCCAATAGAGGATCTATCAGATCTCAATCTCAGAACAATGAAATCAAAACACGAAGAACAACCCAATCGCAAACACAGATCTAACGAGGTTCGGCCAACTTGCCTACGTCCTCGGGGCAATCCACGGAGAGAGATTTCAATTAGGAAGATTATTACAATAGCTCTGGATCTCTTTGAGTACTAGAGAGTCCGCAGCTTTTCTTTCTCTAGGCACTAAACCTAAAAATTACAATTAGAGCTTAAATACATAACTTCCCGAAACAGCAGTTTTCGCCCAGATCCGACTATCGGTCGACCGGTCGGTCGACCGACTCCCTCTCACGGTCGACCGGACCGGTCGACCGAAACAAACTGAGAGTTGGGTTTCCTGCAGACAGCTTCTCCGGTCGACCGGTTCCGGTCGACCGGTCCGGTCGACCGCTCAAATCCTGTGCACATTGTGCACGTCGGTCGACCGGACCGGTCGACCGACCTCTGTCTTTTCTGCTGCTGCTGCTTTTTTCCTGCCCGCTGTTCCTTCGCCTTTCGTCGTAGAATCCTTGGCAGTCTTTCAACAGCACCTGGCATGACCTCACCTCCTCTACTGTACTCTCTCCTCCAACACAGAGTTCAGTGGCGGTTGCTCGCCCCATACTCAAAGTGTCATCAGCATAACACAAGACAAATAAGAGAAAAGCTTGATCTTTGAAATCGAATACCATAGAGAAGACCATGTGGCCAGGCTCCTTTGAGCATGTCACAGAGCACATTCGCGCAAGATACAAACATCAAGAGGGCGAGCAAGTTTCACCTCGACGAATACCATTCAAAGGTTGAATAAGAGGTGGCGATGCGCCATTGAGAAGAATACAATACTGCACTGGAGTGAGGCAAGCTGAAATCTAGTTGATCTATTTGGGTGGGTATCCTTCGGCTGTGAGAGCAGCTACAATGAAATCCCAACAGAATCGATCATGGACCTTTGAAACATCAGCTTTAGGACTGAAGATTAGGGAATGATGAGCCTTTGTAAAGTGAATTGCGTGCCAGATTTCTTGAGCAATCAAATAGTTTCAATAACACCGATTAAAGCTGTAACTTAAAAGTTGATAACTAAGCATGGTATCAATCTTGATTGATTTGAATACCTTGAGCTAGGCATCCGCGCATTGTCAAACAATTAAAAAGCTGCTTGTGAGATTTGTTGTAGTATCAGCGGCCAGAGAGTAAGGATACAGTCAATTGTGAAAGCTTCAAGCCTTGGGACCTTGTCACACAAGCAAGCGAACAGGCAGCAGTTTCATTGTCAAGGCATGGAGAGACAGTAGACAACATGTTGTCCTGGAAGCCTTGCCTTGTTAAAGAGAAGAGAGAGGTGGAAACCACCGATGGATCAACAAAGATTGAGAGCAAGCGACCGCTAGCGACATGTAGGCGGTGATGCCGTTCTCTTTAGCTAAGACGAGATTCACCACAGAGAACTTGAGAAGAGTCTTCGTCAAGCCATCTTTGCAACTCACTTTCTACAAACTAAATGTTTGAACTTGCAGATGACGTCGAGCCCAAGTTTTTGATTCACGCCCTTGCTTCGAGGGCGCGCGTAGGAGAGCCACAAGGCCATCCGAGAAGAATTTGCTGTAATAGTTGAAATGTAGACCGTTGGTGTGTGGAGCAAAATATCAATTATGAAGCATCTTCCAAATTGACCAAAATATCAACTAAGAGTGAAACTGACATTATTGATAGAAGACAGTAACAGACAACCCAGAGGTGCAGAACACTTACTAAATAGTTTAACTCATCATGTCTAGATATAACACAAAAAGCTATCCAGAGAGAGACTTGTGTCCTTCCAAAAGGATTTGAACTCAAATCTTTTAAACTCAAATACAATTTCCGACATTCGAATACAATATTCACCCCGTTAAAGTTGATATATATTATTTCAAGTATCTATAAACTAAAAATCAAATGTTTTGAATGTTTTTTACCCCTCTATCAAGCAGCGCTAAATGAATGGCTAAAAATAGTGAGTTGGTTAGTATTTTTAAGATTACAAAATTCTAGAGTCAGTCATTTGATTATGATCTAAACATTTAAAAAACCCTTACATACCTTTCAAATGTTCTACCACGTTAAATTAACTAACTCACTGTTTAAACCATTCATTTTTTCCCTGCTTAATGGATGTGTCAAAACACTTGATTTTTGAAAGTGTTCGAATGTTGAATTTAAAAAGTACACAAAAAGTATTTGAATGTTGATATTTGAGTGAGTAAGATTCGGCCTCAAATCTTTTTGAAGGACACGAGTCTATCTCAAGCCGTCCATCAATATTTTGTTACTGCAAAACATGATCAAAAAGATAGCCACAAACTTTAATTTTCTATAACTAAAAATCTATAAAAATTAGTTTTACTCGCAAATGCATATGTGACCAGCTGACACAAGCTCTGCACATTATATTCTACCACACCTCGATTAAAAGCCAAAAGTTTCAAAATCCATCATCCTATATCGTGCAAACATGTTCAATCTCAATGTATATATAATTCTGAGTGCAGAAATTTCTCCGGTATATAACAGACCACATAATGAACAGAGAGAGCAAAGCTTAAAGAGCTTTATAAAGACTGTTGGAAGAATAAGACTTGTTGCCTGTTCACCTCTTGTTTCAAATTTGTCTATTTCAACTTCCAATTTAGAATACAGCTCATTAAATCATTTATCCCTCTAACTATTTTATTTTTTTTTATTTATTTATTTTTTTTGAGGAAAGCAATACGTCTGATCATAAACAATGAATTTTTCTTTCCGAGTAAAAAAGGCAAAAACACAAACACCCGCACAGCGGGCTAACGGTTTCACAATTTTCAACTATGGGGCTGTTTAGTTGCAAGGAAGTGGGCGGAAGCAAGGAAATAGTGAAGTATAATTGCTCACTTACCTATCTATCTAAACACCGGAAAAGGAAAATAAGAAAACTCTTTTTCCTTTTCTCTTTTACACAATCATTTCCTCACTCTAGTCTAGAGTGCTACAGTTAATTCTGTGGTCATGTAAATCTCATTTGTGATAAGTTGTAGCACAAGACAGTTAATTTTTTGATCATGTAAATCTCACTTGCATTCTAATTACAGTTCATTTTTTATTTTTCTTAATTAATTTTTATTTTAATATTATTTTACGGTCAACTTTGTGATCAATTTTTCCACTTTCACTTTCACATTACCATCCAAACACCGGAAAAGACAAAACATTTTCCAAACCACACTTCCCAACAACATCCAAACACCGAAAAATTTACTAACCAATTCCCAAGTTCCAAAAGGAATTATTATCACTTCCTCACTTCCACCCTTAACCATCCCAAGTTTCAAAGAAACCTGCCATTCTAGCGAATCCAGGCCTAAACATCCAACTCGCTCCCTCCCTCCCTCTCTCTCTCCCCCCCCCCCCCCGAGAGAGAGAGAGAGAGAGAGAGAGAGAGAGAGAGAGAGAGAGAGAGAGAGAGAGAGAGAGATGCAGAGAGGTTTTCCATGAAACTTTTAATGACATTTTTATTTTTCTCATTTGAGCAATTTTTTAAAAAAATCTATTGCTTAAAAATAATTTCAAAAATAACCCCCCATAAAAATATTTCTAAGAATGATACTATGACACGCCACGCCACATTAGCGCCGCTGCGAGGCAATTTTTTGTTCAAATCCTGGGCGAACCAACATTTTTTTCCGCTGTGTTTGATCGACTGACAACCTCAATCGATCACTACTTTTTTTGGGATTGGCCGGGTTGGCAACCCTGACCAAGCAAGACTTGAGCAATTATCTGCTACTTTGTGTGCCAAGATGTCATTCTTAAAAATATTTTTAAAGGGTGTCTATTTTTTAAATTATTTTTAGAAATAATAATTTTTTTGAAAATTGCCCTACTCATTTCACATTTACTCCTTTAAATCACTCCTTCCTTCTGAGTCTCCTAAAAGCTTTGTATTCCCATTTCAACAAATAAATTTTGAGACAAAAACTCACCCACCCACCTATATATGAAAAAATAACTAGAGTACTCGTTTTCTAGTCTTTTTGATTTTTTTCTTTTTTCAACTTCCAAATGTCTCTGCTTCATTTTGTAAACAAACAAAATTACCCCTTCTATCTCCTTCCCTTCTTCATTGACCCTTCAAAGTAATTTGATACTTCTGTGCTGTCCCCCAGTAAAAGACGAGTAAAAAGTTGCGTATCAAAATAATCAAAATAAAAATATAAAAATCTCAATTAATGAAACAAACTCATCAAAGATTTCATATGTCAATATGGAGAACACCCAGAAGAGGAAAGGAAATAATACACTAGTACAAGTAAGAATCAGTCTCTATTTATAAATTCCAGCATACCAAAAGTGACACCCAATTCTCTTAGCAAGGACACCATATAGGAAATCAAAAATTATGGATTTAGCACACCGAAGGTTACACCTATTTCTCGTAGAAAGTGAAGAAAAATAGCATCAACACACCCTATTGTATTTCTCCCCTGTTGTATTGTATCGTCTATCAACTTGCATTGGATCAACGTCACTTAGGTTGTTTGTTTCGTCGTAAAAATCGTAAAAGTCTGTAATTCGTAAAAGACTTACCACCAATTACAACTACGACGTTTGTTTGGATCGTAATTTGTAAAAAACTTACGCAACTCAACTATCACTCACTTGCAACCCAATTACCACTCACTCACAGCCCAATTACAATTAATTTTGTAATCATCCAAATTTGTATTATTTTTTTATGTTAATATTAAATTTTTTTAATTTTAACATTTTAATATTTATTTGCAATATTAAAACTTTTTAAACCACCAAATAGTTAATTTTGTGATCAACTTTTTCACTTACGACTTACGCATTATGACAATCAAATACCGTAAAAAACAATACATTTTCTCACTTACAACTTATATTACCAACCAAACACCATAAATTTACATGCATGTAACTCATTTACAACTGTAAAAAACTTTATCAATTACGACTTACAAATTACGGCCAATTATGACAACCAAACAGGCAGAGTAAAAATTAAAGACCTCTATCCCCTTGCATCTGTTACGTGCTACATTCCACTTCCATGGAGAAGCACACTCGCTGATTCAATCAAGTTTTCTCACAAATAAATCAACAAGAAGAAGCATCCAAAATACAGCAACCCAAATTGGTTATACATGCAAAGACTTTAGAGCCAGAATTTTTTTTTTCTCATTTTCAATGAAAAGCTTGTTTGGTTTGCTGCAAGTGAAATGAAAAAGTACAAGTGAAAAATAGAGATGAAAAAGTAAAAATATAAATGAGAAATTAGTATTTGTGCAACTAAGTTTCCTAGTGTTTAGTTGTGATGTGAAAGTACAAGTGAAAAAATATATTGTGTGTTCTGATATTTAAATTGATCACAAATTAACTGTTTGGTGATTTAAACAATACAAATATTATTAAAATACATCTGCTATGTGTAATAAATTTGTCAATTAGATATTAATAATAAATTCGACATTTTCAATTTTTAAAAATTATATATTTAATATACAAGTGAGATTTTCATTACCACAAAATAACTGGAGCACCTTACAAATGAAAATATGATAGCGTACAAAAAAGAATAGCGTAAAAGAGAAAGAGAGAATGAAAAGAAAAGGATTTTCCCATTTCCGATTTCCAGTTTTAGTAATAAATTTAATAGTTTTATTCTTATTTGTTTTTATTCGATTCAAAACAAATAAGGAAACGGGAAACTGAGTTCTCCCACTTCTCATTTCCGGTTTTCAGGTTGAATCCAAACAAACCCGAAGACGTGAACTGCTAGGACACAGTTGCATATCAGATCTCCAACAACACTATCAGAAAGACTTCTCACCAGACAGTTGGACAGACTTGGCCTACTATCTCACATAACTTGGAGGTTTACCAAGGGTTTTTTCCATGACCCAATAAAAACACTAACATTTCATCATTTTGGGAAGTTGCATGGTTTTATTCATTCTAACCAACATTTCGCAACAATGGTCCTCAATCAGGAGGTGGTTCTTCCCAATCTATTCCCTACAGTCCATATTTTCCAAGATCTTACAACTAACCTAAAGTGGCACACAACATGGTTGAAGAAGTTATATGATTTGAGAAGACCAACCAAGAGAAGTTGAACAGAGAGAATAATACCAGAGAGCATTGTGTATGTTTCAATGCCATATCAGGCTCCAATATTTCAACTAGAAGGCACATAAAAGCAGAGACATTGTCCCGGGGCCAATATGAGGTCTGGTCCGCTCGGTTACGATCCAAATTATGAATGCCCAAGATACCAGTTCAAATAAGACACCCTGCCATACTTGGTTAAATTTCTGCTAGGAAAAAAAAATGTCCTCTGGTTCTATCTAAATTTAGAATATATAGAAAAATGCTAACAGTATTACAGCTTAAATGCATATCCCACATACACAATGTATGCTTCCCATACCCTTCATTACCAATTAAATAGATTGAAAGAAACACCATCAAATCCCAGGGCCGACTTTGCCCATGCAGCTACAAATATGTGAAGAATACTAGGAAAAGAACAATGAGAATTATATGACTTCATCAATCCTGGCCCAGATCTCATAAATTACATCTTTGGTTACCACCTAGCTCATCACCCTCATGTAAGTAATCAAACTAGACAACATCAAAAATTGATGGCAGTTGGGTGAATTATCACTACCAAAGAACAATATATTTGAGTTGTTTTACTTTTGGTAGCACAAAATTTTCAAAGCAAAATTCAAAAATAGGTTGGGACCACAAATATCGATCGGCATGCCCAGGCGCACACACTGACAAAAATTAAGCAAAAAGAGGGAGAAGAAGAATGACAACAAGAACCACCAGAAAAGGAAGATGACATGATATGATAACAGCCAACAACAAATAGATCTCCATAGAAAGTAAAGGAAAATATGATGATAACAACAGCCAACAACAACAGATCTCCAAAGAAAAAGAAAATATGATGATGACAACAGCCAACAACGAATAGATCTCGATAATTCTCCCGGGACAATGAGTCCAGACAAAGAGATGGTTGACTTATCTATAGAGTGAGAACAAAATATAAAGCTAAACCTACAACCCAAAAAGAAATGCTAACTGAGAAACTGAATGGAAAATCCTGAAAAGACAACAAAACACCTAACAGAAATGCATACTTAACCCTGACAATTGCATCCAAATGGTTGTGATACTAAATGCAAATCACAAGATAGCTAGCAGAGCCGAGTACGAAAAGGCTGAAGAAATGCACACTTAGCCTGACAATTGCTTCCCAATGGTTGTGATATTAAGATGCAAATCACAAAGGAGAGAGGAGAGACTGAGTATGAAAAATCAATTTTTACATCAAACCGAATTGGAGGAAATACAAGTCAATAAAAGTCCAAGAGGGAACAAAGCATCTAATATTTAAGAGAATTAAAACTTACAAAAATTAGAAAAACACCAATTAAAACTCAAAAGCATAAAAATAATTAGAGCGTTTAGGCTTCAAAGTAGTCTCCCTTCTACAGCACTTAAAAAACATTAGATATTTAAAAATCAAACTAACACGAATTGAGCATTGATTTTAAGTCTGCTTCAGACAACATATTAGATGACAACAATACCACTTAAAATCAGCTCAGTCCCCCAACCACCAGACAATAATAAAGAAAACTCTTATTTACAACTTCTCAGCAAATTTTACCTACATCGGTAGATTGCTGCAGACCACCACCCCTACTACAGAATAATTCAGATACATACCCCGGCCTTCAGTCGAGCTAGATACTAGTAGGATGGATATGCTATCAGATGACTTGTGGCAGGGCGAGAAACACTGTTTAAAACATCCCCGAAAACACGCCTATTATATTCATAATTGCTGGTGCTGAGTCCGTTATTTGCTAACCCATTAGAATAAACTGTAAAAAGTGCCAAATATATGAGAACAAAGAAATTTATAGAAAGTTGTGGAATCAAGACTTGCAGAGATCTTAAGAAGTTAAGTCACCTTGAGGGTAAACAAGAGAAACAGAGGGAGCACCAGATGAAATCCTGCAGTTAACCATTGCCTGTGCAGAAACTTGGGGCAGTTTTCTGTCCTGTGATTGCACAGAAAATGGGCTTGGACCATTATTTGGTAGGGGAGGACAATTTGCCTGCGGAGTGAGTGGACTACTGCTGTTTTGAGAGGATTTGTCTTGCCCAGACATCTGTACAAAATGAAAATATTTTACATTAGTCGGCTTTTAGTTAGGGATAGCCTAGCCTTTTCCTAGGTATTTCCATCTATTTCCAATAAAAATATAAAAGCTATGACAGAACGTAATGAATGCACATCTCCTTTTGCAACTTCACTCAATAAATTTTAGCATTTAATCTGCCATTTTCCTTCTAGAAGGTCAGCTTAAGAAACTACTCTTCTGGGTATAGGAATGGCAAAGATTTAGTTGGCATTGCTAAGGAGGATGTGCTGAAAAAACCAACATAATGGGAGCAAAACTTCAAAAAGAAGCAGGAGTGGGGTATGGAAAGACAAGATAAAACAACGCACCGCAAACTTAAGAGTTTTATTATGAAGACGGACAAGGCCAGAGAAAAGCCTAACAGCGTAATTTGCAGTCTCCTCGGTTTCATATTCAGCAAAAGCATAGCCTTTGTGGCGGTTTGTTTCCTTATCCCGTGGTATATGTAGGTCTACTACATGACCTACCTGGATAAGAATCTCATACAAGACTCTTTCGCTCACCTTTTCATCCAAATTACCTATTAAGAATAAATCAATTAATAAAAAAACGGTCCTTTTCTCAAGTAACAAAGAAACAAATTTCATTCACTCTAAAGATAGATGAAAGGAAGTACACGTGGTGAAAAAAATTTAAAAATAATAGCCTGCTTCTGATGCATATTAGAAGCCTCAAAGCCTAATACATATTAGAAGTCTACAAGAAAATTTCAACAAAGAAACTAACAGAAAAATGACGCAATATCTCACAATAAGAGACTTATTAATGAAAGAAAATTTTGTTAACAATAACATGCACTACCAAATCAAAGTAACAACAGATTATTCACCAAGTGACTATAAAAGTAACCATAAAACAAACCCACTAAACTGTAAAGAACTCCAGAGAAGAAATACACATATTACAGTAGTGAACTTTGATAAGAATATGGTGGTGCTTCTATCATACTAATATCTAAAATCAAAACAAACAATAGAAACTTTCATGAGACTGCTAAGTCTATGATTGGTGTGTTTGAGGCCCCACCTTTTCTCTCAAAAAAAAGGTCTATGATTGGTTTTAGAGTAATTTTTCAACCAAAAAACCCCTTTTTTAATAAATAATTTTAAAAATCTGCCCCTCTCAAAAGTTATTCCAAAAACCACATGCCACATCGACGGTGGGGCAATTCGCCCCGCCAGCGCGTGTGGCAAATCGCCCTGGCGAGGGTCGATTTTTTCTTTGTCTAGGGTTGGTTACCAACCCTGGACGAAAGTATTTTTTTACTTTTTGCTGTGTAATTCTTTGTCAATGGTTGCCAACCCCGGAAAAAAATTTCTTTTTCTTTTTTATTTTGGCTTTGTCCGTGGTTGGCAACCCCGGACAAAGAAATTTTAGTGATTTTTTCTCCTTTTTTTATTTTTCCATCAGTGTTTTAACTCAATCTAACCTTAGCACAATTGGTAAAGTGGAGGACTGTAGTTAGCAAAACCCCCAGTGTCACTGTTCAAATCCAACAGGTCAGGCTTTTTTTGGATTTTCTTTTTTGATTAACAAGTAAAAAAAATTGTTGTTGCCGGGATCAAAACCGAGTCACCTGTGTGATTGGCGGGAGTACTCACCACCCTACAACAATGACCTGATGGCAATAACTTTCTGTTTATCCTATTTCTTTGTCCGAATAAAGAAAAACCTAAAGAAATTCAAATTTCTTTGTCCAGGGTTGCCAACCCCAAACAAATCAAAAAACATAAAAACATAAAAAAGGCTTTGTCTGGGATTGGCAACCCCAGAAAAAGCCAAAATCAAAAAATTAACCAAGGTTTTGTCCGAGGTTAGCAACCCAGACAAAGTCCAAAAAAAGAAATTCTAAAAAATTCTTTGTCCGGGGTTAAAACCCCAGGCAAAGAATTACACAGCAAAAAAAATTTAGCTTCGTCTGGGATCCAAGGTTGCCAATCCCGGACGAAGAAAAAAACTGCCCCACCACCAGCACGGGTCGCCATGGCGTATCAGATATCGATTTTTGGAATAAATGTTTGGGAGAGGTCGAATTTCGGAATAATTTATTAAAAAAGGGTTTTTTTTTTTTTTTTTTTGAAAAAAATGCCCTTGGTGTTATCATGAATATATGTTTTGTTTTGGAAATAGGTTTACTTTTAGTTTTAATTGCCTCTTGTATTAGGAAAAGCATGGTGTGTTATCCTTGGACTGTAACACTTCCTCCTTTTCTTCTTTCTTTTGCAGTAAGAGTAGTTCTTGGGTGGTATATATACTAGACCCATCCTTATTCTCAGTTAAAAAAAAATAATAGTAACAATAGTAACAATAATTAAACTAGTCAAATTCAAATTTATTACCACACGACAATCGTGGAAGAATTTAACAAGTTTTTCACAATTAACTCAGAAAACCAAAAAGCTAAACTAATGATATAAAAATCAGTTTTGACAGATTCCTTTTTTTAAAGAAAGCATAAACTCACAAAATTCCAGAAAAAAATAAACTATAGAAAGTACAAATCAATAAAACAAAAGTAGTTTCACAAAATACTGATTCATAGAAAATTACCCTAAAAAATTCCCTTCGAAATCATCGTATATGAACAGATCTGGGCAAATTTCTAAAAGTTTTTGTTAAAAATAAATTAAACTAAAGCAACCAATGATGTTTTTAACCTACTATACCGATCTACCAGCTAATTACCAGCCTAATTAACAGAAAAAATATATGTTTAAACGAATAATAAGAAAAATTCGGATAATTCACTGGATCTTGCAACCAATCAATTAACTCAACAACGCATCAAATAATGAAAATTTTGCATTAAGATCCACGGAAACAAACCTATGTAGACCGAGCAAGCTGGGTTCCTCGCCATTGGAGCAAGATCTGAAGAATCCCAAACGAAATCGAAGAGAAAGAGGAAGGGGAAGCCGAAGAGAGACGCTAACCACCGAAAACCTAATCGCAGGCTGTTTTTTGGGGAGTCAGAAGGTGGAGTTAAATAGACTCCGCTGCCGACACCCGCCATAAGACGCGGAGAACAGTGGACGGTTGGATTCGACTTATCTTTTCTATGGACGGTTGACCTTATGATTCGTGCGAGATATTTTGGTAAGAGATATTGGCAGGGGAGATATTTTGACATGCCGTTCAGAGTTCGGAGAGCTCTCTAGAATAAAATTCAAAATCTCCGGAGAAGAGCCCCAGTTTGCTTCGGATTCAAGCTGGCATGAACACGACACGAGTTCGGGTTTGCTCTTCTCACGCTCGATTATTTGATGGCCCAGCGCGAGATGAGATGAACGGTCTGATTTCGAAATTTCAAAATCGGGCTGTCTCTCACTTTTGATGGACGGCCCATCTCATGATTCAATGCCAGGTGGAGCATGTTGCTCTCGAAAATGAGGCTCGGAGATTTTTAATGGGCTCACGCTATCGAATTTAAAAAAAAAATAAATCAAGTGAGGTTATAAACAATAATTTTTTCAGTTTTTTTTTTTTAGCTTCAGTGCATAAAAACCAACAAGGAGATCACATAAAATATCTACGAACTCTATCACAGTTATTATTTTTTTTTCAAACAACTAAACAACACTTTATTAGAAACTGAAGTGATCTCCGTGTGAGACTCATCAACAGTTAATTTCCGAACTCATTTTTAGAGAAACCAATTGGATCTTAATTTCTTTCCCGCTAGAATTTAAGCCTCTTAAAACATCTCTTACTTGGGAGGGGCATTTCTTTACCATCTCATATGACCAGTTTTGATTTTAAAAAATTCATTTGTTAATTATATCTAATTCAAACTTTAAAAAACAGTAGCATGATCCAGACATAAGACATAATATGATATTTTATGTAGCATTAATCTCGTATGAGCTTGGTCTATATCGTTAATGACTTGATTCATACAAATGCTCCGTAACACTCTCATGCTGATCTAAAATGAATTTCTCTTGTAGCAGTTGGTTAATAAGACTTTATAAGTATAATTTCTAGATATCAAAGATAATAAATGTAAACGTTAGTTATTAGGTAAGTGTTCGTTTAATCTTGCTCATTGATTCTCTTGGATAAATAAATTTCTTTATTTTCTCAGACAAAGAAAGCTACAAATATATTTCATATTAGATAGTTTTAACTATTTATAATTATGCGCGTTTGTGCATAAATATAGTTATATTCTTCGAATAATTCTCTATGACCTTGAGATTTCTCCAATGTGCATAGCCCGTGCTGGGCGCACTAAGCACTAGTTATTAGCGCTTAAGAACAAATAAATTACAATAAAATTTTCTAAGATTTGCATTGGAGAGATATAAACGTTTTAGATTCAAAAAATGACAGTTTTCCCATCAATACCAGAAGTTTCTTACCTGTTTATGGTAGAGAACAGTTTCTCATCCGTCCATAAATGAAATTTGGTCACCATGTTTTTCGTCACCGCTGTCACCGCGCCGCTCTGAGCCGTTGGATTCGGTGGGCTCCCGAATGGGACCCAATGGCCCCACCCAGCTGAATAGCTCACGGGCCACGGTGACAGCTTAAATTGGTGAGCAAAATTGTACTATCTATAAAAGGATAGGTTAAAGGTAAGAATTTCTTGCCTAACATCCTGTTAATATATATAAAATAAAATATTAATATTTTTAATATTTCAACTCTTTAACAATGTAAAACAAATCTGCTTGCTTGCTTACTTTCTCGATCTCCCTTTTCAAAGAGCATTAAAAAAAAATGGAGAAATCTCACAGTTAAAAAGAGGTGGACATATTCAGAGAAGACTAATACACAAATCAGGAGTTCAGGACACACAGTGTGTGTGTAATATATAAAAGGAAATGCTAAAAGTTTAGAATCCTGGAAGCATAATAATAAAAAGATGGCTCAAAAAGCAAAAAGTATCATACATTTCTAGACCGAGTATACCACAGTTGAATGCAAGCCCCATCAGAACGAGGGAGAAAACATTTACAGGTCTGTTTGGTTGTCGTAATTGGCCGTAATTCGTAAGTTATAATTGGTAAAGTCTTTTGCAGTTGTAACTGAGTTACATGCATGTAAGCTTTATGGTGTTTGGTTGGTAATATAAAGTTGTAAGTGAAAAGTGTATTGTGTTTTACGGTGTTTGGTTGTTGTAATGTGTAAGTCGTAAGTGAAAAAGTTGATCACAAATTTAACTATTTGGTGATTTAAAAAGTTTTAATATTACAAATAAATATTAAAAATGTTAAATATTAAAAAAATTAATATTAACATAAAAAAATAATACAAATTTGCATGACCACAAAATTAACTATAACTGGGCTGGGCTGTAAGTGAGTGGTAATTGGGTTGCAAGTGAGTGACAATAAGGTTGTGTAAGTCTTTTACGAATTACGGTCCAAATAAACGTTGTAGTTGCAACTGGGTTGTATACGGGAAACAAATAGCCCCTACAAGTACAGGAGTAAGTAACAACTGGAGCCAATGAGCTGTGTGAGTTTTCAAAACCTGTGTTACATTAAAGTTTTACAGATATGAAGTATGCTTCTAGAGAAAAAGATTAACTTGCTCTGCTCGGCAAATGGTATCGTAAGAATGACATAAGTTACAAGTAAACTCCATATTATTACAAAAAGCTTCTCAACTATTTCAAAAGGTACACAAAAGAAATTGTATGGATTGGAGGCACATTTTTGAAAGAAAAAGAAAAGGCCAAAACTGTTTCAAAATGGAAATTTTAGCATATTTTACCGATATAACTTACACCGACTATCAAAAGATCCTGGCAAGGAAGAGGAGAACCATTTCAGGGTGCCATTAGACCCTCAATCGTGTACATGAGAGATTCTGCCCAGTCAGATTTGAATAGCAAATTCTGTAGTGTCTGCATCACATTATAATCCGGATCCAGCTTGCGCTGCCAGCCCTGCAATGGTTGCAAAAACTTCAGTAAATGCCGCCTATTTTTTTTCTCCGTGTGTGATTAGCAAGAGTGGAAGCTAGACAATTACCAGATAACCCATTAATGTGCCTCTAAATGTTCAATGAAGCTTTAAACATTCCCAAAAAAAAAAAAAAATAGGAAGATGATGAGGATAATCTGAACACAACTTTGGTCGATAAACTTGACTTTTGATAGTTAATAAAGAGAGCCCAACACATGATGTTGCAATAGGCATACATGTGAAAATAACTGCCAGGCATGCATCCCATTCAAGATTGAGAAGTGGCTAGTTGCTTATGCCAACTTCGAAGTTTGTGGACAAAGAAATATGGGAAATTTCCTGTGGTCTGGACTTGCTGCACGTGATGGTTCCATCTGGAAGTTCGCCATTGGAAATTGCAATCACAAAAGCAAGACAAGTTCATGAGCTAAAAGGCATAATTAACTCCTAACCACCCTTACTGTGCAGTTCTGATTATAAGATGAGCCTTGTGTTAGTAAGATTTTTGAGTGCCAATAGCTCCATGTGGTTCCCAAGAGCAAAGAAATTTATGAAGCTAGTAGACTGTGATAGTAAAAAGTATGACAACTAATAATGAAAAGGGTGTTTTCTATATTGACACGACATCTTTGCCAATTTCATATTAGACTCTGAAATCTTTATATTGTTATTATGACACCCTAAATCTTATAAGTTGGGACAAAAAATCCCCCAACGCTTTGCCATTTGTTTAATAACGGTGGGATGGTCAAAATACCAAACTACTCTCAAGGAAAATGAATGGGGACAGATCTGCCCTCATCCATTCCTCCTCTCTCATTCTAGTGCTTTCTCTCACCCTTGTCTCAACTCTCTCACCTCTCTTTCCCACCACCAGAAAACCCTAGCCATCATGGGAAGTTGGAGTTAGGAAGGGGTAAGGCAGAGAGATGTTAGGAAGGGGGAGGGCGGGGTTGGGAGAGGGAGAGGGAAGAAAGCCACACGGAGTAATTGGATTAGGGGTTTGCTTAGTTAAGAGTCAAAATTATTGGGTTTAATTAGAGAGAAATGGGTTTGATCATAAGCAAATAATAAAAGAAAGAGATGAATAGGTATTTTAGTCAGCTTAGGTTGACTTATATCAGAGATAAAGTTTAAAAAAGAATATTCCAAGAAACTTTTAATATATAGACAGGGTGACTAATGGCGGTTTTTTTTTTTTTTTATCAAACTAACAAGATTTGGGGTGTCAAAAACTCGAAATGGAAATATAGAGATTTTGGTGATTATGCAATTAGAAAAGATTTCACATGGGAAAAAAACCCTAATGAAAAATATAAACAATTAAAATAGGGAAAATTACAGCACAAACACAATTTTCCCCAGTACTTTTCAACCTTGTTTTTTTTTCCATTGCAATTCCCACCCACAAAGTAGTAACCAAAGGAAAATAATTGAAAAAATATACTGCACAAGAGAATTGTATTACTCTTTTATTGTGGGTTACATCCGATGAATTCACAATTAGAAAATTGAGGAAAATAGATGAGATAGGTTAAAGATTTGAATGTCGAGATTTGAGAAAATGAGTATCAACTTTCAGGAGAAGTTATGCATGTAGAGGGGGGAAAGGCCACAGGTTTTGATGGAACCAAGGAGGTGCTTTGAAGTTTGAACGTAGAGAATAAAAGTCCACAAAAGAAATTTAATGGGTTATAAGTTCTAAAGGAAGGTTGGAATTTTTTGAAATGAATTCTAATAAACTCTAAGATGAGAAGAAAATCATCAATGGTATTATAACAATGTAGAGGACAAACCTTATAAACAAAAAGAAAATTATAAATAAAATCCACAATTGAAAATTTTCCCTTCTTTGTTTGTTTCATGGTTTAAAATCTTGTTACCAATATTGACATCGATCAATGATTTTTACTCTCAATATTCTCAATATCGGGCAATGGTTTTTGAGATAGACTTGTATCATTCCGGAAGAATTCGAGGTCGAATCCTTCCCACTCAAATACAACCATACGACATCTGGGTGCAAGATCCACTCCGTTGAAGTTGATCTGCATTATTTCAAGTGACTGAAAATTAAAAATCATGTATTTTTAATACTTTTACCCGTTAATCATGTAGGCGCAAAATGGAAGGCCGAAAATATCATATTGCTTAGATCTACGTCTTTAGATATACAAATTCTCGATCAGATCATTTCACATTTCATCATGATCTAAACAGTTAAAACTCTCACACACTAATTTTTGTTAGATTTCAAAAATTCTACAACATTAAACTAACCAACTAACTATTTCAGTCGTCCATTTTGCACCTACTTGATGGATGGCAAAAAGTATTCAAAATACATGATTTTTTTATTTTTAGTTACTTAAAATAATGTAGATCAACTTCAACGGAGTGGATCTTGCACCCGGATGCCGTAGGGTTGTATTTGAGTGGGAAGAATTCGGCCTCGAAGCTTTCTGGAATGACACAAGTCTATCTCATGGTTTTTACTATCAATATCCTCAATATGGGTCGTCAATATTGACAAAATTAGCTAAATTGGCAATATCAGCGACGATATCAGGCGATATTATAGGCTTTATATAGAATCATATATCTCAAAACCTGATACTATGTTGCCGATATATATATTGGAACGGCAGATATTTGAAACTATGGGTTGTTTGTTTCTAATAGTTGTTAATAGATCTAAGCTCCATTATGAAATTCTTTTGGGACTACGCTTTGGTTTAGCAAACAGATAAAGAAATTAAAGCAAGATGAAGAGGACAAATTGGCCATAGAATACAAAAGGGTAAAATCATCCAAAGATAGTCATTTGCTGGTCAATGGGAATACTCTAATGAAGGTAGCAACAAGCAAAGTTAAAAATAGGGAAGTAGAAAGGCTGGAAAAGAAAAATTAAGGTGTTTGTGCAAAAGTAGTGAAACTTTCAAATGTAGTTTATGAAAAAAAATCCATTTTGAGTCACATGGCATGGATGAATCTTGAAAATTTTGGAGGTCAAGGGATAAAACCATTGCTCATTTATCACGCACAAGGAAATAAAGTTTCCATTTCAAGCATTATTACCCTACACGGTACAAAGAACATTTATAATCCCAGATCTGGCTAGAGCTATAAACAGGAGCATCTGCCATCTAAATATGCATATCATGCCCATGAAAACGTCTAAACTTTGGTCAATTTAATCATGGGTTAAATACAACAATCCGTGTCTACTTATTGGCGATCCCTACTGATGGTCTGTGGCTAGGACCTTAGGTTAGGTAGAAACCACAGTTGCTGAATCAAAAATATATTAAGTGGATGCAAGCATAGACCTAAAAGTCTAGCAAAGAACATACTAAATGAGAGTGATCCATTATGCAAAATGGTGAAAGACCGCAAAGCATATACAATTTTTACGTAAAGTTAATAGCATGTCTGAATTTCCTTTGTAACTGGATGCTTTGTAACTGGATTCTCATCACAGCTCAGACTGGATGATTATTAATTTTACGTAAAGGTTAATACGTTCGCATAAACCTCAGAAGCACCAAGACAGAAAGGAGTGGAAATATTCAAGAAATACAGCTTACATGACCATGCATCATTGTACTTCAAGTTTGAGTAAATCAAGATACTTATCCATCCAGTCTGAATTTCCCATTTGCAAATGAATGCTTCATTACTGGATTATTACACAGCTCAGAGTGGATGATTATTAGTTTCACGCAAAAGATAGTAGCATTCACCTAAACCTCATAAGCACCAAGATAGAAAGGAATATGGAAATATTCAAGAAATAGATATTACATGAGCATGCATCTTTGTGCTACACGTTTGAGTAATTCAAGGTACTTATTCATCTAGTCTTTACTTCTCAATTTGTATGGGTTGGGCGGTGGGGCTGGGGTGGTGGGTGGGTGGTACATTAAGGTGAATAAACTGAAGCTCGTGCTATATAAAATCTAACATACATCAAAATCTAAGAAATCATGATACTAAAATCATTTGGGATAAACTTCTGAAAATTCCAAACAGTTAATCATGCAGTAGCTACATAATATTTAGGTAGAAAAATTTCAAGTTTCATTTTTAGCCTCAAATTTTTAGAAAAAAAGACAGCTGCAAACAAGTATACATGCTAAAAAGTAAAACTAGAATACCTCTAGAACAAGTATGGTTACCATCACAGTGCAAACATTGCCATCAATATTGACCTTATGTCGCCGAACTTGCTCAAGCAATTGATGCATACACTCAGCTGGATGGACGATATCACCTTCAGGAGTGCCCCAAAAGGAAAATGACTTTTCCACTTCCTGTAAGTAGCATATTTGGGATAAGTATCAAACAACAACTACTCTTACATGCATGCAGACAATTACATGCATGAAGCCAAAACTGGACAGGCTTAGAATGACGCAGGATATCAAGTTATAGACCTACAAAAAGTTGAGTGATAAGCCTCATTATGTAGTTAAAGTCTAAACAGATGAGACAAGGCTGTTTATGTTATCATATCAGTTAACATATAAATGAGAACACAATGTAAGGGTACATATTCCAGAACATATTAGAAACAAAACAACATAATGGAAATGTCTACCATCAATCTGAGGACCAGTTAATATAAAAGAGAAAATGGGAAACACAAATTTGACTTTCAGGTAAAGGAATTTAGAAGAATTTATCGTCACATGATATCCACTATAAACCAGGACAGGAGATAGTTTACTACGTCTGTAGCCACCCCCACCCCCCCCCCCCCCCCCCCCCCCCCCACCCCCACCCCAACCCCACCCACCCCCACCCCAAAAAAAAAACCACCAAACAACAGACACAAACACAGACACATGCACGGTCCCGCATAACCCAATCAAACAATCATCTCCCTTGCAACGAGTTCATCATTAAACGGCATCAATCGAGTATTTTTCAAATGATCTCGAAGGCAATTTATTGACTGTCTATATGACTATATTTCCAAGCACACACAAGCAAGCTCCCCTACAAAAAAACAGAAAGGGAAAAAGAAGAAAAGTAAACTTTCTCCTTCCTCTGGCACACGTCATAAATAAATAAAATAAAATTAGGTGAAGTAAAGATGGTCCTAGCTCTACAAGGGCCATCTGCTGTGGTAAATAAAGCAACTATTATATCAATTTTTACTATCTCAATCGAGGTTCATTCTGACAATGTGTTCGCATTGCTGCACATGTCCAAACCATCCCAAATAATTCTCCCACATATTATGCTAAATTGAAGTTGTTTAACTGCTTAATAATACACCATTCTTATTGTAACTTTTAACATATTACAATTCATCATCTCAACATTCTTGCTTCAGGTTTTCAGTTGTACTCATTTTGTACTCATTTCATATATTTTGCTCTTAATAATCTACCATTCTAACTTATAAAGCACTCCACTCTTATAACCATCTAATAAAATTTTGTCTTCAATTAAATCATCCTGCTAATGTTCTTGAAAGCTGGCATGCCGCATGCCCATAGACCGCATATGTAAGTGTAACCACACAAACAGGGGTGAATTGTCAAGGAGTAGGAAAGAGAAGGAAAAGAAGAGAATGAAAGGACAAAAAACTTTAAGAAGAAAAAGAAAGAAAAGAAAGAAAAGGAAAAAGAAGACTTGTTGTGATCCACTTTGTTCCCATCTCGTACATGTGGAATTTGATTGAGAAGAAAGGGAGGGCCTAGAGGTTAGGGTAAAGATTCAATTAAATCAGTCTGGACCTGGTTCGGACTGAAGCCAATGCAAATCTGTTTAACTAAAAGTTTGAATAGAATCTGGTTTGTACTCATTTTTGGATATTTTGTTCTTAATCTAACATTCTAACTTATAAAGCACGCCACTCTTATAACAATCTTATAAAATTTTGTCTTCCTTAAAACCATTCTGCCTATGTTCTTGAAAACTAGCATGCCGCATGCACCATAGACCGCATACGCAACCACACAAACAGGGTGAATCGTCAAGTAGGAAAGAGAAGGAAAAGAAGAGAAAGAAAGCAGAAAAGACTTTTATAAAAAAGAAAAAAGAAAACAAAACAAAAGAAAGAAAAGCAAAAAAGAAGACTTACTTGTTGCTATCCACTTTGGTCCCACCTTCATACATGCGGAATTTGATTGAGAAGAAAGGGAGGGCCTAGAGGTTAGGGAAAATATTCAATTAAATCAGTCTGGACCTGGTTTGGACTGAAGCCGATGCAAATGTGTTTAACTAAAAGTTTGGACTGGATTGGGTTCAATACAAAGTTGCAAACCCAGCCCAACCCGGTCAACTTTTTAAGTTGAAACTTGAAATCTAGTCGGTTGAATTGAGTTTGAGTTAAACCTGATCCACTGGGTAAGCTTAATAACCCTGATGTCCTCTCTTTTTCTCTCCTCTTCTCCACATAGCATGGCAGTTAAAGCAAGCAATAGCAACAGAAACATTGCATCGCATGAGCATAGGAGAATCCAGTGAGCTTCAGCAACATCAGTCAACTTTTTCTCTCCTCACTCTCCAGCAAATGTCAACCTCCCAACAAACTCTTCTCTCCTTTTGCTCTCACTTTCTTCTCCAAATAAGGGTTACAGCCACATAATAGCTATATCTGACAAAACTTGTGTGCAAAAGGATACCTGTGCATATGTGGCCGCATATTCCTTGATTTACAACATTGCGTCCTACTGTGCTTCTAGTAACAGCATCCAAAGTTTCAGCATCATGATTAGTTGTTGGTCCCAAGGAATGAAAAATATCACTCTTAGGTATTCCCCAGTCATCCATTAACTATTCTTGTGTAGTTCACGGCTAGTTAGTATTCTGTTTATAAAGTAGATCTAATTTCAATTTCAGATTTATTTGAAAAGCTGAATTTTAGGGGTTGGTTTGATGTAGTTGGATAATGTGCAGCTTTTTCAACTACATGTAGCTGTTAGGCATTTAGTTAGAACATAGGGTTACGTGTTTGGTTTGCCAACCTGCAACTCCTTTAGTAAAAACACTGGGTTGTGTTTTTGGTTTGACAACCTACATTTGCAATTCTAATTGCACGAAAAAAATAGAGTTGTTTGGTTTAATGCACAATGAAGTTGTATTGCATAAAAATTATTTAAAAAGGCTCATGGGGCATTCTCTTTTAATTTCCTTTATTATAGCTCAGTTTTGACGGAAATCAAGCCAATTTGATCGCAATTCCAATAACAGCAAAAGGCCTAAAGTGCAGCTCTAGATAGTACATAGTTTGCATTACAGCTACATGCAACTCCAACTACATAGAAAAACAATTGGATTGTTATTTATTGCAATGGGAGCTGCATGTAATTCCAACTTCAGTCATCCAAACAACCCAAATAAAGTGGAATATTTAGTTAAGAGTTTTAAGAAATAAGTTCAGACTGCTATTGCAGAAGTTATTGTTCACATGAAAAATAGTATCGTAACTATGTGAACAGTGAAGTATCTTTATTTTTCTTTCAATTAAGATTTGTCTTGAATTATTTTATTAGCCCAGTTCGGAATTATGTTTCTCCTTATTGTTTTATCCTGTAAAAGCCTATTTAACGGATGAAGGATATGAAACACGGTTCAAAGACTCGGCCGAGTCGGAGACGAGTCGGCCGAGTCGTATCCGTCTCGGCCCGCTCCGAGACGAGTTCGAGTCACGAGTCGGTCGACTCAACTCAGAGGAGACCGACTAGGCCGAGAATCGAAGTTGACTCGGTCGACTTGGCATTATAATGATAATTTTGTGCCTCATCGCAATTCAATGTGGAAATAACTACATTAGCATGTATTTATGAGTGTAGTTTGTGTAATTTACTATATTGTGCATGTATTTTGATATGCTTCTACCGACGACACGTGTATTTATACTTTCACTTTATGTTTAGTGTGCTAGGTGATATATTTTAGACATGTGATACATGAATGTGGATGTCTACATTTTTTTAAGATTTATCGTGATTTTTTTAGAATTTTTTTAGCTTTCTATGTAGCGTTTTGCGCGTATCACCCGATACCGATCCGAGTCGCCGAGACCGATCCGTCTCAGTGCCCGCCGAGTCGGCGGCCGAGACCGCGACTGTGAACCATGATATGAAATAAAGTAGTGCCTAGTGAATGAGAATGATTTCAGTTCGTTCAGTAAGGCTGAGGCCTTTTTATATCTCTTTTCCTTTTTATCTTTTGTTTCCTCTTCTTCTGTTTGGGTTGTACTATAATAACTAATTTTCTTGTAGTTGTCCTAAGAATTCAATTTCCTCTTGCCAATTCTAAATACTTTATGTTGTGACATCTCTATTCACAATTCTACTTTAGAAATTCTACTTTCTATCATCAACTAATACAATATCATCTTATCGTCTATAAATGAATGTGTCACGGAGCCACACAATGAATAATGTCTAGTAAGTTCATCGGCAACTGACACTGATGTAAGCCTATGATCATGGGAAAATTGAATATCTTATCCTTCAATAGTTCACACACAAGTTACTAGTCCATCAAACATGCCTAGCATAAGGACATTACTAGGCACTTGTTTCTTCTCTAACTCAATGCATAATCTCTGTAAGGAACCCATCACAAAACTCTTTAAATATAAAAAAAACCAAATCCAGATTTCTTCTCCTTAAATCTTTCCATCAGTAGTCTAAATAATGGATGCCTCCATTGTCACAAGATGTAAAAGAAAATAAACAATTGACCATGGGGCTAGAAGCAATTGTATGAAGCATGTCCAACCATGCAGTAATGTGGTGAAATTACATCATTGGGAAACACCTCAGACAACATTATAGCATAAAAAATTCTCAGAAATGAACCTATTGGGAGCAGTCACAGCTTGTTGCACTCATTGGATTGCTAATCTAGATTCTTAACAAAGAATGTTTCCAATCAGAAACAACTTACTAAAAGTGTATACAAGGAACAAACATGAAAGGACCACTATGTTCGGCATATAATCCTTTTGTTTACCGTTGTTGCTAAAGATAGTGATTTGATCAGCCAACAAACAAAAAAAACAAAAAGATGACAAAAAAGTACAATGATAATTTGTGATTTTCTTGAGGTACTTGAAAATATCAGACAATTTAACCAAGCTTTCATAAGAAGTATTGACAACATCTCATGATGAAAGAATACCATGCCTCCAGAGATATAAGTTTGGACAGCAAATGATCAGCTGACAGAGCATAAGTTGATAGTTTAACGAACACAGAAGAGCATTCAGAGATCAAGAATGCAGATATCAGTGGAACCAAATATGGAATATTAAATTCAACTGCTGTACCAAATACTTGTGGAACAAGGAGCGAGTCATATAAGATATAACAAAACCTTATGAAATATGTCCTGACCTCCCAATGTAACCAAAAGTAGATTGCACCTGAGGAATAACATGATGGGTCTATGCTACGATACAAGGAGAAAGTTTATTCTATTGTGAAGAACAAGAGGTGACCCTTAGGTTTCAGAGGACCACCCCACAAAAGGAGATGTTAAGATAAACATCTGACAGAATCCTGCGATAGAAACAATAAGACTGACAGCACAGTTGTTAATAAATAGTGTTATTAATACCCCTTCCGGCAGAAAGACCTCCATTATTGACTGTTAAAGAGCAAATTCAAAAACCTGGAATGCCAGAAGCAAGAAGTAACCTACAAGGGAGATCAGAAGTAAGATTTATGTGAAGATGCTTAACGAGAGAAGACCTAAGATCTAAACCTAAGAAAGTCAAATGAATGGAATTTAAAGTTGAGAGTCCTTGAGTAGCATAACACAGGAAGCTGAAAGTGGAATTCTCTAAGATGGATTTAAGATGAATAATAATTTACACTTATGGTTTGCAATCAAGAAGCGGCACACCAGAAAAACTATTGCAGCTGAATTGAGAAAGCTGAGGTGGATAAACGCAACATGAACAAGAAACAAATATTTTCATGGGGTTAGATGTTATATTTTAAGCATGGTTTGAAATATTGCTCGATACCAATATATACAGCCGATACTACTAAGACGATACCGATATTGTCGAATGATCGAGAAGAAACAGCCGATTATTGCCAATTTGAGACCAAAAACCTATGGCTGATATTGATAATGTTCAAGCCTTAATTTTAAGGGCAAGATTGGAGAAAGTCATTTTTGTTTTGGACATGTGCAGCGAAGAAAATCTATGCACCTAGAGAAGTCATACGGTCAAAGTTGGAAGTGTTGAACTTGCTACTAAAGACATATTGTGCAAAAATAAATTTAGATAGAGCAGAAGAAGATAAAAATAAAAAATAGGGTATGTTAATAAAATAGAGATGGCCTTAATTGATCAGAATGGCGCAAAAAAAAAAAATTTTCATGTGGCTACCCTAAAGAAATGAGAAAGGTTTCAGAAATTCAGAGTTGTTGTTGGCTTCTTGCTTTTGGAGTATGTTATAAGTATTTGGCCTTTAAGAAGCAGGAAAGGCAAGAGTTAACTCTTTCATCGCATGGATATGATCTTACGACTTGCCCTCTCTAGTTTCTCATAGTAGTTTTCCTTCTCTTGTGATTAATAAGTGTTGGAAATTTACCTCACAAAAAGTTTAATTTTTGTTTTTCAATTTTGACTAAGTATATATAACGTTTAATTTGACTTGGTAAACAAATCTTTATGCCTTTTTAGTGGATTAGTTTAGTTTCTTATATGCCTAAATGGAGTTGGTGGGTTTGTGGAGGTCATATGGACTCCACCCTATATTTATTTATACCCCATAACCATATTAGAATATAGAATGGGAGAAAATTATAAAGGAAATCTCTATCCACCATGCTCCTTACTTCCTCAAAATTCGCCTGAGCTTTTATTTACTCTTTTTCCTTCTTCTGCGCATGTCTGTCTTATAGTTCATGGTCATCTTCCTTCAGGATTGTACACGAAAGGGACATCAGTAGTTAGGAGGATGTACCGCTAGGAGGCGTGTCTGCTTAGGCTAACCACACAAAGTTGGCAATATGCCATTTAGATTGTTGGAATTTTTCATTCTAAAAATTAAAGTAATCAAACTATTTATAGTAAAGAAAATTTAATTAGATATTACCAACCCTAGGAAAGACGCGTAATTGCTACAAGATAACCGACTGAGGGAAGCCAAATCTTCTCATTGCCAACCTTCCTATGAAGAAGGTTCAATGTCATAGAAATAAGCTAGACCGCTGATTCTCGTGGAGCAAACTCTTGGAGTTATACTCTTTTAGAACTTGCACCAAAGTGTATTTTTCTCCCGATTTCTATGGTGATAATGCTTATGATATTATCGGTTAGGTTGAGCTTATGCCTTTAATTGGTCAAATGAATGTAATGTGGAAGATATCATTCCAATCACAAATACCTCTTGAGGATTTCCTATGTGAAAAGAACCATGAAGATTGCGATTGTGGGACTCAAAGGGTTGATCCGTTAAAACTCTCACGAAACAATATGTGAGCATATCCATAACACATCAACCCACGACCCAACACTATAAGCATTTTATGTGTGCTTTTCTAAATCCTTGTAGCCTACCCCAAACACTTAGGACAAATGGCTTAGTTGTTGTTTTCTAAATCCTTAGTAAAGGATCCTAATTCAAAGCCTACCCTCAAGGTTTTAAAAATCGGCCTAGGCGGCGTCGACCACATGGCCACTCAGTTTAAAGGGTAGTCGGTGTTGGCCCAAAGGCCTATCACTCTAGTTTTGATGATGATTAATGCATGAAGTTATAGTACTAATGATCTTGTGTTTATTAAGTTTCAGATATTCAATCAAGATCTTAGTCGGTGTTTAACTTCAAAAAAGATTTGAAGTCAAGTTTTGAAGCTAGCACGTGTTGATTCAAGAGCTCGCGCTTCAAGATCGCATCAAATACTTAAAGAAGAGTCTAGCTCATGGATCAAGTTTGGATAAGTCAAGATGGAGAAGAAGATTTTCAAGAGAAGATTTTCAAGAAGACTTGAGTTCTAGTTTGTGTTTTAGGATAAAATGTAAAAAATAGATTAGTTGCGGATTGCTCAAGCTCATTTACACACACACAATTTATATATTGCCTTCATGTTAAACAGTTTTAGTTTTTAGTTTAATCATTTTGGTTTTGAGTTTCAAGAATATATCTTTGTGTTTTTGAATTTTTAAAAAATACATCTTTTCGATTTCATGAATAGATTTCATCAAAACAAGTTTACATGGTTTATATGTGTATTAGATTTCATCTATATACATTGTTGCTTCATATTATCTAGAAACTTATCTTGATGAGTTTAATTCATGTGTTTAAAGTTTTATATTTATCAAAACTTATTTTGGAGCTTATTGTCAATAACAAATATATTTCATTCACTTTGTAAATTGAATTCTATCCACACACACTACACTTCAAATGTGTTACAATATCTTATTTTTGTATTTGTATAAGTTTTAGAAAAACTGATTTTCCATTTAGAAAGTTTGGTTTTGAAAAATACCGTTTTGTTTTAAGCTTAAATTTCTATGCCTAAAAAATAGTTCACATGTTTGTAATATGTGTTGATTTTTTATCACTCATATTTGAATTTCAATGTATTTATATGAACTTATTTTTGTGAAATTTATGAAGATTGTATAAGATTTAAAATGAAGTTAAAAGGATTTCTAAAAATCCTAAAAAAATTGGATCTAGAGCTGCTTGCGATCGACCGACCGGTCGGCCGAAGGCAGGCTCGGTCGACCGAGCAGTCAACCGACGTGCACACATGCACAGTCCACAGATCGGTCGACTGAACGATCGACCGACAGAGAATTTCTATTCTCTGTGTTTGAGGGCGGTCGACAGATAGGTCTATCGACAGCCCCAACGGTCGAAAAATTGACCGTTGGTCAGTCGACCAACAGGCCTTTCTGGCCGAAAAACTGAGGCCAACAACTAGTTTTCAAATCCCTATATATATGGGGTCTTTTGACCAGTTTTGGATAAGATTTTCACAAGCTTATAGAGCAAGTTTTTCCTATCTTCTACAGAGTTTTTTCAACAAGTTTTTGAGCTTAACTTTCATATCAAAAGGAGAGTTTATCAAGAATGTTTATCTTGATCTTTTTCAAAAGAATTTCTTGTGTTTTTCACTTTCAAATCTATCTTGTTTTTTCACACAAGCTTGAGCTTTTTCTAGTCATATCTATCTTCTAAGATTCTTGTTGTGAGAGTGTTGGTGACCAAGAGAAGAGATCACCAAGTGTTCTAATTTTGTAATTTGAGGAGTTAGAGGTTGCGGCCTAGGCGAACTTGTGGGTTCGTGTTCTGTATTGTTCTTGCGGGAAAAAGTGAGAGACTTGCGGGTCCAAGAGTTCTTGAGGGAGCTCGTTGTAGGTGTTGCGGCACCGAGTGATATTGTGGGATCAATTATAGTGAAAATCCTTCATTATAGTGAAGGCAGGGACGTAAAGCAAGTGGCTCGAACCTCAAAACAATTCTCCCGTGTTTGCGATTGCTCATCTCTCTAACTCACTTGTGCTTATATCTTACATCCTTATTATACTTGTGCTCTCTATTACATGCTTGATATTTACTTGTGCGTAATTGATATATATGCTTGGGATTGTTTGATATCTTGCATGCCCTCATATTTTTCATATCTTTACATACTTGATATTATTTATATTTGTGCTCACACTAGTATTCAACTAAGAGAGTTATAGTAACGCCTTAACTCTTAATCCAAAGGAATCTTGAGAGTCTAGAGCCCTTCACCGAGAATTTGGCTTCACTCTTTGGTTATACTGTGTGTGTTAGTGTAATACTTTTAGTTTGCATAATAAGTTTTAATTTTGCATTGTTTAAATTAGCATATCACCTATTCACCCTCTCTACGTGATCTACAATTGGTATCAGAGCTTGGTGCTCTTGATTTGGATCTAACAACTTAGAGTTAAAGATCCTATTTTTACTAATCACAATATTTGCATACACACACATGGATTTATTGCACCTCCTATGTTTGATATTCTTAATTTTCAAACTTGAAAAGTTAAGATGACTATTTATCTCAAAGTCCTAGGTATTCATGTTTATCTTGCCACCATTAAAGATTCATATTGTGTAAATGGCAAACATCTTGAGGCTAATGTAAAAGCCATCCATGCTTTAAAGTCAACCCTAAATGATGAATATCTATATAGGATTTCTAACCTTGATTCGGCTTTGTAGTTTGGAACACTCACCTCTCTTGGGGAACAAACGCAAATTGATGAGGAGAGTGACTCGGATGAAGAAGTGATGCTTCCAACATTTGCTATATGGTCCAAGGAAATAACTCCCTTCAGGTAAATTCTGACTCCGAGCTTGATGAAAATGATAATATGTCTTATGACGAGCTCACTTTGCTTTGTCATAAACTTCTTTAAAAATATGATTTGTTAAGAGTTGAAAATGAGAAGTTGAAGAAAGAAAATAATTTTTTGTTAAATAAAAATGATTTTGTTTTAAAAGAAAAGGATTCCTTTAAAAATAAATTTGAAGTTATTTCAAAAGAAAATAATTTTTTTGAAAAATCAAGTTATTTTGATTTCTAAGGAAAAGGAGATTGTTTTGAAGGAAAATGATCCTTTGAAAAAGAAAGTTGTTTGAAGGAAAAAGAAAATATTTCTATTTCCAAGGTGAAAAAAGATTTTGTTTCTCACGCTCATGTTTCCTCTCCTAAAATTGAAAATAAAATTTGTGTTTTGAAAAGGAACCTTGATTGTTTAGGCTCAACTTTGAGCCAATGTACTTTTAATCATAAAAGACTGGAATCTATGTTTCGCAAGAAACATGTTCCACGTGTTTATGCACACCATCCATGGCATGCACATGCACACCATGCTCATACACATACCATCTTGCAAAATTTTGCTTTGATAGATTAAATTCCTTAAATTTTGCAAATAAAAATATTTGGGTTCCTATACACTAACCTCCGTGGACCCAAAAAGATATGGGTATCAAAATCCCCACCACTTGTCTTTGATGTAGGTGTGAGCTCTCACAAAATGTCAGATAATTGGTGATTTGGTAGTAGATGCAATTGGAGATTGATGGACATATCATGGATGCATCGATATCAAGAAATTTTAGTGGGAGGACCACCTCATTTTGGAGAAATGGATTAGCTATATCGATTTTGGTAACCATTTCATCCTCCACTTTTAAAAATATTTTTAAATATTTATATGCTAGTGTAGTAACCTAGACCCAATTATATGTTGTTTTATGCCTATAGTTAAGTTGATTGGTTGCCTAAGCTATGCATGTATTTTTGAAAATTGTGTTCATTTTTTCTCATAGTTTTACATGCCTATTTCTTTTGATAGATTCATATTTTTATATGCTTTATTTTAAAGCATATATTGATTTATTTGTTTATATCATATGTTGGGATGCAAATATTATTAAAATTTGTGTTATACGTGTATAATTTTTGAGTTACATGTTATACATACTTTATTTCATTTGTGTACTCATTGTATGTTTGATTGTACATTGTATTTTGATGATTCTTGCATAGTTATGTGATATATCATGTTTTGAAAAAAGAATTTCATTTAAGTTTTTATTTTGAGCCTCATTGATTTATTTTCATAATATGTTATTCACATGATTATTGTGCACTCACTTTTGTGTTTACTCATGATTTTAGTTTCATGAGCTCATATGTGCTTCAAGTTCTTTGAGTGTCAATTTTTGTGTAAATTTCATGTTTTCATGAATATATATTTGTTTTGTTTCTTACTTAAAGAATTTCATACTAGTTCTTAAAATTATCTTAAAACTAATTCATTATTCTTCAATTGGCAGAGTTTTCAACCTATAATATATTATTTTCAAAATATTATTTTTGAAAACTTCTACCCTATAAGGGCAGTTGGTTAGATGATCATGCCTTGTATGCCCTAATGACTATCTTTTTAACTTGTGCATGACGGGATGAATGATATGAGTTATACACATGATTCTCATGTTATTTCAGTTTTATACTTATTCATGTTTTTCTATATATGTGCGTTAAATTTCAAGTGGTATTTTCATTGACATGCATGCATATATATGATTGTACTTGTTTAACATTGACCCTACATGTTTTATAGTACAAATTGATTTCATGTTAAGCTTGATTTTACTTCAAAACATTTACTTTTTGTTTTCAATAAGCTTATGCATTAGTTTTGTGATTATTCCAAAAAGGGAGAAATGATCTTTTACTTAAAATGATTTCATGTTTATGTTTATCTATAAAATAATATTTATGTTTATCCACAAGTGGCAACTAAAATGTTTTATTGATTTCAAGAAGTATCAAAATTTGTTTAAGTAGTTTATAAGTGGTATCAAAATTTGTTTAATTGATTTCATGTGGTAACAAAATTTTGTTTTTGATTGATTACAAGTGGTATTAAAATTTGTTTTGATTGATTTTCAAACTTTGTTTTGACATGTATTGCTTATATGCAAGAGAATCTTAACCTCTCCTCTATATATAGATTCATGATGAGTGTAGTATATAAAGAAGAGCTTGACCTCTTTTCTTTATATGATACACGTGTGTAGGGGGAGCTTAACATCTCCATCTATACATTATATATTATGCTTATATGGGTTAGGGTTTAGTTATCTCTTTCTTCATTTAATGCATATATGCAGGGGGAGTTAACTTGACGTCTCTCCTCTTTATGGATTTATATCGCATATACATTTACCATGCTTTCTTTACCCCTTTATTGATGAATTGACAAAAGGGGGAAAGAAATTTAGAGTTTATATATGCATGTTTATTGTTGTTTATGCATATCTATTTATGTTTATTTAATATTTGTGTTAATGTGCTTTATTGAATATCTTTATATTTTATGCTATGCATGAGTTAAGTGGAAGCTTCTATAAAACTTATCTTTAATCCATGCAAATATATATCTTTATGAGTTTTGTCATCATCAAAAAGGGAGAGATTGTTGGCCCAAAGGCCCATCAATCTAGTTTTGATGATGATTAACTCATATAGTTATAGTACTAATGATCTTGTGTTTATTAAGATTCAGATATTCAATCAAGATCTTAGTCGGTGTTTAGCTTCAATAAAATATTCGAAGTCAAGTTTTGAAGCTAGCACGTGTTGATTCAAGAGCTCGCACTTCAAGATCGCATCAAGTACTCAAAGAGGAGTCTAGCTCATGGATCAAGTTTGGATCAAGTCAAAATGGAGAAAAAAATTTCAAGAGAAGATTTTCAAGAAGATTTAAGTCCTACTTTGTAAGTTTAAGATTTTTATTTTAGGATAAAATGTAAAGGATAGATTAGTTGTGGATTGCTCAAGCTCATTTACACACACGCACAAAATGTATATATTGCCTTCATATTAAATAGTTTTAGTTTTTAGTTTAACCGTTTTAGTTTTGAGTTTCAAGAATATATCTTTGTGTTTTTGGATTTTCAAAGAATACATCTTTTCTGTTTCATGAATAGATTTCATCAAAATAAGTTTACATGGTTTATATGTGTATTGGATTTCATCCATATACATCGTTACTTCATATTGTCTAGAAACTTATTTTGATAAATTTAATTCATGTGTTTAAAGTTTAGTTTTGAAAAATACCATTTTTGTTTTGAGCTTAAATTTCTATGCCTCAAAATAGTTCACATTTTTGTAATATGTATTGATTTTTGATCACACATATTTGAATTTCAATGTATTTATATAAATTTATTTTTGTGAAATTTATGGAGATTTTATAGGATTTAAAACAAAAGGATTTTTAAAAATCCTGAATAATTTGAATCTGGGGCCGCTTGCAGTCGACCGACGTGCACACATGCACAGCCCACAGATCGGTCGACCAAACAATCGACCGACTGGCACTACTCAAGTCTCGGGTAGAGGCCGGTCAACCGAGCGGTCGACCGACATAGAATTTCTATTCTCTGTATTTGAGGGCGGTCAACCGACAGCCCCAACGGTCAAAAATCGACCGTTGGTCGGTCGACTGATAGGCCTTTCTGGCTAGAAAACTGAGCCCAACGGCTAGTTTTCAAATCCTTATATATATGGGGTCTTTTGGCTAATTTTGGGTAAGATTTTCACAAGCTTTTAGAACCAGTTTTTCCTATCTTCTATAGAGTTTTTTCAACAAGTTTTTGAGTTTAACTTTCATATCAAAATGAGAGTTTATCAAAAGTGTTTATCTTGATCTTTTTCAAAAGAATTTCTTGTGTTTTTCACTTCCAAATCTATCTTGTTTTCTCACACAAGCTTGAGCTTTTCATAACCATATCTATCCTCTAGGATTCTTGTAATGAGAGTGTTGGTGACCAAGAGAAGAGATCACCAAGTGTTTCAATTTTGTAATTTGAGGAGTTGGAGATTGCGGCCTCGGCGAACTTGCGTGTTCGTGTTGTGTATTATTCTTGCGGGAATAAGTAAGAGACTTGCGGGTCTAAGAGTTCTTGAGAGAGCTCGTTGTAGGTGTTGCGGCACTGAGTGATCTTGCGAGATCGATTATAGGGGAAATACTTCATTGCAGTGAAGGCGGAGACGTAAAGCAAGTGGCTCGAATCTCGAAATAATTCTCCCATATTTGCGATTGCTCATCTCTCTCTCTCAACTCACTTATGTTTATAACTTGCATGCTTGTTATACTTATGCTCATCTATTACATGCTTGATATTTACTTGTGCCTAATTGATATAAATGCTTGGGATTGTTTGATATCTTGCATGCTCTCATATTGTTCACATCTTTACATGCTTGATATTATTTGTATTTGTGCTCACACTAGCATTCAATCAAAAGAGTTATAGTAGCACCTCAACTCTTAATTCAGAGGAATCTTGAGGAGAAGTCCAGAGCCCTTCACCGGGAATTCGGCTTCACTTTTTGGTTATACTTTGTGCGTTAGTGTAACAATTTTAATTTGCATAATAAGTTTTAATTCCGCATTGTTTGGCATTAGATTAACATATCACCTATTCGCCCCCCTCTTGATAATTTACAGTCCGGTTTGTAGAGGCCTACAACACTTCGAACCCGCCCAGTTTGCCTGAGCGGGCCTAGACGGCCCAATCGGGCCCAGTCGCACCTAGGCGGCCCAAATTCCTTTTAAGTTAAGTGAGTTAAACCCGCTTAAACCTGCTTTAATCGAGGATGGTATATACAGAGCTTTTAAAAACCCTAAGCCTCCAAATCTCTTCTCTAACCTCGAGTGGTCGCATCTCTCTTGAGTCTGTCGACGCTAGGCCCGATTTTTTTTTCAAAAAATGTTCAAATATAATTTTTTTTTAAAATTTTGACTAAGGGTAGGTAATATTTAATTTTGCTTGTAAACTAATCTTCATGCCCTTTTGATGGGTTAGTTTATATGCCTAAGTGAGGTTAGTGGAGGTTATATGGACTCCACCTATATTTATACCTCGTAACTATATTGGAATATAGAAGAGGTTAATATTATGAAGAAAATCTCTCTTACATACCTCTTGCTTTCTCAAATTTGCCTATACTTTCATTTACTTTTTTCCCTTCTTCTAGGCATGTCTTTCTTATGGTTCATGGTCATTTCCCCTTCATGGTTGTCCATGCAAGGGACACTGGTAAATATAAGGTTCTACTACTAGGGCGCACATCTGCTGGACTAACCGTACAAGGTCGATAGTATGTACAGGGCAGAGACTACGGTTCCTTCCCCGAGACTTTGTAATACTTTCCAAATTCTTTTATTATAAATAATTTGATTAGTTTAATTTTAGAATGAAAAGTTACAATTAGGTGGACAAAAGGGTCAAAACTGATGATCAATGAAGCTAACACTTTAGCTCTTAGATGCACGGACACGGCATATAAGCTGTCGCTCCTGTGTCGGACACGAATCAAACATGGGTTTGTCGCGGACACGCACAGATTAGTTTGGATTCGTCTCCAACTGTGTCCGCCTTCGAAGGGTGGCAGGAGCGGCACCACTGCAGCAAAGACACGATGAGGATTCGACGAGGACATGGCAGAGGATAATTCGCCTCTTTCAGTTTTAATTTTTTTTTGGTTCTGTCGGTTGTGCCATAGATGAGAGCAAAGAGGAAGAAGAAGATTAGACTTCGGTTTGGGTCGAAATCTAATTTTGACCCAAATCCAAACTTGAGCTTTTAGTAGTTGGGTTTCGGGTTTGGGTCTTTACTAGACCCGGACCCAAAAAACTTAAGTTATAAGAGTTTGAAGCGGTTCATGTATAGTTTTAAGATTTAAAAGACCCAAAACTTAAGTTAAAAGACGGTTTGGTTTCAGTGTCTTTGTCTCTTCCTCTTCTCTTCCTATTCCTATTCCTATTCCTCTTTGTTGGTCCCATGGGAGAACACGGACTTCGTCGCCACTGTAGCAACGTCACCGGAGCACGACATCACAAAGCAGCAACGACCGTACTAGCAGGTCAGTTCTGTTTTTCTTTTTTTGTCATTTTAGCCAATCTTCACAAATTGAAATCCTTTTTTTGATATCTTGATATGATATAACATTGTGGTTTATTTATATGTATACTTTTCATTATTTTTGAATTGTTTAGCTAAATTGGTAACTATTATTATTTATTATATTAAATATATTAAAAAAAGCCATGTCCCCTACCATGTCTGTCCTATTTTTTCACGATTGTCGTGTCATCATGACTGTATCGTGTCATGTCGCCGTGTTCATGTTTGTGCAACCTAGGTGGAGATAGACCTACAACAAATAATTTGATACTTAGATACTTGGTGGCTACACATCAAATACTCTGTTTTGCATATCTAAAATGTTCAACTGTCCTAGATGTGCGGGAGAGATATCAAAGAGTAAGAAGTGAAAATCTAATGCACTAATAATGGGGTCACAATTCAACTTGTAGGTGTGTTTATGCAATTTTCATATTTTGTTAATAAAAAGATAATGAATGTTCAGTTATATGTTGATTTATATAACTTCAAATTGTATGCTGGAATATCTGATCTGTAATGCCTATCATATTAAGTACTGTTGCAATGCATTTCATGTATAGTTATAGAAGGACTTCATTTCATGTTTATTTTCTGTATCTGTAAGGCCTATCATATTAAGTACTGCTGCAATGCATTTCATGCATAGTTATAGAAGGACTTCATTTCATGTTTATTATCTGATCTGTAAGGCCTATCATATTAAGTACCGCTGCCATGCATTTCATGTATAGTTATAGAAGCACTTCATTTCATGTTTACATTGGAAACATCCTCCGAACAGAACAAAGGATTTCTATATGTGTAACATGCCTCGGACCCTCAACCCAGTATATCCTCTAACCAAATAACACTATCTTGTAAATGGTGCCTTTATTTTAAGAGACTACTATAGAGTATCCGCGTAGGTTTATTAAATTTATCAGGTGCAATAAACATTGAGCCAAAGACATAGGGGACTAGTACCAGACAGCAACTAAAAGTAGCAACACGGACCCCAGCAGAGATGAAAATGTGCACATCATGCCACTAGATTTCCAAAACAATGACAGTACCTCTATAAAGGCCTCTGGATTTGGGCAGTTCTGCTGCTTAGATAACCTCAAGGTGCACTGAGCAGCAGTACGTCCATCTCGAAGGGCAACAGCCTTAAAAAACTCCAGCAGATTTACACGATCACTACTAGAGAGCTCAGCGGTCATGCCCACATCAAGGAAGACAACATGAGGTCTTGATTTGAAAAGCCCTTTGTTTGGCCGGTTGGATTGAGAGACCCGGACGAGGATATTGCCTGGATGCATGTCAGCATGAATAAAATTGTCCACCTGAAGGAAAATAAGTGCATCTTAGAATTCACAACAAAACAAAAGACACTTATAAATTATGACATCCATCTAATAATATAATTATGACATCCATCTAATAATATGAAGTCAAAGGAAACAGTTGAAGCATAGAAGATAATTTCAATCATTGATAATGTACAAGGGCAAAGTATAAAAATACATTTGGGCAGACTTAAAGGAGGCATGTTGAAGGGCCCAGAGAAAAAAGATAAGTAAAAAAGCATGAAGTAATGACGAAATTGAAAATTGATGGAACACTTTCCATAACAGAAATTCAAAATCCATCCTGTAAATTCTTTGAAAGCCAATAGTTAAAATATTTTGTTGATTTCTCCAATATTTAAATTGGATTTCCACAAGACTGAGCTACACAATGAAAACTCAATTCTGAAGATAAGAACAATCTGGTAATATCTGCAGATACATTTTAAGATATCAGGTAATAATATGGAATGACATAAGATGCAACAATATTCAAAATCATACCAGAAGCATCTTCAGGAGTGCATGACTACCAATATGAGCAAGAGCACTTTTAAGTCTATCGTTTCCTCCAAGTTCATCAACATAGTGAGATACACTTTCTCCATGTTCATATGTCTCCACTAAAACAGCAGGATGCACAAGTGGATATAGAGGCTTAGGAAAAGACACGTCTTTCCACCTTCGGAAATTGTAAATAAAACGACTCAAATGAGCAGCTTCTCTTGCAAGATCAACTTGAGACATCATGAAAACAGCAAACTGTTGTACACTTTCATCTAAGCGCAACCACTTTAATGTAGGAATAAACTTCGAGGTTTTGGCCACTGTATTGATGATCACAAAATCCCTCCTAATTGATTCACTAACACCAGGATGTCTAACTTTTACTGCAACAACAACACGCTTCATCCGTTGACCTGGATATCGAAATCGAACAGAAGCTCGATGTATTTGGGCAACACTTCCTGATGCCACCGGTTCCTCTTCAAAATCCTCAAAAATATCAGAAATCTTGCGACCGAATGCCTTCTCAATTGTTTTTTTAGTGTATGAAAAGCTGTGTGAAGGTGCCTTAGAATGGAGCTTTGCAAGCTCAGTACAGAGGTCTCCAGGAAACAAGTCTGGTCGCGTAGCTGCCCACTGACCCCATTTGATAAATGCTGGTCCTGCTTTTTCTAAAGTATGATGAACAAGCTGAAGCCATACCTTCCTATACTGAATCCCTAAAGTATCTGCAAATGGAGCCATTACTATGATTGGAGAGAACAGAACCGCCAAATAAACTGCTCTTAACATTAAAATAAAAAATTCCACAACCGAAAAAATCAAAGAAGTGATATAAATATGGCCATCTTGTGCTCGCATGTACAGATTGTTCCCTGTTGGAAAGTACTCTCCATCTGCCCAAGCAATCTTAATACATGCCAACTCTCCTCCAATAAATGCAAGAACACTAGGAACCATGTGAAATCTAGTGAAAGCCAAGCTCATGGCACATGTAATCTTGTTAACAGTTGGGGAGGCAAATCCTCTACAAGACCATACTTTAGAAAGCCTTTTCCAAGAAAGTTGGGCTTGATATGCTGCTGAAGCATTGGCAGGAGAAATAGAGAACTTCTTAGCATAGATTCTCCTGTATAAATTTTCCTTAGCTCTATGAATTGTAAGAAACGCATTTCCTTCCATAAAAACCTTATAATGTAAAAAGGCCCGGCAACCAAGAAGAACACCAGCTGTAGAATGTCTTCCATATTCTTGTAATCTCAAATAGCTTGGTCTATTATTTGCTAGAGTTGAGTAACTGACTTTTCTGACCAGTGGATAGCCAAATCCTCTGCATGAGTATATCATAGAAAGCTTTTTCCAAGCAAAGTGGGATTGATATGCAACTGAACCACTGGCTGAATAAAGGTTTCCTTGGGTTTAGTTTTAAATAAGGCAATTCCTGCCACATAAGCCTTATGCTGAGAATAAGGTTGGCATGTGAATGGTAATCCAGCAGTAGAATGTGTTCCATGATCTTGTAATCGAGAACAGTTGGGTCTATTACTTCGATGAACTACTTTCCTGACCTTTCAAAAGCCAAAAACCTGAGCACCAGATAAAAAGCCAATAAAATGCAAAATGATTTTATTTTCACATGGGAAAAAATATTTAAACACCTTAACATACTAAAAAAAAGACCATGAACTGTTAAACATAGGAAGTAAAGTATGCTCAAACAAGTTGATTAGATTAATTAAAAAATAAGAATATAATTCACTCAAGCTATACTTGAAATGGTTAAAAGTGATCAAGCTCCATTGACCTAAGACAGCAACTACAATAAATCAATGATATTGATGTCCATACCAGTGACTGGTGACCATAGCAACATTGTCTCTCCAGCTGCCTCTTCAATTAGTCAATATCTTCAGATTATCAAACGCTGAAGCTTTGTGAACAATGGCATACGCAATAATGTAGAAACCAGCTATGGCTATGGAAGCTCTAGATTTCTACCTCAGTTAATCAAGAATCTAATCCCTGATTCTGCTAGAAAAGGATGTTGCTTCTCTTGATCTTCCCACTAGCCAAACAGGTGCAGGTAATGAAAGAATGCCAATGCCTCAGTATAGAGATATTTCTGATATGACACAGCCTGCCAACATCAGGTAGGAAAGTGACCAAGCCGAAATAACGTTATCCTCTAAATCATCTCATAAATGCAAATGGTGATGTAATGACTATATGACCAACTTTAGCAAATGAACATTAACTAATAATATATCACTGTCATCACATTTCACTTAATTCATCTACTATGCAACAAATTTCGACCTCGCTAATTAACAAAGTTGACTCTACGAATTTCAGACTCCACTAACAAAGCACCGACATCCCATAGTCACAAATTGATGGAGTATACCAGAAAAAACTTATAAAAATGGAATAATTCAAATAACACAATCATCTAACAACAAAAAAACGCATCAAGCGACTATCTTTATGGCAATTTACAATCAGAAGACACCCAAGTTCACTAACACAATGGCGATCATAATCCCCAAACCCTTAAATTCCCTTTTTCAGATGTTAAAATGTCCATCATCATAAATCATAAGCTTTAGAAGCCTCCGTGTCAAAACTAAGCTAGAGCCAAGCTAAGTAATTAATTGATCTAACTCATTTCGAGCTAGATATCGATTTATAAGGTAATCCATGAAGATTCATGAAGATCTCAATTTTATAACCATCAGCTAGTAATTTTCACAAAATCAAATAGATTCGAGATTTCTAACAGGGCTATTTTTTGTAGCAGAATCAAATGATTCGGAACAAGCTCACCTGAGAAGAAACAAATTGGACATCAAGAGTCGACACAACTAAAGATTGGGAAAGAAATTAGAGAAGCAAACCTGTGAAATTAAGAATCTTTCGAACGATACAAAAACAGAGAGACGGAGAAAGAGCCGCCGCCGAACACGAAGCGTGATCGAGAACCATTCACATTAGATCGACGTAAATAGGACTTTCTTTTGTTTTCCGCCGCAAACGGGTACTAAACCAATAACGCGATAAGGACCCGTCTGGCCATTCTTTGGGCTGGTGTCGGTTATCTACCATATCCATACCCGAATGCGAATTGCAACGGATGAAGTAAACTCCACATCGGGTTTCGGAGTCGGGTTATGGAAATTAACAACCCATGACCTAACCGATAGGCTAAAGTCGGCTACGGTTCAAGGTTTCAAGGTCAGGTCATGTCCGGAATAATGTTGTGCCTGTGATCCGCGTATATTATAATACCGCCGGCGGTGGGAAACCGACTGGCGGCAAATAAAATGGGGGAGGGGGAGAGGAGAAAGAAGGAGAGGGAGGGGAGAGAAGGAGGGGCAGTGGCGGAAGGAAGAGGAGGAAGAAAGGGGAGGGGAGAGGAGGAGAGGAGGGGAGAGGCCGGTGGTGAGAAGAGGAGGAGGAGAAGAGGCGGAAAAAGGAGGGGAGGGGAGAGAGAAAAGGCAGGGGCGGTGATGGAGGAGAGAGAGGCGCTACTCTCTCTTCTTCTGGCGGAAGAAAATGAGAGGACAGACGGACGGACAAATTTTATATAAGAGTCACAGGAGAAAATCGACCGAGCGAATTTGATGATATAAAAGAATTACGAGAGCCTAAGGGTAAAGAAAAAGTGCATTTATTGTAGAGGAAGTTCGGCATCTCAGCGAGAGAGAGTAATGATCTTATAGACTCTAAGAATATTATTTGCACTGCTTGTTTGATTACCATAGATCCATACTAGTGTGGGTCATATGCTTGATAAGGATTTTTCGTTCTAGCATGTTATAGATCTTGATCATATCCAATAATTGGTATATGATTGATCTATGCTGGTAATCTATTATTAGTATTCATAAAGATTAATTCTTGAACTATATGTTTGTATTAAGAAATATCCAATATTTTTCATTACAAAAAGTTTTGACGTTTTCTATATTAAGTGCACCACACAAAAATGGTAATAGCCATATTTGCTCCTCCCTTTTCCAATAGCATGAAAGGTTTTGGATGTGTGATGACGTCCTACACTGACCGGCCAGAAAAGTGACGTGGAGTTCTCGACGCCGGCGTTGGAGAGAAGCAAATGTGACAGCAGATGGGAGCTGGGAATATCAGGGTGTAAGTAGTTACAGGGTAAAGGCGTGGGATTCATTTTGGACCGTAGATCTGGTTCCATTTGAATGAGGCCGTGTGATCAACAGTTGAGAAGGCGGGTGGAGTTGTGGGTTAAAGGTTACAATTATCCGAAGAGACTGAAACCTGACTGTAACGGTTTTAACCGTTTCTTCTTGAATCAAGGCTATAGAAAGATCAGAGCTGCTCATTTCTTTTCTTTTCTTTTTTAGAAAATATATTTTGATCCAAACTTTGTCTGATGCTCGTCTTCAAGCTCTGTAAAAGGATTTGGTGTCCTAATTCTCCAATTAGTGCTGAATCTTTCTCCATCTATTTTCAATTCTCCGCATCGGTCTCTGTAATTGATTTTTTGCAGGTGAAATGGGGAGACGGAACAAGCATGCTTTGCTCCGATGATGGCGGTGGAACCGGAGATGGCATCAATGGTATCAGAGCATGATGTTGACGAACTCAACGAGGTCGGCAAGGGTCCTGGTGGAGAGATCGGAATATTAGGATCGGCTGGTTGTCATCGTGACGGTGTTGGCCTTGATCCGCAGATTGGATCTAATCCGCGAGAGATGGCCGGAAACGACCGGGGCTCTCAAAAGGATAGACTTCTTGATCTCCATTTTCAGGCTTTGGAGGATAAAAAAGCAATCAAAACGCAAGAAGCTAAAGATCAGATGACAGTCAGGATGGATTCGCTGATGAAATCCATGAAGGATCGAATTGATGATCGATTGGACAAGTTTTTGACAATCGTGGAGCAGAATCAACGAATCGATGACACTACAACAAAGGGTAAACAATCTGTAATGGATCCTTTGAGGGGGGAAATCTTCAAGAAATCCAATGAAACAGGTGAACACTATCAATACAAGCAAGAAGTTTGCAGATCTGAACTTTAGAGTGAGGAAGTGCAATGTGGTCGACATCAGAAATCTTCTGTGGTTCACAATAATGGAGGTAATCCTCCTTTTGCCAAAAGCCCCTAAGATTGATGTTCCTGTTTTCAAAGGCAATGAGGATATCCTCAACTGGCTGTATCAAATGAAACACGTATTCTCTATACGTGATACTCCAATGAAACATAGGGTGGAATTCTGTGTACTGTATTTGCACGGGGAGGCTCTCCTCTGGTGGTGGTGGTTGGAAAAACAGAAAAAGGGTGAGGTAACTTGGCCGGAGTTTTATGATGAGCTCAGGAAGAGATTTGGTCCTGATGAACTGGATGATCCTATGGTTGTATTGGCAAATCTGAAGCAAATGGAACTATCAAGGAGTACTATAAGGATTTCATTAAAATAGTTCACTTGGTGGAAGAAACTGAAAAGAATTTAATCAGTATTTTCCTGTCAGGACTGAGAGAAGATTTGAGGGGCAAGATTAGACAAACCATCAACTATGGTGTCAGCTTACAGACTAGCCTGTGCCAGAGAAGCTATTACTGCATCTGAGAAAAAATGGGGTAAACCTTCTCTCTTTAAGTCTCATGTAGTTAGCAGTAGCCAAAACCTTTCAAATAGCAAGGAAATTCTATTAGTAGGAAGTGGAAGGATGTGAAGTCAAATGAAAAAACTCAAGTGAAAAGGTTAACATCAACTCAGGTGGAAGATTATAGAAGAAGAGGGTTGTGTTTCAGGTGTGATGAAAAAATTTCCCCTGGACTTAAATGCCAGGCTAAGAGTTTAATGATGATTGAAATAGAATTTCTTAATGAAGAAGAGGAGGAAGAGGAAATTATCTTTGAAGCCAAGAAGAAAGGATCTGATTGCAATGCCGAATTCCTCACATGCTATGAAGAGCTGTATGACAACACAAACCATTAGATTAATGGGACAGATTAACAGAAAACCAGTAAGTATACTTATGAATACTGGATCTACACATAATTTTGTTGATCGCAAGGTAGTACAAAAAGTTGGTCTGTTGTTCAATACTGAACCTTCATTCAATGTGAGGGTAGCAAGAGATGATAAACTTCAGAGTGAAGGACTTTGTAAATTTGTACTTATCAAGTGTCAAGGGAAAGACATGGTGGCAGATTTCCATGTGCTGCCCATTGGGGGCTATCAAATGGTCTCGGGTAGAATGGTAAAGGAATTTTGATGCTGTAACCTTGAACTATAAGGATCAGAAAGTGAAATTATTATCACAAGATAAGGTTTGGGAATTCCAAGGCATCTCCACTGGTGAAAAGGAATTAGCACAAGCTAAATCAATGGACAAATCAGTATATGTGTGTAGTAAAGAAAAAACCCTATAAAGAGTCCAGATTGGTTCATCCTGCAATGAGGGCATTATGTGAGAAATATAAGGATATCTTTAAAGAGATAATTGGACTGCCTCCTGAAAGAACTCATGATCATCAAATACCAGGTGCTGGACCAGTCAATTTAAGACCGTGTAGACACCCTTGAGAATATAAAATTGTTATTGGAAAAAATGATAGAAGAAATGTTAAGTTCTGTTATGTTGAGAAATAGCAAATGTCCTTATGCTTCTCCCATTGTGTTGGTAAAGAAAGTGGTGATTGAACTGGAAATAAATGATTCGATCAATAATAATCATCCTTAGAAAAAACAAGATCAAAATCATAACTTTATTTTTAACATAGATCAAACTCGAAAATATAGATCAAGTCTCCATGAAGATTCAAAGATATGAGAATATTAAAATAATAAAAGCAGAAGCGTACCTTGATCCATGATTTAATTCCTTGAATTGTTGGGATGGATAAGGCCTTTCAAAAGATTTGTATTCCTCTGAGTTTTCTCTCTGCTTGAAAAGATTTTAAAGAGAAGAAGAAGATATGTTCTTTTGGAGACCATGATCTCTTAAATAATAACTGATTCTATCAGTTATTCTTTTTTTCAATTTACCCCTTCATCAAATAAAAATTACATAATTATCTCTTCACATTAAATTCATGACAATTTAACACCTATAGTCTAATTATTAATTTTATTAGATTACAATTAATTTAGACTATACTTTAAAATAGCCATACACATTAAATTCATATATATGAGCATACATATGTTGAATTATTACCAACAAACTCTCACATGGGCCACATATGCTACCTTATAAATGTGTACTCCTTATGAGCTCAAAATATTGCTATCATATGATCATGTATTCTTAACAATCTCGTCCATTGACTATACTGATATAAGATTAAAGGAATTTTCGTTATATTTAGCATAACTAAACCACCAATAATCACATATACCAATACAACCAAACGATATAAATCAATCATTGATGTGTAGCATGAAAATTACATGCAATGTGATCTGAACATGCCTATTTCCAGCTGGTCCTCTCTCAAACTTTATTGAGATCAAATATTAACACAATAAAACAAAGTGTATAAACTAAATACTTTATTTCTATAGAAAATATCCAAATGTGTCCAGAATATAAAATAGAGCAATGAAACATATATACAAACTCCCACTAAACCTTGATGTCCTTAAATGATATAACACTCATAGAAGCAGTGTGCTTATGAAAGACCTTAGGTGTTAATCCTGTAGTAAGCAGATCCGCAGTCATGGAGTTTATCCCAATGTGCTTTATGAAAATCTGTCCACTATATACCTTTTCCTTCACAACCAGAAGCTTTATGTTAATGTGTCTTGACCTGGCGAGCTCCTGTTGTTGTTGGAATATAGACCTGCTGATTTATTGTCACAATATAATTTTAGTGATCTTTCAATACCACTTAGAATGCGCAGCTCAGTGACAAATTTTCGCAGCCATAATCCATAGTCGGTGTAACACCCCGTTCCTGGAATACGTACTTAGATACATATTCTGATTTTTCTATCATATTTCTTTGATTTAGTTTATATTTGTTTTTATTTTATGATTATTGGTGTGCTTGTTTTGTATTGGATCTGGATTCATGAACTCAGTGTCAGCCCTACTCTAAATCGGGGGCCCGATCCTAGTGTATTGCTCGATTTGACTTTTTTGTTAGTCCGATTTGACCGATTTCAGTTTCAAATATCATTTTTTAATATTTTAGATTTTTCATAATTTTTTAGAATTTTTCAAAATTATTTGCAAAATCTTCAGAAATTGGTGTTAGTCGGCATCGCTGACTGATTCCGGAATTTTTAGTTTTCAAATGGAGTTGAATTTTTAAAAATAGTTTTTGCATTACTTCTTAAAATATTATTTTCTAACTACAGGCATTTTTTTTGAGATTTTTCAGAATTTATTAGAAATCCATCGGTTTTGGTATTGACTAGTATCGTCGGAAAATTTCAGGAATTTTAATTTAAAAACTAGATAGAATTTCTCGAATCCGATTTCATCAAGTATCTTGAAATAATATTTTCTATTTTTGAGAATTTTTTGGAACATTTCTAAAGCAGTCAATTTTTACTCTATTTAAATAATATAATTTTTCTCTTCTCTCTTCATTTTCTTTCGTCATTTCTTTCTTCTTTCCCTTCCCAAAGTCAACCACCTGACATCCCATTCCCCCATCCCATCACCTGCCAAATCCCATGCCTCATCCCATCAATTTTCCCTTTAAATAAACAAATCTCCTCCCTTTTTCAATCATTCCTTTTTCTTTTTTCTTTTTCTTTTTCTTTTTCCCTTCTTCTTCTACTGGCGCCCGACGTCCACCCCTTTTCCTCCTAGATCCGGCGCCCCAGGGAGGGGGGGCTGAGCACCGTCAGTACGTCGCCGGCGGCTGAGCGCGACCAGGGGGCCTCCTGGCCCCCTGTGCGTGGGCGAAGGAGGGGGTGGCCCCCTCCCTTCTCTCCTTTCTCTCTCTCCCTTTCTCCCTCTCACTGGTTGGCCACGCCGGCGGCCAGGGCGCCGCCGGCCACCACTGGCCGGAGAGGGACCGGCCAGTCTCCCTCTCCCTTCTCTCTCTCTACTAGATCCCTCTCTCTCCCCCCTCTCTTTCTTCTCTCTCTTCCTCTCCTTTCCCTCTCTTTTGGGGTGGCCGGCGGCCACCCATGCCTGCGCCGGCCATGGCAGCCGGCACAGCCTCTTGCTCCTTCCTAGCCGCAGCCAGGGAGCGACAGAGCCAGTCCAGGCCGCTGACCTGGGCTGTGCGTGGGCAAGGGGGCAGCAGCCCCCTACTGCACCCTACTCTCTTTCATCTCTCTCTCATCACTCTCTCTCTCTCCTGGTTTCTCTCTCTCATCTCTCTCTTCCCCTTTTCTCTCTTCCTCCTCTAGCTGTTCCTCTCTCCCTCTCTCTACTCTTTCTCTCCTATTCTCATTCTCTCTCTAAAAATCTCTCTTTCTCTCTCTAGACCTTCTCTCTCTAAAATCCTCTCTCTATAGACCTTCTCTCTCTAAAATCCCTCTTTTTCTCTGACTTTCTCTCTCCTTTTCTCTTTCTCTCTCTAAAATGATATGTATATATATTTTAATATATGGATTGGTGGTGTGCACGTATTTCTGGTGTTCTGGGATTTCATGCCGTTTCGATGATTTAGGCGAGTACATTTCTTGCTTTATTACCATCGTTTCATATTTGATAAATATCATCTTACTTTTAATATACGATGTCTCTTTATGCAAGTTGGTATATGTTATATAAATGATTTCTAAAATTATCATGTTTTATAAATAGCTGTCGGCCGTTATTATACCTTGCCGAACCGGTATTATACTGGGTATGCCTAAATCTGGTCCCGCTTCACTCGGCTTTGCATAGCTAATAAATAGATAAATTTATTATTGTTAGAAATAATGTTGTGAAAAGTTTGAAATGTTTATGTTGTTCTTCTGTACCATGTTACGTGACCGGTTGATACCTAGTATTTGATGTTGCGACTCTCACCGATATATTAGTTACCTGACACCCGGTACTGATACACTTGACCTGATATTATGGCACCTTATTATATTGCATATTTATGACAATTACTTTTACGGGGACTTGACATTATTATTATAATGTTACTAGATATATGGTATTCCTGAATTCCTGCACTCTTGAACTCCTGAACTCCTGTAGTCCTGAACTCCTGTATTCCTGAACCCCTGAAAAAGGGTGACTCCTGATATTATACTCCTGTTAATTTCCGTAGTTGGATAATCATGGTTATACTGTATACACTTGTGGATATTATCTTTGGGCAGTTTATATATGTAAAATAAAAATACTCAACTTACACAGGGGTGGGGGAAACTGATGGAAACCGGTATGATGTGATATTTATAATGGTGATCTAAAGTATCATGTGGGGTGCGTAATGATAAGTCCCCGGAAGCAGTAGTCTGAATCTGAAGTGTCGTGTGGGGCGCGTAATGATAAGTCCCCGAAGCAGTAGCCTGTATTCCTGAGCTAGTCCCGGGCAGAAACGGGACCTACTATTAATATGAGCCATCAGATTTATCAGTTTCCACATAATAACTCGTCTTATTCATAAGTGGATATATGTGTGCCAGTAGCACATACAAAAGCATATGGATCGGATGAATAATATAAAACAACTAAACAGTAATAATGTTAGGAATGTGTGATATTTGGTCTCTCCTTTGTTTGGGTCTTAGTGCTCACATATCAGACCCGGGTAAGTTCTACGGAGTGCGAACTCTAGTATGGACTATCGGTGATGTGAGGCGCTGGTAGGGAGGCGATTGAAATATCAAACGGTACTAATTATTATTGTATAACTTAAAATGCGACACTTTATATTCTCTAGCTATAGTGTTATGCTCTGAGTTGACACCCTGTTTTATAACTTATGACCTATGTGATACCATGATTACACCAAACACACTTTAGTTCTGTTACTCTAAGGACAACTCAAGTCGTATAAACTTAGACACTGGCGACATGGAATATGTGGTATAAGATGATGGTTTCCTTATTTGGATTATTCCCTCAACATATCAACCCCATGATCCATAATCTGAGCTTATACAACTAGTTTTGTCTATACTTATATTTATCGCATGTTTAGTATATTTATCACATATTTAATATATTTATCGCATATTTATATGTACCTATGCTCTCTATACCAATTTTCATGCATGTTTTCCGATTCAGATTCATTGATATACATGTATTTACTTGATCTCGGATTTACTGTAATTTTCTTTATGTTACTTGTTATTGTTTGTACCTGCATGCCTAAACCACATCACTTGATCATGTACAAGTGTGCCTGTTTTGCACGCCATTTTGCTTTATCCTATGTACTCGTTGGGTTTGCTAACAACCCCGGATTGTCATGTCCAGATCCTGGAGTCTGGACCGTGACCTTGCTGTATCTGATCAGAGTAGCGCAGCAGAAGCGTGGATTAGCAGTTGCCTATCTGAACCCTCCTTCTTTCAGCTTCTCCTTTATCGGCTCGCGAGATTCTCATTTTACTACTCATGAGTACTTTTCCGATTTTATATTGTACATCCTGCTTTTGTACTTCTTAGTGATCATATATTCTTGAGTTATTATATCATGCCTTGTGATAACTGTGTACTTGTGCTATTATTGCTGGAACGTATATTACCACTGTGCTTCCGTACTCTGATTCTTGCCTGTACTGTTACTTAGCGTATATACGTGAGGGTATTTTCGACCTGCGTATATACGTCGCAGTAACATCTCCGTACCCGTGGGATCGGGGCGTTACAGGGTGGTATTAGAGCCTAGGCTCTCACATCTTCAGTACAACCAGTCGGCAAATTAATGGTAAAGAAATTTACAACTGGAATGCATGAGTCGTGGTTATACAATCCAACTACAAGTACAAAGTTATCTATTCCCTCTTGATCGTCCTTCCCTTGATTCTTGAATCTCTTCCATCCTTCATTTCTAGTTCTTGTCATCCTTATACCAAGTCAAGATATGGATAGACTGGTAGGGTAGCAGCAAGACAGATGTGGTTCGCTATCATTATGTTCTGGCATTCGACTCTGGTACATCGCCTTGTCTATATTGGATGTTTTTTGGCCTCGCATTCTATTCTTATATTTATGGATACATTACAGGGAATCAGTATAGCAAGTGGATTAGTCATCACCTATATAATCAGACAGACCATATCATTACCTGAGGAGTGTCGGTATGAAACGGTATTCCAGATTCAGGGCTTCTGCCAGACAGAGTTATGGAGACAACATTCGGGACTCGTTTCGGTTATTGTGATTCTTGATCATGTTCTCAGAGCCACCAACTTCTGGCATTTTTATTGATTTGGTGGAATACAGACCCCACTAGCCTCGCCAAGCGAGGGTCGTGATCTAGTAACGCGTGAACCTAACCAGATGTAGCTTCGCTGTACCCTGGTGCTTAGCATTTAGCGTTGTGTTACGCTCTGGCTTTGCCGCGTGAGCTCCGCCAAGTGCGAGCCTCGCAGAGCGTTAGCTCCGCTGCACTCTAATGCTTAACGCCTGAGCTGTCTTACGCAATAGCCTCACCTAGGCTTGGCTCCGTCCTTGGCTAGTTCCTTCAGTGCTTAGCACTCTAGCCCGTTTCACAGATTTCTTCCGCCTAGCGTGTTTTCATGGATCCGCTGGACAGGATTTTCTCGCTGTATTTGAGCTATCGCCATGATCCTTATGAATGATCCACTTGGCCAATCTTGCAGGGTCCAGATATCTTCTACATGTTTATCTATAGTCAGGTTAGCATTCAGAAGTCAGTATTCAGAATTCTCCATGGTTATTCTATATTCTTGGTTATGTCTTTCAGGGATTGCAACGCCCAGTATTCAGAAATTCTTGATTGTCGGTCTTCTTTATTTATGCTTAGTACTATCGGGGTTTTCTTTATCTTCGGTATTCTGGTTTATTCTCAGAGAAGTAGTATGTATGCAACATCGGTAACTCTACTATAGACTCTTTGTCAAGGACAGCTTCATGCCATGCGGGGTTTTATATTATATTACGGATTTCAGCACTATGAATTTCTATGGGTTTCATCAGCTTTGCTTCGCAGTATTATTGATTAACTCACCAAGTCAGCTCACTTAATATTATTCAGAATGGGCCAGTCTTCTGAAGTTCTCGCAGTATTCTTTTATTAGTAGACATCATGTCAGTATTATTATGGCGCGGTCAGAGGATATATACGGCAGAAGTGCAGAATGTCTCAGTCCTTAGTTTATCATTCAGTCGATTTGTGGGAATTACCCTCAATTATTCATATCTTGATTGGTATAATCCTTGTTTCTATCCTTTTCCCTTTATCGAAATTTCGAGAACGAAATTTTTATAAGGTGGATGGAATGTAATACCCCCCGTTCCTAGAATACGTACTTAGATACGTATTCTGATTTTTTATCATATTTCTTTAATTTAGTTTGTATTTATTTTTGTTTTATGATTATTTGTGTGCTTGTTTTGTATTGGATCCGGATTTAAGGACTCGGAGTCAGTCCTAGTCTGAACTGGGGGCCCGATCCTAGTGTATTGCTTGATTTGATCGATTTCAGTTTCAAACATCGTTTTTCAATATTTTAGATTTTTCATAATTTTCTGAAAATTTTCAAAATTATTTGCAAAATCTTCAGAAATCGGTCGGCATCACTGACTGATTCCTAGATTTTTAGTTTTCAAGTGGAGTTGAATTTTTAGAAACAGCTTTCATATTACTTCTTAAAATCTTATTTTCTAACTAAAGGCATTTTTTTTAGATTTTTTCATAACTATCGGAAATCCACCGGTTTTGGTGTCAACCGGTATCGCCGGAAAATTTCAGGATTTTTAAATTAAAAATTAGATAGAATTCTCGAATCCGATTTCACCGCGCATTTTAAAATAAATATTTTCATTTTTGAGAATTTTCGGAGCGTTTCTGAAACAGTCAATTTTTACCATATTTAAATAATATTATTTTCCCTTCCCTCTTCATTTTCTTTCTCTTCATTTCTTTTTCCTTTCCCTTTCCAAAGTCAACCACCTGACAGCCCACTCCCCCATCCATCATTTGCCAAATTACATCCCCCATCTCATCAATTTTCTCTTTTAAATAAACAATTCTCCCCCCTTTTTTCATCATTCCTTTTTCTTTTTTCTTTTTCTTTTTCTTTTTCCCTTCTTCTTCTACTGGTGGCCGACGTCCACCCCCTTCCTCCTAGATCCGGCGCCCTGGGGGGCTGAGCGCGACCAGGGGGCCTCCTGGCCCCCTGTGCATGGGCAAAGGAGGGGGGTAGCAGCCCCCTCCCTTCTCTCCTTTCCTCTCTCTCTCCCCCCTTTCTTTCTTTCTCCTCACTGGTTGGCCACGCCGGAGGCCAGGGCTGCCGCCGGCCACGGCCCACTCTGGCTGGAGAGGGACCGGCCAGCCCTCTCCTTCTCTCTCTCTACTAGATCACTCTCTTTCCCCCCTCCTTTCTTCTCTCTCTCCTCTCCCCCTCTCCTTTCCCTCTCTTTAGGGTGGCTGGCGGCCAACCCTGCCTGCGCCGGTCACGGCGGCCGGCGCAGCCTCTTGCGCCTCCCTGGCCGCAGCCAGGGAGCGACAGAGCCAGGCCAGGCCGCTGGCCTGGGCTGTGGCGTGGGCAAGGGGCAGCAGCCCCCTACTGCCCCTACTTTCTCTCTCTCCTCTCTCTATCCTGGTTTCACTCTCTCATCTCATCTCTCTCTCTCCCCTGTTTCTCTCCCTTTCTCTAGCTATTCCTCTCTCCCTCTCTCTACTCTCTCTCTTATTCTCATTCTCTCTCTAAAATCTCTCTTTCTCTCTCTAGACTTTCTCTCTCTAAAATCCCTCTTTCTCTCTCTAGACTTTCTCTCTCTAAAATCCCTCTTTCTCTTTATAGACCTTCTCTCTCTAAAATCCCTCTTTCTCTCTCTAGACTTTTCCTCTCTCTTCTTCTCTTTCTCTCTCTTAAAATAATATGTATATATATTTTAATATATAGATTGGTGGTGTGCACGTATTTCTGGTGTTCCAGGATTTCACGCCGTTTTCAGATGATTTAGGCGAGTACATTTTCTTTGACATTTCTTACTTTATTACCATCATTTCATATTTAATAAATATTATCTTACTTTTAATATACGATGTCTCTTTATGCAAGTTGGTATATGTTATATAAAATGATTTTTAAAATTATCATGTTTTATAAATAGCTGTCGGTCGTTATTATACCTTGTCAAACCGGTATTATACCGGGTATGCCTAAATCTGCTCCCGCTTCACTCGGCTTTGCATGGCTAATAAATAGATAAATTAATTATTGTTAGAAATAATGTTGTGAGAGTTTGAAATGTTTTATGCCGTTCTCCTGTACCATGTTACGTGACCGGTTGATACCTAGTATTTGATGTTTGCGACTCTCACCGATATATTAGTTACCTGACCCTGATATGTATACACCGGTACTTGCCATGCCATACTTATTATTTAATATCTGATACCAGTACTTACCATGCTATACTTATTATTTGATATCTGATACCGCTACTTTCCATGCTATACTTATTACTTGATATCTGATACCGGTACTTACCATACTTTGCTTATTACTTGATATCTGATGCCGGTACTTGTCATGCTATACTTATTACTTGATATCTGACACTGGTACTTACCATGCTATACTTATCGCCTGCTACCTGATACCTGAACTTACCATGCTATACTTATCGCCTGCTACCTGACACCTGATATAATAACACCTGACACCTGACATGTTATCACTCGGTACTGGTACACTTGACCTGATATTGTGACACATGTATTATATTGCATATTCATGATTATTATTTTTATGGGGACTTGACATGATTATTATACTGTTATCAGATATTTGGTACTCCTGACTCCTGTACTCCTGAACTCTTGTACTCCTGAACTCCTGTATTCCTGAACCCCTGAAAAGGGTGACTCATGATATTATACTCCTGTTAATTCCGTAGTTGGATAATCATGGTTATATTATATACACTTGTGGATATTATCTTTGGGCAATTCATATATGTATAATAAAATACTCAACTTACACTGGGGTGGGGGAAACTAATAGAAACCGGTATGATGTCATATTTATAATGGAGATATTTTTGAAGTATCGTGTGGGGCGCGTAATGATAAGTCCCCGGAAGCAGTAGCCTTAATCTGAAGTGTCGTGTGGGCGCGTAATGATAAGTCCTGGAAGTAGTAGCTTGTACTCCTGAGCTAGTCCCAGGCAGAGACGGGACCCACTATAAATACGAGCCATCAGATTTATCAGTTTTCAAATAATAACTCGTCTTATTCATAAGTGGATGTATGTGTGCCGTAGCACATACAAAAGTATATAGATCAGATGAATAATATAAAATAACCAAATATAATAATATTAGGAATGTATGATATTTGGTCTCTCCTTTGTTCGGGTCCTGGTACTCACATATCAGACCCGGGTAAGTTTTACGGAGTGCGAACTCTAGTATGGACTATCGGTGATGTGAGGCGCTGGTAGGAAGGTGATTGAAATATCAAATGGTACTGATTATTTTATTGTATAACTTAAAATGTGGCACCTTTATATTCTCCAGCTATAGTGTTATGCTCTGAGTTGACACCTTGTTTTATAACATATGACCTCTGTGATACCATGATTACAACAGACACACTTTAGTTCTGTTACTCTGAGGGCAACTCAAGTCGTATAAACTCAGATGATGGCGATATGAGATATGTGGTATATAGATGAGAGTTTCCTTGTTTAGATTATCCTCTCACGTATCAACCCCATGAATCCATAATCTGAGCTTATACAACTAGTTTTGTCCCATACTTATATTTATCGCTGTTTAGTATATTTATCACATATTTAATATATTTATCGTATATTTATATGTACCTATTGCTCTCTATACCATTTTCCATGCATGTTTTTCGATTCAGATTATTAATATACATGTATTTACTTGATCTCGGATTTACTGTAATTTCCTTTATGTTACTTATTATTGCTGGTGCTTGCATGCCTGAACCACATCACTTAATTATGTACACGTGTGCCTGTTATGCACGCCATTTGGCTTTATCTATATATACTCGCTGGGGTTGCTAACAACCCTGGATCCTCATGTCCTGATCCTGGAGTCTGGACCATGGCCTTGTTATACCTGATCAGAGTAGCGCAGCAGAAGCGTAGATTAGCAGTTGCCTATCCGGACCCTCCTTCTTCCAGCCTCTCCTTTATCTGCTCACGAGATTCTCATTCTTACTAGTCGTGAGTATTTTCCCGTATTTCATATTGTACATCCTGCTTTTGTGCTTCTTAGTGATCATATATTCTTGAGTTATTATATCATGCCTTGTGATAACTGTGTACTTGTGCTATTTTGTTGTAACGTATTACCACTGTGCTTCCGTACTCTGATTCTTGCCTGTACTGATGCTTAACATATATACATGAGGGTATTTTTGACCTGCGTATATATGTCGCAGTAACGTCTCCGTACCCGTGAGATTGGGGTGTTACAGTCGGATGCCTCATAACTTGCTGCAAATTCTGCTGGCATGGTGGAGGAAGCTATGAGTGTTTGCTTAGCACTCTTTCAGGAAATAGCTCATCCAGCTAACGGATAAATAGCCTGATATGGATCTTCTACTATCTTGGCATCCAGTAAAGTCAGAATCTGAATACCTAATGATCTCTATCTGATTTGACCTCTTGTATGTGAGCATATAATCTTTAGTTCTCTATAAATATTTGAACAACCTTTTGATTGCTCTCCAGTGATCCATCCCAGGGTTACTTAAGTATCTACCTAGAATTCTAATAATGAATGCCATGTCTGGACGTGTGCAAACATGAGCATACATTAGACTCCCTACAGCTGAAGCATAGGGAATTTTCTGCATTTCTTTAACTTTAAGGTCATTCTTAGGGTATTGACTTAGACTGAATTTGTCACCTTTTGTGATTGGAGTGTCTCCCAGTTTACAATCTTACATACCATATCTTTCAAGTATCCTTTCTATATAAGTCTTTTGTGACAATCCAAGAATACCCGAGAGCGATCTCGATATATCTGGATTCCTAAGACAAAAGACGCCTCATCAAGATCTTTCATCTCAAATTCTTCGATAGAAATCTCTTGGTTTCATGCAAAATTTCATTATCATTGGTAGCAAGGAGTATGTCATCAACATACAAAATCAGGAATATATGTTTACTCCCACTGAACTTGTGATATACATAATCTTCAACAGCATTTGTCTCGAAACCAAATGAGACAATTACTTGATGAAACTTGTAGTACCATTGACAGAAAGCTTGCTTGAGTCCATAGATGGTTTTCTTTAATTTGCAAACTATATTCTTTGGGTCTCCAGATATAAAATCTTCTGGCTGCACTATATATATAATATCATCAATGTCATCATTGAGAAAAACTGTCTTAACATTCATCTGATATAACTCAAGGTCAAATGTGCAACAAGAGCCATAATGTCTTAAAAGAGTATTTCGATGAAAACGGAGAGAGAGTTTGTGTTAAAATCAATGTTTTCCCTTTGAGTAAAACCTTTAGCTACTAGGCGAGCCTTATATCTCTCCACATTACCTTCTGAAAATCTTTTTGTTTAAATATTAATTTACAACCAATGGGCTTCTTACCTTCAGGTAATGGGACATGATCCCAAACTTGGTTGTCTTGTATAGACTTATACTCTTCATTCATGACATTTATCCATTTTTGAGAGTTAGAATCCTGCATGACTTGATGGAAGTTATTGGATCACCTTCCACCAATCCATCAATGTTCTCATGTTCATGGAGGAATACTATGTAGTCATTTGGAATAGCATTTCTCCTTCTCTTGTGGATCTCCTTAGTGGCATTTGTTTTTAAGGTTGTTGAGTTATTCTTCAGGAACAATTATCTCAGCTTGAGTAGGGAGTTGTTCAACATTGTCTTGTTGAGATTTCATATCTACTTCTCGAACAATGACAGGTATAGAAGTCTGTATACTTTCAAAAGCAGTGGTAGGGATCAAAACCGATTTTCACAAAAACAATGTCTCTAACCTTATTTCTCCCCCCAAACTAAATATCCTCAAAAAATGTTGCAATTCCCGTTTCAAAAATTGACTTAATAGTGGGTTCAATAAATTTGTAGCCCCTAAATCGTTCAGAGTAAACTAATGAAGTAGCTGCTTACTATTTTGGAGTCCAATTTCTTTCATTTGGCCTATAAAGCCTAGCCTCAGATGAACATCCCTAAATATGAAAAAGCGTTAACTAGGCTTTCGATCTGTCCAAAGCTCATAAGGTGTTTTAGCAGCTGCTTTAGTTGGTACTCTGTTCAGAATATAAGTTGTTGTCTTTATTGCTTCTCCCCAGAGTGATTTCTTGTAGGTAGAATGACTAATCATACTTCTCACCATATCCTTAGGAGTCCTGTTTTGTCTTTCAGCCACACCATTCATGCTGGGTGAGCTTGGCATGGTGTACCGTGAAACGATTTCACATTCCTTTAGGAAGTCAACAAATAGCCCTAGACGTTGTTCTCATGATCCGTCATATCTGCGTACTACTCACCACCACGGTCAGATCTGACACACTTAATTTCTTGCTGAGTGAAGTTTCAACTTCAGTTCTGAAAATTTTGAACATATCCAGAGACTCTGATTTCTCATGAATGAGATATAGGTACCTATAGCGTGACTAATTGTCTATGAATGATATAAAATATCGTTGACATTCCAAGAGGCCGTAGGGAATGGTCCACGGATATCCGTATGTATCAATTCTAAGACGCCTGAAGATCTATTGGCATCTAATCTCTTATATTTGGTCGGTTTTCCCTTGATACACTTAACACAAATATTTAAGTCTGAAAATTCAAGGGAATCCAAAATATCTTCTGTCACAAGTTGTTCTATTCTAAACTTGGATATATGACCCAAATGCTTGTGCCATAATCATACTGAATTTTCTTTATTTAGCTTACGTTTTGTACCACGTGAATCCACATGCAAGGTTTCATTATATGATGCAATCGTGTCAAGCAAATAAAGGTGTCATAAATACTCAGTGAACCAGTACCAATAATATTTGAGTTTAATGAAAGACTAAACTGATTATTTTTAAAAGAATAATGATAACCAAATTTGTCGAATAAAGAAATAGAAACCAACTTCTGTCTAAATGACGGTACAAAGTAAGTATCTTTCAAGTCCAAATAAAGACCAGTTCCTAACAACAACCTAAAATGCCCTATTGCCTCAACTTCTACCGATTTTTCATCGCCCACAAAGATGTATCTTCACCATCACTTGGCCTTCGGTAGCTCAGGCAACCCTGCATAGAAAACACTTATATGAACCAGAGTCAGACCACCAAGGATTTCGAGCTACTGAAGATAAATTAACCTCAGAACAGACCAAATTAAAGAACACACCTTTCTTAGCATGCCAAGCATGATATTTTATACATTCTTTCTTTACATGTCCAGATTCTTATAAAAGAAACAGTTTTCATTTTCCTTACTTTCTTTGATCGGGCCCTTAGCAACTTTATCCTTTTTTTATTCTTACCCTTATCCTGAGGTACTAACAGATGAGCACTTTTAGATTTCTCATGCTTAAGTCTTTTCTCTTCTTTCACACAATATGAAATAAGTTCATTCAGAGTCTATTTCTCCTTTGACAGTTATAACTGACCTTAAATTGATTGGAGCAGGAAGTGAAATCAATTCAAATGCACGAGCAAATCCTCAAACAACTCAAGCTTTAGTGCCTTAAGCTTGAAAATAATATGAGACATTTGTATGATGTACTCCCTTATATTTTCCTGGCCTTGTACTTCATAAAAATCAAGCTAGCTAAAAGCGTGATTGTTTCTGTCTTATCATCTTTGCAAAATGTTTTCAATTTTGGCAAAGAAATATGTAGCTAAAGTTATCTCATCAGATACTGCATCTCGAAAGGCTTCCTAAATGTCGCGCTTTATGATCATTAGACTCATGTGATTAGAGCATTTTCACTTCTCAAAGTTCTTCCTATCATCAGAAGAGATTTCAGCCGTGAGAGAAGCGGGTTGCTCTATCCTTAATACAAGATCTAGATCCATGCAGCAAGAATGATTAAGACATTCTTTTCAATCCTTGAAGTTTGTCCCATAAGCATGGGAATATTATTTGTATTTGCAGATATAGAAGCAGTAGATACAATAGTTGTACAGAGAATAAACTAAATAAGTATGCATGTTCACATCATAATCAAATAAATGACTTTTAAATTTAAACAATTATGGAATACATCTCAAGATACCAAAACAACATTAATGTCAAGTCTTTGGACATTAATATTAGCTTGTAAGTGGTACTCTAGGTGTAGCAATCAAATGTTGATAATAAATCCTGTCAAATAATAAATTTATCTTTGGATCAACTTATTATTCACATGAAAACCTTATAATTGTCGCACATTATACCACAATGTGCGTATGCAATTCGGTCAAATATTATCCTTCCTTTGGGTCGGTTAATACTCACATGAATTCACACACAAACAAATACCTCAATATTCTCAAGAAGCTAATCTACACAAGAGATGTTACTTTGGTGACATTTTGTTTCAATTAGTTTTATTAAATGTTAGACAATCTTAATAATTTATTAGATGTACCAAAAATGTTTAAAATTGAAAAATTTCAAAATTGCCCAAAGGGACCCAAAATTGCGTGACGCTTGGGCGCCGCTAGAAGATGGGCGCCGTGCCCGGCACCTAGACATGGCCGCGCCTGGCCCAAGGGTGCCGCGCTGCCCTAATTTTTTTTTTGAAAACCTAAGTACAGATCTGATTTTAATCCATAAAATTTTGAAATTTTAATTTCCAAATCTAGGAATCCTCAAAGGAATGGCTCTGATACCAATTGATGGAACTGGAATTAAATAAAAGGATTCGATCTACAATAATCATCCTTAGAATAAACCAGATCAAAATCATAACTTTATCTTTAACATAAATCAAACCCTAAAATATAGATCTAGTCTCCATGAAGATTCAAAGATATGAAAAAAAAAAATAATAAAAGCGGAAGCGTTCTTGATCCATGATTTAATTTTTTGAATTATTGGGATGGAGAAGGCCTTCCCAACGATCTGTATTTCTCTGAGTTTCTCTCTACTTGAAAGGATAGAAGATGATACGTTTTTTAAGGACCATGATCCCTTAAATAATAACTAATTCTATCAGTTATTTCTTTTCTAATTTGGCCCTTCATCAAATTAGAAATTACATAATTATCTCTACACATTGATCCATGACAATATAATACTTATTAGTCTAAATATTAACTTATTAGATTATAATTAATTTGGATTATACTTTAACATAAACCATACACATTAAATTCACATATGTGAACCTACACATATTGAGTTATTTTAACAAGTGGATGGTACTTGGAGAATGTGTGTTGAAGATCATTGAATCAAAGAACTATTAAGGATAAATATCATATACCTCTCATTGATGAGTTGCTTGATGAGTTAAATGGAGTTAAATTTTCACCAAGTTAGATTTGAGAAGTGGGTATCATCAAATCAGAATGAAAGAGAAAGATAAGCATAAGACTGCTTTTAAAACTCATATGAGACATTATGAGTTTTGGTATTGCCATTGGTCTTTCAAATATTCTTGCCACCTTTCTGGCCTCATGAATGAGCTGCTTAAGCCTATTTGAGAAGGTTTGTGTTGATTTTTTTGATGACATTTTGATATATAGCCCTGAGATACAAAGCCATGTTCAGCATACTAGATTGGTTTTTGAAACTTGAGAAGAAATCAGTTATATGCTGAGTGGAGTAAATGCAGAATTGGAGTTGAAGTAGAATATTTGGTCATGTAGTCTCTGCTAAGGGGGGTAGCTGTTGATTCCAAAGGATACAAGCCATTGTGGAGTGGCCAGTACCGAAAACTTTGAAAGCATTAAGGGGATTCTTGGGTTTAACTAGATATTACAGGGAATATAATAGAGGATACAGTACGTTAGCTCTTTTGAGTGCCCTTACTATGAAACATGAATTTCAATGGACACCAAGTACTCAATCGCTTTTGAAACCTTAAAACAAGTAATGACTTCACCTCCAGTTTGGCACGTCCAATTTTAATGAAACTTTATCATAGAATGTGATGCTTCAGCAATAAGGATAGGAGCTGTATTAATGCAGAAAGGACATCCCATTACCTATATATGCCAGACATCAAAAATTCCTGAGAAATGTACATCTGCATGATGAGCCGAGGACGGAGCGAGGGGATGTAGAAGGAGGCGAGGGGGAGGGCCGGGCCGACGACGGAGGAGGCACAGGGGAGGGGGTGGGCTGGGGGAGGAAGCGCTCGCGGGGGAGGGCGCCTGGGGCCGGGGGAGGTGGCCGGGGGGCCGGTGGCGCGACGGAGGGGCCGAGGGAAGAGGCCTGGGGCGGGGGAGGGAGGCGCGGGGGAGGGGGCTGAGGCCAGGGAAGGAGGTGCGGGGGAGGTTGCGGGGGGCCGAAGGAGGGGGCTCGGGGGAGGGGAGGGCCAAGGGAGGGGGAAACGCACGGGAGGGGAGTTGGGGGATTGGATCAGCGCCAGGGAGGAGCTCGGGGAAGGGGATCGGGGGCCTAGGAAAGGAGGAAGGCCGGAGGAGGGGGCCGGAGGAGGACGGAGGTGGGGTGGGCGGCGACAGATCTAGAGAGGAGAGAAAGAAAAGGGATGAGATTGGGGATCTTGGCTATAAAAATGAAATTCATATTGTGTCAAATTTTTGACGCAATATGAAATTTGCGTCAAATTTCGACGCAATCTTCCCGCCATTTTTTCATCCAATTTTTTATTGCGGGAAAAAGGATATTGGCATTGAATTTTTGGCGCAAATTTTCAAATTTTGGTCGAAAATTCAAAGTAAAAGTTTTTTTAATAATTAACAAATTGCGTCAAAAAATCAATGCAATTTGTCATTTTTTACCTTCAGAGGAAAATTGCTTATTTATTACAAATTGCCTCGAATTCGCGATTTTTTTGACGCAAAAATTGCGTCAATGTTAATTCAATGCGAATTTTCCACCACAATTTAGTTGTATACTTAGTGAAGGGTCAGATCTTAGAATGATCCACCCCCTAAAAAAATGGGCGACTCAGAACTAGATCATTGTCCCCCAATCGAAGTGGGCCGCCAAGCTATCGCCCCCGATGCGTAGCCTCATCATGATGGCTAATGTATCATGACGGGTTCATCATGATGACTGACATATTACGCCAAACAGACTTCTAAACAGCGGGAGCTTGACCACCATCCTCTCCACCTTTCCTTTTCCAACTGATGAAGAGGAAGGAAGGATCCAGGAGGCTCAGTAAAGACAACAGAGGAGGAATCCAGAAATATGACTTTTTAGAGGAGATGACAGATGTTACTTCTACACGAAAGATTCTGCCTATTTATATATAGAGGAGGAGTCAAACCGATTCCAATTCGAGTTCTTGATCTCCGTAAAGTCGGATCACATCCTAAAAATTCGGCCGACCGAAGAGGCGCAATACCAACCGCTGCCCCATGATCTCTACCATCATGGCATAAGAATTTGAAAGTACGCTAGTTACCAATTTGAGAAGTCAGATCAACCGGCACGCCAACTATCATCCAGCATCGCAATCTTCACATCAATCCAAATGATCTGCATTAATGAACCAGATCTTCACATACATAGGCTTCCAGAAGAACTCAGAGGTACTTAAAGACTCTACCAACTTTGCTTTTTAATTTTCCTCCATGACTCCGGCAATAGAAAGATCAGGGGGCATCTGTAGCGGTCAGATTTTGACGCTCATCAAGATCATAACACATGACCACTATATCAGAAGCATCTCAAGGAAAACAACAAACTTAACATACCAGCTGGCCCATTGCGGGTTCAAGGAGAAAGCCTTAGGCTTGCCACAAGTCCACACTCGACCTGAGGTCCCTCTCTGACATTTGCATCTACCAGGTCTCTTCGAGTCCATACTCGACCCGAGGTCCATCTCCGACATCCGCAACTACAGGTCTCTCTCTGAGTTCACACTTGACCCGAGGTCTTCTCTCCGAGACCGCACTCGACCCAAGGTCCCTTCACGATATCTGCAACTGCCAGGCCCTCTTTGAGTACAAATATGAGCCCCAATCGCGGTTACGGAGACGTCACTGCGACGTATATACGCAGGTCAGAAATACCCTCACGTATATACGCTAAGCATCAGTACATGTAAGAATCAGAGTGCGAAAGTACAATGGTAATATACATTCCAACAGAAAAGTACAAGTACATGGTTATCACAGAGAGTGATACAATATTACAGGGATATTACATCACCAGAAAATACAAAAGAATACAATATATGAAGAGATATACAAAAGCTGAGAGGTTCTCACGAGTAGCAAGAGGGATCTCGAGAAACCAAACAGGAGAGGAACTGGGAGGAAGAGCTGCGGTGATGTTCAAGCTTCTGCTGCACTCCGATCGTCACGGAAGGATCCGCTGCGCACTCTGATCAGCTACAACAAGGCCACTATGATCAGGCTCGAGGATCTGAATGAGAATTCAGGGTTGTTAGACGCAAACGCGAGTACATATAATAAAGCCAAATGGCGTGCATAACGGCACATATGTACATGATCAAGTGATGTGGTTCAGGCATGCAGGTACAAGTAACATAAGGAAATTAAAAGAACGACAATAAATCATGTACATCGATGAATCTGAAACTGAAAACAAGCATACAAGGTAGTATGAAGAGCATAAGTACATATAAAAATGCGATAAATAAGTTAAACATGTGATAAATGCGAGTATGGACACAAAACTAGTTGTACAAGCTCAGATTATGGATTCACGGAACATATACGTCAAGGGGATAATCCAAATAAGAAAACTCTCATCTATACCACATATTTCATGTCGTCATCGTCTGAGTTTATACAACTGAGTTGCTTTAAGAGTAACAGAACTATAGTGTGTCTGGAGTAATCATCATATATCATAAAAGTAAGGTATCAACTCAGGGCAAACACAATAACTGGAATATAAAGGTGTTGCATTTAAGTTATTCAATAATAATAATCAGTACCGTTTGATATTTCAATCGCTCCTACCAGCGCCTCACATCACGGATAATCCATACCAGACTTCGCACTCTGTAGAACTTACCCGGTCTGATATGTGAGTACCAGGGCCCGAACAATTATCACACGTTCTAATATTATTACTGTCTGGTTGTTTTATGTTATCATCCGATTTATATGCTTAGGTATGTGCTACCAGTACACATACATCCACTTATAAATAAGACGAGTTATTATTTGAAAACTGATAAATCTGATGGCTCATATTTATAGTGGGTCTCCTCTCTGCCCGGGACTAGTTCAGGAGTACAGGCTACTGCTTCCGGGGACTTATCATATGAGCCCCCCACACGACACTTCAGATTCAGGGCTACTACTTTCGGGGACTTATCATTACGCGCCCCACACGACACTTTAGAAATATCACCATTATAAATATGAATACATAACGGTTTCTATCAGTTTTCCCACTCCAATGTAAGTTGAGTACTTATTATATATATATAGTGCCCAAAGATAATGTCCCAAGTGTACACAGTAATCCAATATTTATGATTACCCAATTACGGCGATCAACAGGAGTATAATATCAGGAGCATAATATCAGGAGTACCCTATTACGGGAGTTCAGGAATACAGGAGTTCAAGAGTACAGGGTTCAGGAGTACCAGAAGTCTGGTAACAGTATAATAATCATGCCAAGTCTCCGTAAAAGTGATAGTCATGAATATGCAATATAATACAGGCTCCAGGTATAACAGTAACCAGTCGGTGTCACAATATCAGGTCAAGTGTGAAATACACCTAGAGGGGGGGTGAATAGGTGTAATGCTAATCTAAGATCTTTTTAAACTTAATAGAATGAGTGATGCAACGATCTCTCAAAACAGACTAAGAGCCGAATACCCCGTGAGAGGTTCTGAACTCCTTCTCCCAATTCCCCTTAAAATGGGTTAGAGGTGCGCAATGCAACCGTGGTGGTATGAGATCTGATCGAACAAGTAAAGAATGAAATGCTATGATGAAATACACACAATCAACAACACAAGTAAAACAAACAAGAGAAGATTGCACAAAGAAAAGGGTAGTTCTCAAGCAAATAATTGAAGACAATATAAAGCAAGAGAAATAGTAAGCAAGAATAACGCAAGGCAATCGCAAACACAAATGATTTGTTTCGAGGTTCGAGCCACCGCTCTAGTCCCCGCCTTCACCTCCGTGAAGGGTTTCCACTATCCACCGAGGATGCCTTACAAAGTTGGTCTACCGAAGACCCCAAGCCCTTAGCTTCACAACTTACAAAGAACTCCACCTAGGAGTTGTCTCACAAGAA